>BSBK01007590.1:550000-577500 GCA_027943335.1 Chamaecyparis obtusa | reverse complement strand
TGACATAAGAATTGAAAATTTTAATAACATAAGGATTTAAAACTTCAATTTTTTTGCCGTTATTTCTAGGTAAAATGGAGAAAGGTGGGATGTTGGGTGGCAGCGGTGTAAGGGTGTGTGAAGTTAATGTTGTGAGTTGGCTGAAGTGACTTCATGCTTGGAAGGAGGACGATGCATTTATGTGGGAGGAGATCAAAAAAACCGATAAATCTTGTTTGCAGTTTTATCATTCTTGCCGAGGAAAAGAAAGCATTGAAGCGGAGGGTTTGGTGAGAGTTGCAAAATTTCGGCGACAGAGAATGGAAATATCTTACACCTTTCAAGCAACAAAACAGCAAAATCCATTTTTCGGGCCAGTCAAGAAGAGGAGGTTGGTTGGAATGTGCCTGTTTGAAGACTCTCAGCTCACTAGATGTATCACCCTCATTCTGGGAGACATTTTTTATCAACTCAAGAACATGCATCGAACAAACACTGATGTTTACTCAATGATTATGGTGTGGGGGCTCTAGTTGGGTGAGTCGAAGGAAAATGCAAAAATGGTCATCGAAGCCATTGTCCCTGACGAATTTCTCGGTGGCATGGACGAGATTCTGGAGAAGTCGGTACCAGGGTTAGGTTTGGATTGTCGTGAAGGGAATGAAAATCAAGAGGAGGAAGACAAGAAGTACACCCCTTTGTTTGGAGGTTTGATGAGAAGAATCGCAAGAAGTGCTTCAGGGAAGCTCGAAGGGGTTGGACTGGTTTGAAACTTGTGCTAGCGTTGAGGCATGTGGAGGCGGAATTGGAAGAATTAAAGAGAATTACGGGAATTGAAGAAGTGCAGGTACCGCGGAGGCGACGCTCAGAGCGAAGTGGATTCAGGGGAAGAGGATCCAGAGGCAAAGCGGCGGACAGTTGAAGCCGTTTGGACAGGCGCCATGGAAGTTACATGCAAGCATTCTAGAGCCTGAGTGCTACCTTCCCTTTTGGTTGCTTCTGTTAAGTTTTGGGGGTTGAAACTAGGGTGTAATTTTTTGGGCAAAATCAATTAGGGCTTATTTGGTGGTGGGTTTGAACTCTGTAAATTTTTTGGTTTGGCCGTTTGTTAATAGACTCTGTAAATGCCTTTGGAGCGGATGTAAAGATTTAGGTTGTTAGTTGAGTGTTCTGGTCAGATGATAGTAGTTACAGGGTGATGGTGGGTTATGCAGTTTCTAATGGTTGAAGTTTGGACAGAGTTACTATCTTTGTAAAGACATGCTTTTTAAATTATTAATAAAATAAACTAATATATTACCGGGAAAAAAAAATGATAAGCATTGCGTCTGCCTAGATTTGACAGCAATAACAAAAGGTTCCCAATCAAATGAGGAACTCAAAAACAGGTAAACGTCCAAAATTCATGAGTAATTGATGAAATTTGAAGAAGCTTACAGCTAAGTAAAGTAATTACAAATAAATGGTTTAAAACAATTGAGAATATAGAGAATGATGAATGATTTTTTTCCAACCAGTTCAAATGAAATAAGAAACTCGATCTGGAGCAATAATCCAGAATTAAAAAGTAATTGATGAAATTTAAAAAGCTTCTGGCTTGTAAAACAATAAGATATAATTTTATCCACAATGTAAAAGGACTTCTGGTCCGAAATTAAATGCCAAACTTGGAATGGAGCAATGGTGCAGAATTTATAAACAATTACTGAAAATTGAAAATGCTTCCAGAAAAATAAAGTGATTTCGAGCTGAAAACGCAAGATTGAACTACAGTAAAGAAGTTTACAAGTGATCTTCGTAGTCACGGAGCTCGAAATTTGGCAAAGAACTCAGAATTGATTATTCACATATAGAGGGATTTTTAGTCCGAAAATAAATGTCAGACTTGGAAAGAAGTAATAGTGCAAAATTTATAAACAAATGCCGAAAATTAAAAATGTTTGCAGCAAAATAAAGTGATTTCGAGCTGAAAACGTAAAATTCAACTGCAGAAAAGAAGATTACAGATGATCTTTGAGGCCACAAAATTCGAAATTTGGCAAAGAAATCGGAATTGATTATAAGCTGTTGATGAAATCTTATTATCATTTATCATTTATTTTTCAACTTCCGGACAGATCATGCAATGTTGATACAAAAATTTAACACAGCTTTTTCAGAAAAAGTTTAATGCAAATAATTATAAAAGTAATCTCGCGCTAAAATTAAAAATGAAAGAATTTGAAGCTACCTTTAGCAGGCCAGACCGTAGACTACAATGGGAGCAAATTCAGCTTGACTGCTACGCTTCCAACATTAAACCCCAGCCGAGTCGAGCATTCCCAGAATATAAACCAAGCTTTTAATTTGCTTACTCAGACTGAAGTTATTTGGTAGGCTAAGACAGAATTTAGGAAAAAAAGACGCGGATCGTCGAGTATTCTGCTTTTTTTCTCGTTGACCGGGTCTCAAATCGCAGGAGGCGAAGCATTTTTCCGCATATGGAGCTTTACTCGCCTGAATTTATTATACGGAATGAACCGTTTCTTAAGCGCCATTAAGACTAGTTAGCTGTTCCCTAGTATAGCAGTGTTCTCGTTTTATACTTTGTCTCGTGCCCCAAATGATACCCTGTTTCAAATTTATGTTAATTTAAAAAATAGAAATTAATGAAAATTGTACATTTTGTTTTGTATATTTTGGGTTTTATTAGAATGTCTACATATGTAATATTTGGTTTACATGTATTGTATTTATAGTTCAATTTTAGTTGGCATGAGTTTTTCATAGTTTACATAGTATTTACGAGAATGTTTCTATAAAAAATATATATTTTTTAAATTAATGTTTTCATTCTTGTAAACACTAAATTTTTTATTCATTGTCTTGGTTCAAATTGACAAATATAAACTTAAACTAGGTCATTTATGCAATGACAAATCTAAAGTGGATAAATTCAAATCTACAAGTATAAATTAACACCCTCTTTGATTTGAAAGAAGTAGATAACAATGACCTCCACAAATATTAGAAGAACAGAATGTCTCTTTTGTTAAAAGAACAATTGATTTTAAAAAGTACTTTATTTTAAATACAAAATTTATTACAATATTAATACACAAAAACTTTAATAGATTTTTGTTCAAAGAAAATAAGATTAGAAAAATAAAAATAAATCTCATCATCAATTTTTTAAATAATTATTTAACATTTAGAAAAACTAGAAAATAGAAGTCTACTATCCCATCTCTATTCTATTAGGTATTATTTCCTATAACGGCCCTCCAACATTTAAAATTATTCCTTTGCATTGTCCTCACAAGCCAGATTCAGGTTCACGCGTAAACATTGGAATAAATGTGGAAAATATTAGGAAAAATGGATAGGGTCTGGGGACTATCGACTGTTCTGTCTTATTCCTCGTTTGACCGCTTAACAAATCGCAGGAGGCCACATTTTCCGATATAAAGCTTATCGCATGAGTTCGTCGGGGAAAACGGAGACTATTTCAAGTGACGTCAAGAGAATTAGTTAGCTGTTAGCGTGGCAGAGTTCTCGTTTTCAACTTTTATCTCTCAGGCTGGCAGGCATCCAATTCGCTTTTGCCCTTTAATTGAATTGGTTAGTGTGTTGTTGAAGATACATAAAACGATTCTGCTTTTTATTAAATTTATATTAATTAGGAATCGATGGATTACCACATTGTGAGAATTTGTATTCGTAGTGATTATTATTTTGGACTTATTTATTTTTAAATTTATATTAATTTAGGAATAAATGGATTACCACGTGGTGAAAAATGTGTATTCGTAGTAGTTATTATTTTGGACTTATTTATTTATAAATTTATATTAATTTAGGAATTAATGGATTACCACGTGGTGAAAATTTGTATTCATAGTAGTTATTATTTTGGATTATTTAATTAAATGATTTTGAATATAATAATTAATTTATAAGTAGAATTGTATTATTATGGTGTAATTTTTTATTTATTTTTTAAAAAATTAGTTGTAATAATTATATTTTCTAGTCATCATCTTGGTTGAAATAATATGTAGGGACTTGACTTAAGTCGTTATTCTAACTATTATTTGTATCTTAAATTTTTTAAATTCAAATCGAAATATTACACCTTATCAATTTTTTAATTGGTTGTTATGAGTCAACCTAAAATACATTTATGTTAACTTTTGTGTTATGTTAATGTATTCAAAGATGCTTGTCATTCCTTCATTTTCAAATTATAGAGGAGTTAACAAATGTGCAATATTATTCATTAGTCATTGTGAGTCAACCTAGGAAACATTTATGTTCATTTATATGTTGTGTTGTATTTAAAGATGTGTGTTCATTTATTCATATTTAAAAATCTCTGAGATATCAACAAATATATAGTACAATCATTATGTGAATCTTAAAGTTTTGCAATTCAAATTCAAATATCACACTTCATCAACATTTTCACTAGTCATTGTGAGTCAACATAATACATTTATATTTATTTATGTGTTATGTGGTTGTCTTGAAAGATGTGTATTCATTCATTCATTTTTAAATGGTTTGCAATATTACTATAGTGTAATTTTATTATCCCTTCTTTCTAAAGATTAGTTTTAATGATTAGATTTTTATTCATATCAATATCTAGAGACTTGACCTAAGTCATTGTTGTAATCATTATTTGAATCTCAAATGTAGGAAATTCAAATTCATATTCATATTCATATTTTACACCTTACCAATATTTTCAATGGTTCTTGTTAGTCAACCTAGGACACATTCATGTTGATTTTTGTGCTATGTTGATGTATTCAAAAATGATTTGTCATTCATTCATTTTTCAATTACGTAGGAGTTGTCTACAAATATGCAATGTAATTTGCAATATCATTCGTTAGTCATTATGAGTCAACCTAGGACACATTTATGTTGATTTATGTCTTATGTTGTTGTATATGAAGATGTATGTTCATTTATTCATATTTATTAGATAGGACTTATCAACAAATATGTAGTGCAATCAATATTTGAATCTTAAACTTTTGAAATTCATATTCAAATTTTATACCTCACCAACGGTTTTATTAGTCATTGGTAGTCAACATAGGATACATTTACATTGATTTATGTGTTATGTCTTTACTTTTAAAGATTTTTATTCATGTTTTTTTTTCTAAATTAAACCATGTACAATTCTTCATTGTGGAATGCCTCTACTTCAGCTAAAATCAAATTTCCACCTTAGCCTCCATCTCATCTCACTTGCCTTGTTATCTCCTTTTGTCGTAATCATCTACCATGAGGCCTATTTGATTCAAGATACATGTGTGTCATGGAGACATTCATGCAGCACATAATCATCCTGTGAATTTGTAAACCAAAGTTGGTTGTTGGGATGTTACACCTGCTAATTCTAGTAGTGTAATGCCTCATGTAGTAGGTCACCAACATTGGGATTCTTTACTCTTGTGAAAACCTTCCTATATCTTACCTTTGTTTCCATCTTCTTGATCATTCAAGTCACTTCTGGATAGCTTCTTCATCCATATTGGCTCTCTAGATCATTTAAAGTTCTTTCACAACCTCCTTGCATCTCTTTGGCCATTTGGAATCATTGCTCCATCATCTCCCTTTAATTCAAGCTTGCTCTCACCTTCAATCCACCAAGCTCCAGCTTCTTAGCTTCCAAAAGGAGTGATCATATCCCTCACACTTCTTAATTGTATTTGGTTTTAATCATATCAATAATTCTTAATAGTTTATCCACTGTCAAATTTATCATTTTTGAGTTATTGTTTATCATGTACAACATATGGTATGTGTCTTTGGAGGTGCAAACACCAAAAAATGGGGTCTAACATTGGCAAACCTCTCAAACAATCAGCCCAACACTTTTCTTGGCTTCCTATATGCAGATTCAACAGTGGAATGGAGTAGCATCTTGAGAGATTTCTACAAATGGATTGTGAGATTTCTTCTCTTATTCTCTTATGCTAGTTTATTTTACTTCTACTTAGTATTATAGTCTATGTTATTTTGTTTTTATTGGATTTATAGTTCTATTAGTGTAGTTGTTAGTATTTTACTTTATTGGTTCTTGTCTCTGTACTCTCTCTATACAAGATGTACACATATCACATTAGGGTCATGAATCTTCACTATAGTCCTAGGCACATAAAGGTGTATAGGACAATGAGTTAATGGAGCTTGTTAGTTGGTCTTGACTAACTGCTCTTTCAGTACAAGTAAATGAAATATTTTGATCTTTTTGTATCATAGAGTTATTTATATTTTAGTTATTTTGCATTCATAGAAGTCTTAATTCTAATTTAACTAATCGATCTCCCTAACTCACTAAAGCGCTAATAGAACCGAGGTGGCATTTGGTTGATTTGTCCCTTGAGATTTCATCAATATTGAGGGTGGTGGATTCCCTTCTTCACATTTTTTGTAAACTTAACATGAATGCAAAATTCATCTGTAGTTATCTTCAAGAAATTATTGGAATGTTGTAAGGCACTTATACATCAAGCTTAACAACCTAGACTGCTTCAAGAATTATTATAAGAAGATCCTTAAGAAAAAAAATTATGCCTGAATAGTATAGTCCTTTTAGATTGGTCTAGATATTTATCAGAATGTTGATCCTAATGACCCTTTTGGATTAGCATTCCTTTGGTCAAATATTAGGAATCAACACTTCACTTAAACCATGAATATGCTCTTACAGTACACTTTGATAAGATTCACTCTCTTTAGGAGAAGATGAAGGATTTTGAAGGATTTCTTTATAAATAAAATGTCTACTCTAAGGTTATCTTTTTCATTAGCGACCTTATAAGGGGAATGCTAATTTCATATGAAAATAACCTCAAAGTTCTAATAGTGTTGAGAAAAATCATGGGAACTCATGTATCTACCACTCAATCTAACCCCTAGGACACTTAGTTCAATGTCACTAGTTCATATATTAGTGTCACTATGCGTAGGATAATTGTGTACATGGTAGAACTAGGTCCTAAGATTGATGCCCTCTCTAGCAGTACCATTCCTAACATCATTGTGGGTTGGGTTCATCTAGGGTATGTAATTACCCCTTTTTTGGCTAAATTAGAAAGCTGGGTCAATCACCTAATTTGTCCTTCTTAATTTGTCAAATGATTGCAATTAAAACAAGTAAATATGTTACAAGATAAGAATTGATATTTTTTATATGAATATGTGCAAAAATTGATATTGAATGGATAGCAATCTTTGATATAAAATATGATATGAATATTATTGCTTTATCACTTGTGGCAATAAGGGGATGATGCTATGTTTTATATGTGATATGATTATGTATTTATTTTAGCAATTTGGTTGCTATATCTAATATGTCAAATTGGTTATGCAATGTATTGATATCGCTTAACAACGATATGTTGTTGTTTCTAATTTGTATTCATAATTTGTGACTTCAATGATAAATGCTACTTATGTTTTACACCGTATAAGCCTTTCATGTCTCCGATTATCGCTTTTAGAAATGATATTGCTATGTTTGATCTGAACTTATAAATATGCAATAATCAAGTTTTGTCTAATTACAATCTATAAATTATATGCTATCAATTCAACCAAGAGATAATTCACTCAAATAGAGTAGGTCCAATATTGGATAAATAAAAAAGGTAATATTCAATGATGATTGAAAGAATGCATTTGATATCCCTTATATACTTTTGTTGGAAATCTCAAGATAAGTTTTGCCATTGATGTCAAACTATCAGAGTTATAGTAGATATTGAAGTTAGTTATCGGATAAAGGAAAATGGGTATTATACCCGACAAAGGAAAAGAGAAAAATGTTTTATGGAGAAGATTAAGATGGAGGAACCCTAATCTAAGGTCATGATTATGTGGTTCAATGGACAAAAACATATAAAGATTCAAAGGATCAAGAGAAAGGAGAGTGAGCGGAAAAAGATATACAAGTGCAGAGGAAGTAGCGAAGGCGAAAAAGAGTTGGAAGATAGATCGATAGTGAACATAAGGGATCTGACAAGATTTGGAGAAAAGCACAAACAAATCAAATTAATTATTTATTTATTCCTAACAGTTTAGCGACAAGATTGTGAAATCCCTTAACCAAGTTGTCTTTAACCAGACTTAGAAGTTCTATTTTAGGAACTCATTGTAAATCCTTTAACAAGGTGAATGCCACATAGGTAGGATAAAATCTCTTAGCAAAGTAGTCTTAACAAGACTGTAGATACACTTAACCATATATCAGTCACTCCTTACTAGGTGAGTCACTCAGAAAGTGACACTTTGTAGCACTAACCGGCAAACTCTTTTTAGCTGCAATGAAGAGTTGTGGGTATCATCCCCACCACAGTTTTTCCCTTTGACCTAGGGTTTCTACGACACCCAAAATATTTGTGTTATGGACGTGTGAGTCATTTGCTGAGTTATTATTATTTATTTTCTATTATTTCAATTACAGCATATCGATAATACAAAAAAGACTATTGGTAAACAAGGAATGAAATTATATACTTAAGATTAAAAGTTTGAATTAATACAAATATGTTAGTACTGATTCACTCCTCCCCCTCTCAGTACCTAATCTTTCCAATCAACAATTGGTATCAGAGCTTAGTTCTTTAAGTGGTAAGTTTTTACAGCTTGAGAGTAGATTTGGAACATGGAAAGGTATAAGAAAGAAAGACAAATGGAAGAAGCCCTAGAGGAAGCACTTTCACAAAATAAAAATCTAAAGAAGAAGTTAACAACATCATTTAAAAAAAGAAAAGAACTCACAAAATGCTTGCAGATAAGTCTGGAAAACCTTGAAGAACTATCGAAAAATAGTACAAACTCTAAAGAAGTTGATGCAATAGTTACTGATCTATTGGAAAAGAACACAGATTTGGAAGAAAGCCTGAATGAAGCACAAAAGGAACTTGAAAGTCAAGCAATAAGAATGACTAAAATACTTGAAAAAATGAAGACTGTTGAGGAAAGTAAGGTAAGCCTTGAAGTCGATAAGAGAAACCTGGAAAGAATGATCAAAGATAGAGATGACATCATTGTGAGACTACAAAATGAAAATAATACATTGGGTGAACAACTGAATGACATAAATGAAAAAAAAACAAAAAACTTACCAAGTACAAAAATCTAAGAAAAGAAGTTGAAACCTTGAAGACCAATCTGAAAGTTGAAAAAGAAGTTAATGATAGACTAACTAAGTTTGACCAAAGCATGCAACGAATTGATGAACAGTTGAAAAATCAAAGAAGATATGGAAACACAACCGGTCTAGGATATATTGGTAATAAAAAATTTGAAATCGGTGAATCATCAAAATAAATAGCATAAAATCAATCACAAAAGCATATGGAGCCTATCTAAACAGAAGGAAAGAAACCAATAAAGCCTACTTGTTACAATTATGGAAAGCTTGGTCACACATCAAATATCTGTAGAAGCAGATCATTAAACATTCCAAGTGGTATACCCTTTAATGGACATTGTTATAGTTGTAATAAGTTTGCACATCAGGCAAGAGATTGCAGATCAAGATCTAACAACATATCATCCTAAAGAAATTTCTCAAAATATTGTTACACCTGCAATCGGTACAGACATAAAATTGAATATTGTAGGTCAAGCATTTTACCAATAAGAATACCAGCTAAACTGATAAGCATATTGAGGAGAGAAGGAAATATTTCAAGAATGTGCAGTATTTGTGGACACTTTGGACATATGGCGATGAACTATAGATTAAGAAATCAAAAAGGAAATTGTGGACCATGGAGATCAACTAGTATGGTATATTTCATATGTCACAATCATGGACATATCACACAAAATTGCAAATACCGACAAGCCAGTAATGCAGATAACAAGGGAAAAGTGGTAATTAATCTAGAACAAGCGAGAAATAATATGAAGATAAGGTGGATCATGAAGGAGAGAGTCAGAAATCAAGAAGGATGCCCTCTAACCCCAGGGAAGGAGGATTCATCATCAAACTAAGAAAGTAAGTTTTTTCTTAGGGACCAATAAGAATTTGTCAATTCATTTGTCCCTGTACAAGTAAAGATAAGATGGATCACATGTTAGAATACTAGAGATATAATCGAACTCATACTAGACACATCTAATGGAAACCAATTAGTATTAGATATCATTGCTTTATCATTTTGAAGATAGATGGTTATCGGTGAACAAGTGAAAGGATAGTAATTGGTGGAAAGTATCATTATCAGACAAAGGAGATGACTATCGGCAGAAAAGTTACTCTTGGAAACATTTATTGCCTAAATAGTCATTTGTATACTTTTGGGAAATAAATATGTGTTGACGCTATTCATTAATTACCTTATTTTCTGAAGCAATCAATTGAGTAGCATCAAAGAGTCAAGATAAAAATCATTGAGAAGTATTATTATCAAGAATCTATCACGGAAGCATTTGAAAATATTTATGTGCCCTAGTTTAGCACAGTCAGTTGAAGTTACAGAAGATACTAGCGGAGAACTTGCATTTGAGGAATTGTGTGAACATAATGGCAACATATATTCAAAACCCTGTAGTGGTAAGTGGTACCAATTTTTGCATCATGCACAAATTGGCAAAGCTTAGACAACATTGATGAAAGGTACATTTGCTATATTTTTAATTTTTGGAGCATTCAGAATTGATTGAGTGCCAAAAATAAAGTACAGAATGGTGAAAAAATTGTTAAAATTGTTCACTATTATTCAAATCTGAAATACAAGTACAAGATAGTGCATTTTCATCACATATTATTTAAATACTATTTTACAAAGGTACAATGAAATGTTCAGATTTTAATTATACAGAATAAATACAATGCATTCTGATCCACACAAGCTGTGGCAACTCCTAAAACCTATATCTGAATAAACACATTACAAATATCAAGAATTAAAGGGGTAGAAAGAAAGCCTCCATTGCCTGTATGGAAGAGCAATTTGTGGCTTTGTGTTGATGTTCTGGGCTGCATCTCCAGCTTTGACAAATTTGCAAGATAGAATTGAAAAGAGCGTCACTTCAAAAGAATTGAGCAATGGAAACTTCCCTATTACCTCTATATTACTCCATGAGCAGCAATGTGCTTATGCAGATAAAGCATTAAAATATGCTAAGGAGAAGGATGAAAATAGAGAGAAAATCATTTTTTATACTAATGTTGTTTGCTTCATGTACAAATTCAGGTATGAAGACCAAGTAGGTTGTTGAAGGGACACACATATATTACAAGTGTGAAACTTTCCGACTGAAGTCATGTAGAGACGAAGACCGGAGGACTAGAGGAGGCTATTGAGGGGGCATGCATAAGTTTCAAGCATGGGACCTTCTGTCCAAATCATGGCATTGCAGAAGACTGGTTGTTGAAGGGACATGACCTTTGTCATGAAACCTTCCATCCTAATAAAATAGATTTGCAAGTGCTACAGGATGGTTTTAAAATTCATTTCAGTATTTTTTAGAGTATTACAAGAGTTGTATTGTTGCAAGATTGCTACAAGATAGTTATCATCTTCTGTATATATTTCATACTCCTATAGGAAGTTATTTTGCAAGTGTTGACCACTATATATGAATCAAATTTGAAGCAACAGAGAGTACAGTTCATTGTAAAATCAAAACAATAGTTTTCAACCATAGGAGCAATAGATATATATGATAATGCAACTATTTCAATGACATCAATATCAATAGCAAGCAATAGATAAGTAGTGGTTTTCATTGACAAAGAAACATACATAGATATAAGACATGTAATGAAAGACATGATAGTGACACAAAGAACCAAGGGGTAGTGAATGCATTCATTTCCAACAGTCATGAAAAGCATAACTATTCTGAGACATAAATCATTAAGTGTTGAAGTTTTTGTTTTAGAGAAGTTGAGACCTATAAAAATAACTCTGTTCTAGTCCAAATTAAATTAGCAAGGGTGCAATGATAGAAACTATCTAGGAAAGAGAAGCAAGCAAGAAAGAATGACCTAGTTATTCATCAAAACATCAATCAGTAATTGCTAAGAAACCATAATCAGGGAAAACTAAAGAGGTGAGGAATAATTCAAGCTATCGCCAGAAGAATCAAGATTCAAATATGGGTTTCCTATCTTCTAAGTCCATAATAAAAGTAACAGTCATATGTAATGTCAAATCTTTAAAAGCTCCTGATGTTGAAGAGAAGAGACCTCAGCCAAGAAAGGGAAAGTAGATCTTTGACCAATCTTTATTCTGCAAGATGAGTGTATGGGAATATTTGAGTATATAAATAACATACTTAGAGTTTGTAAAAGTTCCTTGCATAGTTGTGGATACTCAAAAGTCACATAAATTTTGTTGAATTGAACAATTGTTTTCAGAGCCTTTTTGT
Organism: Chamaecyparis obtusa; assembly: GCA_027943335.1. Taxonomy (NCBI): domain Eukaryota; kingdom Viridiplantae; phylum Streptophyta; class Pinopsida; order Cupressales; family Cupressaceae; genus Chamaecyparis; species Chamaecyparis obtusa. The sequence goes on along the minus strand of BSBK01007590.1, from coordinate 565,125 downwards.
TCCAGACATGTTTAATAACCTTCTGGAGTTGTTTGTGAAGAGTTTTCAACAACCAAAAATCAAAGTATTCTATGTTATGTATATGATGACAGTTTAAGCTCAAGTTAAGTGAGAGTTTCTCCTATAGGGCGTTCATATGGTGACTGATTTTTTTTATTTTTTATTTTTTAAAAGAAAAATGGGTTACATTCGAAAGCACTGAGTTTGAAAATTTGGGCTTAACTCTGTTCTAGTCCAAATTTAAAGACAACATTATTTTGAATGAAATATTCAACAAAAATTAAATAAACACAGTATGTAGAAAACCATGGGTGAATTATTTTCTTCATTCTGGTCACCTTTCTATAGAAGACCTAAAGATATCAAAGTCTCTAAAGAGTTTGTCATAATTTGAGAGGCATTACAAAAATATATAGCTCGACAACTGAGGTTTCTTTTCGTGAACCAAGCGTGGGATAAGCCAAGAATCTTTCTACAAATATCATTTGAACGTCCAGCCCTTATAGATGATACTTTATTTTGACTTAGTGAATGTGTTAAATGAACAGAGGTCTAGTGGCTAAGACACTAGGAGCAATGTTACGTCTCAGAAAAATGCAAGGGTATGAAGGAAAAATGAAGAATAAGCATCTGTTTCACAACAGAAAATCCAAGTGAACTTTAAACTCTTTAAATAGAGGCATACCTATTATAAAAATAAGGGATCTTCAAAGGCAACAACAACATGGTTTCATTCGTCCAAACCCTTAGGGTAGTAGCTCGAAGAGAATATCAAATCCATGGCAGTTTAAGAGGAAATAGAGGATTCTCAGCCCAAATCTTCATGGTGATTCACAGCAAGGGAACAACAGTAATTTCTAGATCTTTCGATTAACAGGAAGAGAGTGCTTCCAAACCCCAAGAAGCAGTAGAGACTCTTCAAGTAGAGAGGAAGAAATGACAATATCTTTCACTCTCCAAATCTTAGTCATGGCAACTAGTAAGTAGTAGAGGAGCAGATCTGTCATTTTTGTTCAAACCCTAGCCCATGGCGGCCGAGCAGAGCCAAAATGGCACACCAAGGCAAATGACCAAAATGAGAATTAGGTTGGGATTAGGGTTTGATCCCTAATCATATAGACCAGATTCCAATCTTCTTTTCAATTCAAGTTAAAATCCTAATGAGAGCCTCGGTTGTGTATTGTCACTTCATCTTCTATGCATAAAGACATATTGTAATTTCCCTCTTATCTAAATTATAATACTATATGCTATGTTTTATGTCTAATTAAAATTTAATAGATAAGTTCTTCTTATCTATTAGATTTAAGTTATAAATATAATATAATATATATTATTAAAATTTAGATTAAGTTAAATATATTTAATATTTTTAATATTTGGTAAATTTTATTAATTTACTTAATATTAAATATATCAAGTAGGATTTTTTATTATATTTAATTTATTTAATATTAAGTAAGTTTTATTATTTAGAATCCTACTTGATATATTTAATATTAAGTAAATTAATAAAATTTGCCAAATATTAAAAATATTAAATATAATTAGGGAATTATAAATAAACCTTTTGCATATTTTCTTTAAGTGATTAAATATATAGCTTTGAGATTATCCTTTCTAGTCAAGGAGGAGTTCTTTCTGTCATGGCCAGTTATTGGGCAGTTTAGGCATTTTGGAGCTCTTTGGAGGTGTTTTTTGAGTTCTCTATCAGTTATTATCAGTTGGGAAGCCTTTTGGGCCAGTTTACTCATGGTTTCAGGTAGTTACATCCCTGATTTGGTGGGTTTTGTCTTCATATCTGACCCCCACAGATCCTTCATGTTTTATGGAGATTCAGAGCAGTTTTGAGGGGATTTTGAGAGGCACTTCAGTTATGCATGGCTTAGAGGACTTCAAGGATCACTTAGACTACATTTTCTAGTTGTTTGACTCCTTATTTCATGAGTTTTTCTCATGCATCTGAGTTAGGGTTTTTGGACTCTATTTATTGTATTTTCAACTCATTATTGGGGACCTTCTTTTTGGCTCACATGTTTTGCACATTGCATAGTTGGGAGAAAATTGTAAGGCATTTTGTAGCAGAGATTTTTCCAGCATTGATATATTGATACAACGGTTCATTCTCATCGGTTTGCGTGTAATATTGTGAATTTTCTTGCTTTTACATTGTGTTATCCTTCATCTGAGCTTTATTGCTTATTGCATATTCAAATCTTGATACTTTCTCATACAGGTCTTTGTTTGTGTCCTAACCTTTTGCAAAAAATTGGTGAAACCTAGTTTCCCTTCAAAGCAAAAGATTTCAGGTCCTTGCATTTGTATCGTCAGAAAATGGAAGCACTTCCATTTAGGACTAGTTTATCCCTCTGAGTAGGTAGTTTGGGGTCATGTCAAATGCCTCGGGTAGGTCCCTGGCTTGAATTTGACTTTTCTCCTCATTTTGCCCCTTTTCCACCTTCTTTCTACACTTTTCTAGCATTCTGGACTGAGATCCTGAGATCCTTGACCTCAGGGTCAAGGTCGACCTTGACCTTGACGTAAGTCAAAGTTGACCTCAACCTTGACCTAGGTTAAAGTCAACCTCAACCTTGACCCCAAGGTCCAAATTTCAAGATTCCATGATTTCTAGATGTCGGGTTTCGAAAAAAAAAAATTTCCTTCTTCCAGGTCGGCTGTTTCGGATTTCGGAATGGTAAACTCTTAAATTATATTTAATATAGGTCTATTTCTAGGGGTTAAGGTTTAAATGGGAATTTAATTCTTCTACGTCGACCTCTCTAGAAGTTTGTGCCCTAGACTAGTATAAAAGGAAGCCTTCCTCTCTCATTTTCTCAATCAATCAACCGATCTCTCAATCAAGTGTGAGCTACATCATCAATCAAGCACTCCATCCTTCAAGCAAAAATTATCAAGGAATCATTCAAGCCATCATCTACATTTAAGCATTCAAGTTCTCCATTTAAGATCAAGGATTCAAGCATTCAAACCTTTGGAGGAATTTGGTTCAAACATTGAAGATTCATCATTCAAAGCCCTAGATCTATCCATCATGGTGGTGTGATCTTCCTTCAAGATCCTTTGTTCATTCTCCCTTCAAGGTGGATTCCAAGAATACAATCATGGAGGTTTTGATTTACATTTATTAGTGTTGAGTCCAAGCTTTCATATTAACATACTTGATTACATTTCAAATACAATTGCATATCTATTGAGTATCATAGCTTCATTGTTGGATCTACTTCTACTACTTTCTAGCATTCTCTATTTCAATTCTACTTTAAAGGTTGATTCCAAACCGAGGTTTGACCAAGGCAAACCCCTCATCCAAACAACAAAACTCTCTTTTTCTTGTAGGTACAGGTGCGGGACATCAAATTACAGTTCAGATCTAAGTACCCTTTTCGATGAACATAATTTCCATTGGAACAGTGCAAGTTAAGGTCAACTTTTTGAGGTAAGATTGTAACCCGGAGTAAGATCTTACCACTGTTTTGGGTCAAGGATGACCTTGCTCAGAAAGATAGAAGGTTTCTAGGTTTTCTCTGTTCCTTCATTTCCAGGCCAAATCCGGTTGCATAATTCCCTGAAACTGAACAGACACCAAAAAACAATGATTTTTGAATCTGCTCATTTTCAAGATAAGTATTTATGTTTTATTAAGTTTATATGTCCACAAAATTTTCCACCTCCCATCATTACATTTTTACAATAAAAAAAAGAAATATTTTTATATCTTACATTTTGGTGAACCCGCAATGGAAAACTCTTTCTTTTTGGTGTTAGATGCTTTGCTTTCTTTCCTTAAGATTAAATCTCTTTTATACTCTTACATTTTAAAGTCTAAAAAACAAAAAAATCCATATATTCTACAAAATACAAAAATATTTCTTGCATTTAATTTACTATGAAGATTTTTAAGATGCTTTGGTGCATGATTATTTTCTTTATTATCCTCCTCTTAGCATCTCTTTATCATACCTATGATGTTTATGAGAGTATCATTCACTTCATTATGTTGGTTACCCTTCATCTTTCACTTGCCTATGCTTTTGTGAGATTGACAGATACTAGTCTTCCTACTTTTAAAACTTGCATTAAAGATTTATGGGGCGGACTTATTACTCTTTTGGATTATGTGAAGAATTTGGTAGATGATACACCATCTCCTAATCTTCCTAATCCTAATCCTATCCTTCCTAATATAGTTCCTAATCTTCTTAATCTTAATCCAATTCCTAATATGCCTAATTCCCCATTTGTTATTCCTAGTTCTTCACATACTTATGAGAAGGTGCAAACTATGGTTCATGATGCAGATGTGCAAGAATTCTTGGATTTACCTTCCCCTTCATATCTTATCCAAGATGATATTAAAGGGAAGAGAAAAGAAACTTCTTTTAAACCTATTATTCCACCTTATACAACCTTTACTCATGAACATGATAAATAATCACCTCATGCAGATGCTTCACATGATATGTACACTATAGGATACAATATGATGACTAAACAAGGTTATAAAGGTTTAGGGCTTGGTGTTAATGAACATGGTATTAAATATCTAGTTCATATACCCCCTAAACAAGATATGTGTGGTGTTGGTTGTTCACAATCTCAATTCAAGGTGGTTGATTTTGATCATTGTACTCCTCTTCATGTTCTTCTCCCTACACCTACCTTAGATAACCCTGATATTTGTCAAGAGGTTGCTAAGAAGGTGTATGTTCAATTAATGAATTCCAAGAAAGAAATATTTAGACCTATGCCAAAAGATGCTCTATCCAAGTACAAATGTCCTTTTCATTATAGTAATACACATTTACTTGCTGATTATATGCATTTCAAGTTATATGTTAGAGAAAGAGCCGCATTAGGAATTATATCTCATTCTCGTGCAGTTTTACAATTCCTTCATAATTTTGATATAGGGGATACCCCTCATTCTGATATAGTATAGATTTTTTCTAGTCTTGTCTCTAGATTAGGGGGCAAGAGGTGTATTTTCATCTAGTCTTCTAGGATCTATTAGGCTCTTAACATATATTTTGTCTTGAGCTTAATTGGTATTCTCTCTAGCTTTCTTCTCTATGGTTTTGCATTATGTTTATAATCATCCATAGATCTTATTCTATATTCAAGATATCTTTTCTAAAGACATTTGTTTTGCAAAGGTATCCCTTGCTTTCATCCCTAGTGGGCAAGGTTCTTCCTTCTTTCTCTTTGTCTAGGGATCAACTTTCCTTAGCTTAGTGGCATTTATTTATCTTGTTACATTATTTCATTATACTGACTGAGGTTTTGGCTATGGATATCCTTTTATGAGAGGTTGTTGTCCTAGGTCATCACCTCTTCTTTATTTTGCAAATTATGTTCTTTATAAATTCCTGCCCTTGCTTTAGGGTTAGAGTTTGATTCCTTTATTCAAAGATTCCTCTTCCTCCTGATTACAGGGGGCTGGATGATTGAATCTTTGTTTCTCTTTGAAAGATGATATTTTATCCAAAGCACTCCTCTAGGGTGGGGGTCTTGTTGATAAGATCTCTTTTTTTGAGGATCCTTTTCCATAAGTGACATATCCTTTTCACCATTATCTATGCTCTTGGATGTAAGGGTCAATACCCCTCGCTAAGAATATAGTATATTGTTGTTAACAAGATATCTCCTTACTTTGTGAAGTAGGTGTCCTCCTTCTCTTCCTTATCATGTCTATTAGACAGCCATGATAAGGAGGGGGGCATATATATATGTTAAATCATCTGAAGGTAACACACATAAGTTGCTAAATCCTGAAGAGACACATTTTTCATTTTTAAAATATGCTAAATCCTCTGAAGGTAACACACATAAGTTGCTAAATCCTGAAGAGACATGCATTTTTCAATTTTCAAATATGCTAAATCCTTTGAAGGTAACAAACATAAGTTGCTAAATCCTGAAGAGACACGCATTTTAAATTTCAAATATGTTAAATGTTCTGAAGGTAACGCACATAAGTTACTAAATCCTAAAGAGACACACATTTAATATTCCATGGTGATACAAGAAGGTGGATCTATGGGTATTCCAAAAGCCATCAAAAGACACATTACAATTACAAAGCACAATTTTTGGGTGAACTATCGGGTCTTGCTACCTGTTGGGCTCTCCCTCCTTGGTGATTCACGGTAAGGTGGGCATCTTACTGGGTGAGGTAATCACTTTCTCTTTTCTCTCTTTTCACTTTCATGCTAGTAGGACTAGATCATGAAGCTATGTTATTTATAGTATTACTCTTGTCTTTCTTATTTAATCATGTATTCTTTTATGATAGCTTTCCAAATATGATATTAGTATGGGAAGCATTTCTTAGCAAGATTTCCTTTGCTAGTTGATTTGGGTTCATTTTTATACTAACCCTTCTTTTTGTCTTTGCTTTCACACCTTCGTGCGTGTATGTTGAGTTAGATTCCTTAGCTTAGGGGATCATGTCCTTAACTAAGTGATATTCTATCTCATTGCAAATCCACTTGGATCTTTCTTCTCCTTTACCAAGAGTTTGCATCGAATCCATTCTCTTGCTAAAGTGGGGGCTAAATGTATCATCGAAAAATGGAAGCACTTCCATTTAGGACTAGTTTAACCCTCAGAGTAGGTAGTTTGGGGTCATGTCAAATGCTTCATTTAGGTCCCTGACTTGAATCTAACTTTTCTCCTCATTCTGCCCCTTTTTCCACCTTCTTTTTGCATTTTTCTGGCATTCTAGACTGAGATAAGATCCTTGACCTCAGGGTCAAGGTCGACCTTTTAGGTCAAGGTCGACATAGACCCTGACCTAGGTCAAATTTGACCTTGACCCTGACCTAGGTCAAAGTTGACCTCAACCTTGACCCAGGTCAAAGTCAACCTCGACCTTGATCCAAGGTCCAAATTTCAAGATTCCACGATTTCTGAATGTCAGGTTTCGGAAAGAATTGTTTTCCCACTTCCGGGTCGACTGTTTCAGATTTCAAAATGGTAAAATCTTAAATTATATTTAATCTAGGTCCATTTATAGGGGTTAAGGTTTAAATGGAAATTTAATTCTCTAGTGTCGGCCTCTCTAGTAGTTTGTGCCCTAGACTAGTATAAAAGGAAGGCTTCCTCTCTCATTTTGTCAATCAATCAACCAATCTCTCAATCAAGTGTGAGCTACATCATCAATCAAGCACTCCATCCTTCAAGAAATCATTCTCAAGGAAGAATTCAAGCCATCATCTACATTCAAGCATTCAAGTTCTCCATTGAAGATCAAGGATTCAAGCATTCAAGCCTTTGGAGGAATTTGGTTCAAACATTGAAGATTCATCATTCAAAGCCCTAGATCTATCCATCATGGTGGTGTGATCTTACTTCAAGATCCTTTGTTCATTCCCCCTTCAAGGTGGATTCCAAGCATACAATCATGGAGGTTTTGATTTATATTTATTATTGTTGAGTCCAAGATTTTATATTAACATACTTGATTACATTTCAAATACAATTGCATATCTATTGAGTATCATAGCTTCATTGTTAGATCTACTTCTACTACTTGCTAGCATTCTCTATTTAAATTCTACTTTAAAGGTTGATTCCAAACTGGGGTTTGACCAAGGCAAACCCCTCATCCAAACAACAAAACTCTCTTTTTCTTGCAGGTACAAGTGCGGGATAGTGAATTGCAATTCATATCTGAGTACCCTTTTCGGTGAACTTTCAAGATTCGTGAACAGAATTTTCGTCGGAACAATGCAAGTCAAGGTCAACTTTTTGGTGTAAGATTGTACCCCGAGGTAAAATCTTACCCCTATTTTGGGTCCAGGATGACCTTGCTTAGAAAGACAGAAGGATTTTGGGTTTTCTCTGTTTCTACATTTCTAGGCCAGATTCAGTTGTAAAATTCCCCGAAATTGAACACAAACACCAAAAAATAATGATTTCTGAATCTGCTCTTTTTCGAGATAAGTATTTATGTTTTATTAAGTTTATAAGTCCACAACATTTTCCACCTCCCATCATTACATTTTTACAATTAAAAAAAGATATATTTTTATATCTTATAGCATTGAATCACTTTTGTAATTGCATGTCTGTCTGGGTATTGAGAGCCATCAATATCTTCAATGATTCATGTTGAATTAATTTAAGTTGCATATCAATTATTGGTGTATCACCTTGTTTAGGTTTAGGATTCATTTTCATTATTCTTTTCTCATCTGTTTTCTCGCATATAATTTAGTTTTAGGTGAGCACTGCCTAGGAACCGACCTATCTCCTGGAGATTCATCTCTCATTTTAGGATAACCCACCACCCAAGAGAGTTTCCATGTTTCAATAGGATAGCTAGATTCATATCAAAGCTATAGGTGTAATCCTGATTGATAGTAGTAAGCATCAACAACAAGCCAACACCAGAATTTAAATTGTACCCGTTGAAGGTAGCCGGAAGAGACAATGTTGGAGCCCTATCATCATTACCTCTTAGAGTAATGCTTACAGAGGATATCAGGAATTTTTATTCACAACAAGGTTGTAGAACTAGGAGATGAAGAAATCAACAAGATATATTACACTAAGGTGAGTGTCGAAGGAAGTCTCAAGGACGAGCATAAGCATCTAGAAACAAAAGGACTGACACACACAATATTTTTTCCTAAATTCAATGAAGAATGGATCAGATATGTATTAAGTTGAGTACATGAGGAATTTAGGTGGTTAGATGAGGAGAAGATGATCAAAATAATGAAAAACCTAATTTATATGGTCACTGGTTTATCGGTAGAAGGAAAGGAATGCACGCTACGCATGAGTAATATGGATGACCTAAGGCAAATCACTAAAACATATAAGGATGGAAGAGCCATGAGAGTGGATAAAGTCAAAGATATAGAGACATGATTTGCAACAATTAACATTGGTTACAAAGTTTATCAATCCAATCAACCAAACATTGTACCTGGTAGTGATGTGTATGCAGCCAATGAGATAGCCAAGCTGGGAAAAGAATATGATTTAGTGGATATGATTCAGACACAACTATTTGTGAACATGAATCGACTACAAAAGGATTGAAAATAAGAAGTTAATATGGATCATTTCTAGTTTGTTTATATTTCCATGTCAAGAATTTCTTCCCGGGCATAGGTCATGTAAATTGAAAAATAGATAGACCAATAATTTATGAGATGAATGTGTATATTTCATAGTTAGGAGAAGAATTTAATCAAATAATTCAGGGATACTTTAAATAATTTAAAATTAAGATGCAAGGACGTTATCAAATACCTCCATCAGTGGTGGAGAAATATAGAGATTCAATTTGTTTTGTGGTAGATAGTGACACATGCAAGATCCAACCAGTGCAACCAAGAACATCTTGGGTGCCAAAATTTGGATATGAAGTCACTGAGGATGATTTAGTGAGATGTGTTGATCACATCCTCAGCCTACCTATCAATAATAAGTCTAAACTTTTTGGAACATATGAGGAAGCTTATGAAATAATAACATTAGAAATCAAGAAGCATAAGATTTTGAAGAGGAAGGAGAAAATGCTAAATAAATTATCAGAAAAATATGGAGAAAGCGCAAAAGAAATAACTACTCAATTGGAAGAGGAAGAACAACAAGCAAAGTTGCTATGCCTCCCTTCCACACAGTCAAGAAGAAGATGACATCACATAGTGGAACAACCACAAAGACACCAACCCTACCTGCTATTCAATAAATTGAAGAGAGCACTGAAGAGGAAACTAAACTAAAGACACTGAGTGTTATCCATAGATAAGGTAAAGAAGTTTCCAAGAAAGAGGAACCCTTGAAAAGGAAAATAATTAGAAATAAGACCACTCAACCTTCTAAGCCAGAATGGAGAACAAAAAGGAGTCAAGTGAAAACTCCACCTACAAAGAAAGAATAGACTGAAGTAGAAGAGGAAGATACTAAATGTGTATATGCACAAAGATGGGGGACCAAAAAGGTGCCAATTTCCTTTTTGGCCCCCAAATGGCTATAGTGTGTACGCTCTAAAGTGCGTGCGTCCTATAGGGTGCACATGCTATGGCTTCAGGTGCCCAAGCCTTAGGCTTGGGCAATTCAAATCATAGTGTGTGTGCCCTATAGGACACACACACTATGCAAAAACTAGAAAAGTGTAACATGCATAGTCTTGTATAGTGCTAGCATGCTATAGCATGTGCACCCTTTGCAAGAAATAAAAAAGTGGAGAGAGAGAGAGAGAGAGACCCTCTCTCTCTCTCCCCCCTTCTCTCTCTCACCTTCTCACCCTCTCTATCTCTCTCCCCCTAGAGGGTGAGAAGGTGTGTGAGAGAGAGAGAGAGAGATAGAGTGAGAAGGTGAGAGAGAGAAGGGGGAGAGAGAGAGGGTCTCTATCTCTCTCTCTCTCTCTCTCACCTTCTCACCCTCTAGGGGAGAGAGAGAGAGAGGGTGATAAGGTGAGAGAGAGAAGGGGGAGAGAGAGGGTCTCTCTCTCTCTCAAGCCTTTTTTAGATGTTATATAGCGTGTGCGCACTATTCAAGTCATAAATTTTAATAGTGTGTGTGTGCTATTCAAGTCATAAATTTTAATAGTACATGCACGCTATTCAAGTCATAAATTTGAATAGCGCTAGCACCCTTTGTAATGCATTGGAATGCACCAAGCCTAAGGCTTGGATTTGATTTGGAGATCTAACCCAAAGGCTTAGAAGATTCAAATAAGCCTGAGACATGTTTTCTAGCAAACATACAAAAAATTCACATCTTTTCTTGTATGCTCCTCGTCAAGTTTACTTGTGGTTCAATAACGTCAAAATCAAACAACTTGATTTTTTAGATCTCTCTGTTAGCTATCTAACCATATAATTTATTTTGAATTCTGATTATGTTAAGCTTTTCATCTCTAATTTCTTTTGTATGTATGTCTGATTTTTGTCAAAAATGAACGTGTAGTATTTTGGGCATAGATTTTACCTCGTTTGGCAAACTTTGCAACAAGTTACTCTTTTAGAAACTAGACTCCATTATACACACTTCAAAAAAAAATAAAATTGATTTTCGATTAGTTTTCAATGATTTCTAGGGGGAGCATACATAAATTTCACATTTTCAGAATGTGCGCACTTCAGAAATTCATAAAAAAATATACATTCATCAAAAAATTAGCAGAAAAATCCAGGATAAACTACGTGGTGTTAGCTAACTTTTGACTAGAGCGATTAAAAAAGTTAAAAAAAAAAGTTAACATTTAAGGGGGAGCACACCAGACTCTATGTTATGTTTTTTCACAAAAAATAGGACCACTTTTTGTGCTCCCCCTTTTTAAGGGCCTTAATCTGCACCATTTAAAAAAAAAAATAGTATTTTAGAAACTAGATTCAGAGTATTACAACTTTTATTCTTGTCGCATCTTAAAATTTTGAGTCTAAATTTCTTGTTGAAGTTCAGAGTTTGCTTATTTTAGAAAAAATGTGGCATCTTATACCCCTTTTTTGGTCCCCCATCTTTGTGCACTTCCCCAAATCTAAGAAAGAGATAATATCATGTGGAAAGAGATATGGAAGAAAAAAATTTAGGTTACCAGTAGATCCTACAAAGATGACACAATATATTATTGATATAGGACTAGTTGGACAAATTAACCCGACTTCTTTTGTGAAGCTTTTAGAAGAAGAAAAACAGTTAATTAAGGACACAATTGTCAAATATTTTACACATATAATAAGTATCTTGGTGATGTCAAGGATAATGTACCAAAAGAACTATATGAAACGTTACTAGTAAGATGGAGTTCGGTATACCACAGAGTAGAAGAAATTAGAACAAAATTATTAAAACAACTTATGTCACATCTATCGGTGAATGATGTAGAGATTTATGCAGAGAAGCATAAGAAAGAATTTAGAACAAAAATAATGACTGCTATGGTATTAGTCAATGAAGAGTCAAAATTAGAAGAGACTATTACACAACTATAGAAGGATATAATGTACAAAGAGCAAGATGAAGCCTATATAGAGGCAGGACCATCATAGGTTGACGACTCATTTACTATCAATGAGTTAATCAGTAATGCACCTAGTGCAACAAATACACAAACTAATAATGATGAGGTGATTATTGAAGATATTACTGAGGAGTTGGAAAAATAGGGAAGCACTAGTACAAATGTCAACAAAAGAAGACATTTAAAAGGTTGGCACATCTATCAACACTACTACTAATTAGAGATCACTAGAAACCGATGGAGAGGCGCAAAACCGACAAGATTCTATATTGATAACACAATAAGCAGAGTTACTTGAGAATATATTTCAAAGTATTGAGGAAGTATTATAAGAGATGAATTAGCAAGAAGAAGTGTTAGGAACACATGAGAAGAGCCCCATATCAGCTGAATAACAACACTTACCAATTGACCCATCAAATTTGAAGCAACAAGAGGTAGAAGATATTAGACGCAAAGACAAAGATAAAGTTGATACTAGAAGATGAGAAGAAATCCTAAGCACCACCAGAATTAGATAAACCAGAATCAAGAAAATTAAATAACAGGGATGAGAAGAAGAATAAAGACAAGAAGAATGGAGACAAGAATAATAATGAGGACAAGGAGAAAGATACCACTAAGGAGAAAAAGGAATCTAAAGGAAAGTAGAAATGTGAGGAAGAAGAAGATGATGATGAAGATGACAAAATAGATAGTGATGACCCCCAATTTGGGATACTTAAGCAAGATCTAAGGAAGATGAAGAAGAATATGGATAAAGAGGAATATGTACGAGTAATTGGAGAATCAACTTGTACATAAATTATTAACGAAGATAGCTATTTTGAAAGTTGAGTTATCTAAAGTAATTGAAATTTTGAAGCAAATTTTGATAAAGGCAAAGTCAATGTATAGTAGGTTATTTAATTTTACTGAATTTAGAAAGGAAGTGGATAGTAAGATCATCGGAGCACATGTGAAGCTAGAGCAACATATCGGCAACCTACAACTGATAATGACACATTTTGTAGCACATTTAGTGAAGATGAGAGATTTAATATCAAAGGAACAAGAGTTCACAATAGAGAAAGATAGGCTACATATGAGGATTTTGGAACTACAAAGCATAATACCCCCTCATATAGCTATTATTCAAGATAATGTTGAAGAAGTAGAGAAAATTGTACAGACCCCTGGACATAGTTTGGTGGACAGCTTAGAGGAGTTAGCATATGATTTAAATGGACATATTATAGGTCTAAATGCATTGAAGGATTCATGGAACACTATTTTGAAGAATCCAGGAGAAAGGTACAAGTTCATCACTGATAAATTATAGGATTCATTTGGCATTGATTGCCAAAAAAGGGGGAGAAGTAAAGTAAAAGGGGAGAAGAAAACAAAGGAGAAAATTATCATAGGGGGAGATAATGATAAAGAGATATCGACGACACAGTTCTGAAGAATTAGAGAATCAAATTTTTTTCCATCAATGCCAAAGGGGGAGATTGTTAGAAATCTCAAGATAAGTTGTGTCATTGATGTTAAACTATTGGAGTTATAGTAGATATCAGAGTTAGTTATTGGAAGTTGACAATTATCAAATAAAGAAAAATAGATATTATAGTCTATAGAGGAAAAGAGAAAAATGTTTTATGGAGAAGATCAAGATGAAGGAACCCTAAGATCTAAGGTCATGATTATGCAGTTCAATGGATAGAAACATATAAAGATTCAAAGGATCAAGAGAAAGGAGAGTGAGAAAAAAAAGATATACAAACGTAGAGAAAGAAGCGAAAGAAAAAAAGAGTTGGAAGATAGAGACAGTGAACATAAGGGATTTGACAAGCTTTGGAGGAAAGCACAAATAGGTCAAATTTATTATTGATTTATTCCTAACAGTTTAGCGACAAGATTGTGAAATCCCTTACCAGGTAGTCTTTAACCAGACTTAGAAGTTCTATTTAGGAACTCATTGTAAATCCTTTAACATGGTGAATGCCACATAGGAAGGATAAAATATCTTAGCAGTGTAGTATTAACAAGACTGTAGGTACACTTAACCATGTAGCAATCACTCCTTATCTGTGAGTCACTCAGAAAGTGACACTTTGTAGCCTTAACTGACAAACTCTTTTAAGCTGTAGTGAAGAGTTGTGGGTATCATCGCCACCGCAGTTCTTACCTTTGACCAAGGGTTTCTACAACACCAAAAAACTTTATGTTGTGGGTGTGTGAATCATTTGATGAGTTATTGTTATTTAGTTTATGTTATTTCAATTATAACATATCAATAATACAAAAATACTATCAATAAATAAGGAATGAAATTATATACTTAAATTAAAAGTTTGAATTGATATAAATCTGTTAGTACTAATTCACCCCCTCCCCCTCTTAGTACCTAATCTTTCTAATCAAGAACTTTGTCATGTTGAAGGGGTGTAACCCTTAAGAATCTAAGAGTAACGTCCTTTCCTAAATGTAGCAATTCATCTTATCCTTTGTTGTTTGTTGATCACGACTTACCTTATCTTTGTTTAGAAAGTGCCTCTTGGATTAGAATAAATCACTAGTATCCTTAAATTCAAACAACTTTAATATACATCGATATGCTTTCAAGGAATGACTACCTTATTTTATGATTTGGATAGTTGTTTATAAGTTCATTGAATTAGTAACCAATTAATTAGTAGATTAATATGATCAATGTTGATTATTGTAACTACTTGTGACTTAATAATCATCATGCTCTCTAATAACAAACATTGGCTAACTTTTCCCATGTAATATGTTGACCATTATCACCGTCAACTCTCCTTGGTTAATCGACTCGCTTAATAGATGCACTTGCACTAGGAATCATATATTTATTACCTTCTCATTAATTACATGGAAAATCATTGTAGTCTCTTTATTAGAAACCACGATACTCCTCCACCCAACTATGGACGATGCACCAACATTCAAGTCTACAGGCGTATAGTTTATTAATCTTTATCATTACTTTACTATGGTATAATTATAATTTATTATTTATCTATTTATATTTAATAATTAAAC
This sequence comes from Chamaecyparis obtusa, assembly GCA_027943335.1. Classification (NCBI taxonomy): domain Eukaryota; kingdom Viridiplantae; phylum Streptophyta; class Pinopsida; order Cupressales; family Cupressaceae; genus Chamaecyparis; species Chamaecyparis obtusa. The sequence goes on along the minus strand of BSBK01007590.1, from coordinate 550,076 downwards.
TTAATAATTATATACTGTCCCATATTCTTATTTGATTGTTATCAATATTATAATATCATATTAATCTTATATCTTT
>BSBK01007590.1:487500-545000 GCA_027943335.1 Chamaecyparis obtusa | reverse complement strand
CATCTTTGGATTTTGAAAGAAAGAGGGTAATTGAATCCTTTGTATGGTGTGTTTGGGAGAAAACTTTGAGATAGGGGAGTATTCTCTTCACCCTTGTGGTGAAACAAAAACCTTGAACCTCATAAGTTGATCCACTCTTTGTTTAGTTTTTAGAATCCTTTAGCAGGCCTGCTCTTGAGCAATCAAGAGGATGACCCAAGTGGGGACAAGCTTTTCGTCGACTATTCTGACCCACTATAAACTCAAGGCTGTCAAGGACACAAAACCTTGGTAGACGTAGCACTTGTCTTTGCTTGATGTGAGTAGCTTGTGGGATTGCGACCATGAGGAAAATGTCAAGCAAGAATGCTTAAGGTACTCTTGTGGCCGCGAGGTCCTAGTCCTTTTTGAGGAGCAAGAGGGGTGTTACGAATGGAAGCCCTTACTAAGAACCATAGATAGAAGCCACCTTATTTTTCCGCTTAGCTTCTTGGTGCAAGGATTGATCCAAGTGGAATAAACCAGATCACCCCAAGATTACTCACCATTTGTGTTCCTTTGGTTGTGTCATTGGCACTTCCATGACAAAGCCAATATCTATTGTGGGCAACCACTTTGTGTGAGACAATGGGACATCAAGTGTGGGCCAAGTTGTTAAGTATTGAGCCATTGTCCTTCTAGGATAGTAAGTGCTTGAAGTGTTCTCACTGTGATCTACCCGTGCAAACGTTCTTGAACATAAAAACATCACGGTAGTGCTCATAGAATTTTTCATTTTGATATCCCAATTGCTTGTCTTGGCAAGGTTGCTTTTGCTCTTGTGCAAGTGTTTTATGACATGTTTGATCACCTACTATTTGCAAACCTGTCTATTATCTGCTATTACTATATTATGAACTGTGAAATTGAACTTGCCAAAATAAAACATTGACCAATTGCCCTTAAAACTGAGATTTTTAGCACTCACTGGTCAAGAGTCGCACCAGTTGCTTGGAAACTGTCACACAGAGTTATTTTGTTGTCTCATTGTTGGTTGTTGTCTTACTGATTTGTGTCACTTCTAGTCTTCCTTGGTCGGTCCAGGTTAGATCTTAGGTGCTATGACATGTTTCTCAACATCCAAATGAACTCAAATGGTATCAAATTGCAAAAAGTGACTCTTAGTCTTCTTTCTTCTGCTTCTTCCATGTCTTCCTAGTCTTCCATTTTCATCCTTTCTCTTCTTTCTTCATGATTATTCCTAAATTCTTCATGTCTTCTTGATTCTTTTCCTCTCATTTTCTAGTCTACCTTCTTCTATTCATCAATTCTTTCACTTCCATGCTTGATCCCTCCTCTTCTAGAACCATGAATTTCAACTACCTTGTTATGGAACCTCTCTTGAGAATAGATGATCTTGAACTCATTGCTCAATTTGAAGAGTATTATTCTTCTAACAGTCCTTCTAGATATTACATGGGTGATAAACTTAAGGCAAAAATAAAAGCAAAATTGCTTGAATCAGATGCCTTTGCTAGGATCATAAACATGATACTATCACGACCTCCTTCTTCCAAGATTTTTTCATCTTCTAAATCTTCTCATTCTTCATCTTCCAAGTCTTATCATGACTCTTCTAGACATTATTCACATTCCTCATTATCCAAGTCTTCTTCCTCCACTAGGTCTTCACTTTCCTCTTCTTCACAATCTCATTCCTCTTCTACTTCTCCCAAGAGTCTTACTTCTCAATATGAGCAATATAGTAATACTTGTGATACCTCTCCGATGAAGAGTGACACACCCACCTTTGATGACTATGATGACTATTATGATGGCTATGATGATGAACCATATAGTCATACCTATGAAACTTCTATTCCTAAGAGTCCTCCTAGTTGTGTGCTTGTGCTTACTAGAAATGGGTCGTCACATTGGATAGATCATGATGGTGATCCATATGATTCTAATTTTGAAAGAGACTTTGATGAGTTTTGTGAACAATACCTTGATTATGATCCATTTACTACTATTGAGGACTATAAAATGCACCGCGCTGATTTGAAACATCAATATTATAAGAATCATTCCTCTAAGAACATTCATGTTGAAAATAAAGATTACACTCTCAAGCAAGATTATGTTAATGATGGACCTTTGTCTTGTGATGGTTCCCTTCCATCCCCTACTTCCTCCAATACCCATACATTTCCTAAAGCTTCCGAGTCTTCCAAATCTATCACAAATCCTTCATGTAACAAAGATCCTAATACTTTTCATGTGGTTCCCTATAGTTATCCTCAAGGGCTACATCTTAAAGAAATTCAAGCTAACCTTCACTTGGCTGAAAATACTTTCAATAATGCTAAACTTAAAGAGCCTAAGCCTTTATACACTATAATGCCTACTTCAGCTGGTCCTTCACCATCTCTTCCAAAGTCTTCCATATAATTCCAACATGCTTCCTTGTCCTTAGAAGTGGCTCCATGTCAAGAGGACTCTAAAAATGATAAAGAAAAGAACATAAAGAAAGATCAAGATCAAGAACCCTCCATATCATCCAATCCTTTTCACGATGTCTCTTATTTGTTTCATGGTTCTTTTGATCCTTTATGCCCTTCCTCATTAATTCCACCATGTCTTAAGTCTTTCCCTAAGCAAGATCAAGCTACTACTTACAGTGTTGAGCTTATTGATAATCAAAATAACCTTACTACACTTGAGCTTTCCAAAGATGATACTTCCATTAAGGTTATTAAAAATAGTGTTGTTACTGCAATGATAAGCCTATTGAAGATTAAGAAGATCCTTGTCAAGATCAAAGTATTCCATCTTCTTGTTCTACCACTCCACATTCGCTTTCACTTTCTACTCTTCCTAATTCTTTGCAAGCTTTGAACAATCCTATCAAAGAAGTTGCTCCTATTCAAGATGTTCACGATCCTATTGAAAATCTTAATGCTCACTCTAAAGATGCTGATGTCCTTGGCTATCATATAAATGCTGATGAATTGGTTGATTATTTTTTTGCATCTTCCACATCCATCCTTGGACTTCCTCCACCAATACCAAAGACTTCATGTCTTCCTTCCATCTTGAGCCCTTATGTCCCTTCACTTTCCTCTCCTAACTCTCCTAATTCATCATCCATTTTGGGTCCTTACATCCCTCCATCTCCTATCTTTCCTCAAGATCAACATAGATGCATACCCTTGAATCCTTTTTATCCATCCACCCATCTAAACTAGTCATATTGTCCTTCTTCTTCCACAAGTCCCAAGTCTTTTGGAAGTAACTTGAATGTTCAATACAAGAAAAAGAAGAAATACAAGAATCCATAAAAAAAAGAAGATCACCATGTCTCCTCTAATTGACATGGGGGCATAAAATCAAAAGAGATATCTAAGAAGAAAACTACAAGACAAGTATGGGTTCCAAAATCTATCATTGAAGATATTCTCTCTAAATCATCAAAAGGAAATGAAAAGCCTAAGGCTCTATGGATTCCAAAGTCTCTCTTGAAAGAATCTAATGTTGAGAAAAAAGTGAAGTTGACATTCAAGCTTCCAAAGACTTCGACTTCATCTTCTTCCAAAAATATTCTTCCATTCCATGCACCTGAACCACAACCTCTGCTAAATATTCACCATATTCCTTCTCGTATTCCTTCATTCACATTTCCTCCATCCTCTTGCCACCCTTCAAGGTGTGTGTTGATGTTGTCTTGCCTTCCTTTCCATCTACCCTTTCACAATCCTTCCATTCATTATCCTTCTACCTTCTATCCTTTTTCCTCATTTGCCTATTCCTCCTATCTTCCAACCTCACTTGCTTTACATAAAACCTTATCCTCCATTTTTCTCTTCCATCTCCCTTTCCCTATCAGTAGCTTTAAGCATATCATTTTGAATCCTTGGAATATTATGGTTTATCCTTTCAAGGAGAATTATTTGAAAAGCTTGCCTTCTTCCAAAAAATAAATTTTTTTTTTTTTCAAAAAATAAAAAAATTCAAAAAGAAAATAAAATGAAAAAAATGAAAATGTGCCTTGGTGGAAACCTGGAAATAGGCACCTTGGTAGCAAAAGTAAAGAGAAATAAATTCATCCTATGGTGAAAACCACTCCCTTGTGACACCTTGGATAAGTACCATGATGAAAACCTGGCAATTAGGCATCATGCGTAGTTCTTCTACATATTTTATCCATTCAGTCTTCTCTCCTTGATCTTGACAATGTTGACCTATACATGGACATTTGGCTATCTTGTGAGCTATCTTACAATGATCTTGCTTTCACTCCATTCATGTTTAGCCCTCATATTTATTTTCCTCCATTCATTCTAGCCTTTCTCTATCCTTTTCCCCTTGGTCTTGATCTAATAAAAAAAGAGTAAAACACAATGCTATGAATCCTCTTGACATGTCTACTCCTTTGGACTGCATCATTTCCTTCTTTTTCATTACACTTTTGTGACTTATCTTATGTTGGTCTTTCATTGCTTGTCCAAATGTGCTTTACATGACAATTTTTCCCTAGCTTGGGTACTCTTGAGGAGTTTGCCTTTGAGGATTTCTTCCTTTCATTCTCCTTCATTCTCTTGTATTCCATCTCTTCCACCAGCTTGTCAATCCCTCTTGTTCTCCACCTTGCTAGACATTGGGACTACATAATGTGATCTTGCTTAGGAGTTTAATGCCCATTCTGCCTAGGGGCATCCTTTGTACATATTTATTGATCCTAAAAAAATTCCAAAAAAAAAAAATTCATATATGATGCTGAAAAAATCCTAAAAAAAATATAAAGTCCTGAAAAAATACAAAAAAATTAAAAAATTCAAAAAACTTTAAAAAAAATAGAAAAAGTGCCTTGGTGAAAATCTAGAATCAGGCGCCTTTGTAGCAAAAATATAAAAAAATTGAAAAAAATAAAAATCTCTAAGTGGTGAAAACTTGGAAACAGGTGCTACTTGAGGCCTTTGCACCCTTATTTTTTTAGCATGCGTCCTCGACACTTAGCCTTTCTCTATCATGCCTTGACCTTGTCACCTTAGTTTGGAATTGGTCTTTGTCTTTGTCTAGGGGGCATAATTGTGTTAGCTTTGGTCTCTAGGATGCGTTGGTCTTTAGGACATCTTGAAAATGGTGTTTTTCAACACCACCCAAACAGTGTTTCTCAACACTACCCTAGCGTCAAGTGTTTCTCAACACTTATCAGATATCCTACCCGCAATCTAGCATGATAGGGTATTTCTCACTGGCAAATGTGATACTCAAAGATTGATTTTATGACCTACACACATGCACTTAAACACTCAACTTGCTGAGACTTGGTTGACTTTGTTTTCTTTGTGTTGTCTATGATGATTTCTTTGATGAGTGTTCTCTCCCAAAGATAGTTTTCGATGATGCATAGCTAGAAGACTGAGGGCATGAGAACATGTTTTATTGCTTTTTCTGCTTGTGGGTATATTTTGTTGGTCCTAACTATCATTAGCATTTATGCATGTTCCACTTGACCTTGGGATCTACAAGATATTATCCTTGACTGTTTACGCAAGTGCATACTTATAGTCATCTTGACTTTCCTTGTGTCTCGATGTGAGTATAATCTTTCCATATCAAACTTAGGTAATCTCACTGCACTAGTCATCTTGACTTATATGTCTTTGGTGCCTAGGTTGGATTACCACATTTCTATCTGATATAGATCATATTCAGATTCACATAGTCATACTAGTGTGTATTGTATGATCTTGCGACGCTACCAATAAAGCTTGATGATGATTATTAGATGTCTATTGGTGTTGTGACCTTGCAAGTCAACCACTTTTCATAGTAGTTTGCATTCTAGGCTCATGTTAGATTAGTCTTGCATCTTGTACATGGAGAGAGCTCTCCTTTTATCTTTCGTGGACTAGTCGGTCGACTATGCTCACCTTTCCTTTTCTCTATCATGTCTTTTGCTCCTTATCTTTCACATCATGACCTATTCCTGTCATCACAAGGGTTTAATCTTATCATCATATCTATATCCTAAGAGATCATTTTTAGAATCATGAGTCTATATCATACACATGAGAACTAAACATCTCTCGAAGTTCTTAAAATCACAATAAGACATGATTTTGAAAATGACCTTTTTACCCCTTTTATAGCATTTTGACTTTTTGACCTAATTTTCAAAACACCTCAGAATTACATGAAAATTGCACCCCTAGATAATTTCGAAGTCCTGGATCCATTTTTGGACTCAAAATTGAAATTTGAGTTCATCTTGATAGTCAAAATTGTATTTCAAAACTTTCACCCTCTTTTGCGCAGTTGGCTAACCATTTGAGGCCTGATCCTTCGATCTTCGCTGGGGCATCTTTATTTCTTCACCCCCATATCTTTCAAACTCCTATTCTATCATTCATTTTCACTTGATTTGTCTCTCTAAAGTTTGACTTCATCTTTATCCTATATCTTTCTTAGTCAAACCTAGTCAAACTGGGGCGTATCTTCACTGCTTAATGGTTATCCTATCATGTTTTCACCTTCGATTATGATTTCTAGTGACTTGATCAAGTTTATCACTTTGTTGTTTCTCCTCTACCTAATTTTGATTTCAATTCTGAGGGGGCAGTACCTATCAACTTCAAATCTTTGATTTAGCTTTATCATTCAGCTCAGCTTGAGATTTTTATTTTGAGACTTGATTATCACTTAACAACAATGGTGTTGGCCTTGTCTTTCGATTCTTATCTCTTATTTTTAGACTTGATTATCACTCAACAACAATGGTGTTGGTCTCATCTTTCAACTTATCTTTGTCCTGATATGTTCCCATCCGTTGAACACATGTATGGATTGTTTTGTGATCCCAAATCGATCTCACATTTCAATTTCATTCTTTGACTGCATGTGATCCCAAATCAATCTCACATTAGTCAAAGAGGGGAAAATGTATGCACCCTAAAATGGTCACCTAGACTTTGGGCCCCCATTCAATAATTTATCAAATCCCTGAATCAATATTTTCAAAAATCAACATTTTTCAATTATATCAATTTCCTTGATCAAATCTTATTCTATCATTTATTCGATTATTTTCTATGGGCTAACCATTTTATTCTAAAGTCTTTATTTATTTAAAAGGAATTTCCTCCCCTTTTATTAAATAAAAAGCCCCCACTTTTCATCTTATCCTAAGTTGCACAAATAAAGCATTATTCTTATTTTATAAAAAGAAGAAAAACATTTTTTGTCTCATATGGACACAAAATTCAACTCTTATTTTATCATTGGAGGATATTTGTGCACATGGATTGCTCCTCTTTTATGCTCCACCCTTGATTAAATTTTTTGCCTCTTAATCTCCATCATTCGTTGATTCTCATTTCCTATAAAAGAAGAGCTCTCTTCTTCATTTTCATATAAGCATCTTTTATACTAATGTTATGATGCAAGTTTTCTAGGTCATCTTGGAGCTTTTGAAGATTTGAAGCATTCTTAGCTTTTACATTTTCATAGTTGCATTATCATGGCATTCATAGCTTCATGTTTAGCTTAGTTTCCTTTATGCTTTAGATTAATTCATATAGCTTAATTAGGAGGCTTTGTAATACTTTCATTTCATTTCATAGCTTAGTTTGCATAGCTTGCATTTTCACTTTTAGTATAGCATTGCATTGCATTTCATTTTGATTCTTGGGGATATTGGCATTATTGCCCTTGTCTTCATTTGAATCTCCCATTGTGTGGTTGACTAGCAAGGTCATAAGCTTTATAGCTCTAGCTGAGAGAAATCTTAAAATCCTTGCAACTTCATTCATAAGGAGCTCTAGGTCACTTTTTAAGTTTTCCCATTCATGGATTTCCTTGGATGTAATGATTTAGAGAAGTGCACTATTTAGAGTACATAATTGCTACAGTAGTGAATTATTTGTGGGTATCATCCCCACCATGGTTTTTCCCTTAACCAAGTTTTCCTCAAAAATAAATGATGGTTGTTGTGATGTTCTTATTATGTGTTGTGTTCTATTCACTTATTCTCTCTTTTGGAATTAAGTTATGGTTTCAGTTTAAATTGTTAAAAAATACTGTTGCATTGTTTCACCCCCCCCCCCTCGGTGCTCCCTAATCCTAACAATTGGTATTAGAGCTTAGTTCCTTGGAAGAAGTTTAACAGCTTGAGGAAGATCCTGATGGAAGCACCTATTAGTATTCATATTCAACTTCTAAATTCACTTGAGGATCTAGATAAATCAAATTCTTGCATTGTTAGTCTGGAAGAAAAATTGAGAGAAAATAATGGATTCATTGACAACTTGAAGGAGCAATTAAAATAATCTAGAGATAGGAGAAAAGGGCTTGTAGATCAGTTATCAGAAAAAGGTATTGACTCCACTTCAAACAGTGATTATAAGCAGATTGTAAAAGAGAGAAACAACCTAAAAATTGAGATGGGATCAATGGCGATCAAGATCACAACCTAAAAATTGAGATGGAATCAATGGTGATCAAGATCATTGAAGAAATGAAAGCCAAAAGAACTCTTGAAGAATCCCTAAAGACTAAGACAGAGGAATGCTACAAATTGAATAGTGAAGTTGGCCAACTGCAAGTTTTTCTTGAAGAATTGAAGCATAATGAGAAAGAACATGAAAGAATAAATGAAGTACTCAGAAGAGACTTAGTTGAAGCTAGATAATTTCAAGAAAGATTCAGATCTAGTATGGAGAAACTTGATGAGCAAATTGTAAGTCAGAGACCTCATGGAGATAAGCATAGATTAGGGTATGAACAAGGAGAATGTTCCAAATCCATTGAAGAAAAGATTGAGTGACCTAAGAAGACACCTTTGAAGTAGAAAAATGGACAACAATTCAATGATAGATGTTTCACATGCAACAAATTTAGACATAACATAAGAGAATGCCGAAGCAATCCAAATGCTACACCTTTTTCTATGTATTATTTCACATGCTAGCAATATGGACACAGATCTAAGGGATGAAGATTCAGATCCAAACCCAATACAACCAAAGGTAACCCTATGTATTACAAATGAAATAATTTTGGTCATATTGTGAAGAATTATAGATTGGGGACTAATCCAAACAATCATAGGTATGTAAAACAAAATATGATTTGTTATAAATGTAATAATTATGGACACATTTCTAAAGATTATAGATTTAGAGGTAATGGAACATGATTAAATGATTTGGTAAATAGAAATAGTGCAAATAATAATGATAAAGGAAAGAAAATTGATGTAAGCGATGTTTGAGAAAAGATGAAGAAAATTTGGATGAGAAAAGAACAAATTGATGCTTTTGGACAGATCACACTAGTTTCGTGGGTCCTTCATCGAAGAACTAATTAGGTTTTAGACCTAATGGGGAAGCATTAGCAGAATATCTTGAATCACCCGAAGATGTGATCATAATATGATATGATAGAATTTACAGTGGAGATAGACTCTATTTAGCTATATTTTGGATCGTAGGTAGAAAGATTGAATTTCAAGTGTTCAGTGAAGATTTTTGAGTTTACTAGTTTTCAACAACTTTATTGAAACCCTAGGTATAAACAAAAATTAATGCAGATTGATGAGTTAAAAGGTTGATTTTATAATTCATTCTTCACATTATGACTTGGAGAACCTAAGTAGAGTGTTTTCACAAGAGATTTTCTGATTGATTTAAGCTTCTAACAAATTTTACAATCAAACCCTAGCAATAGTTAAAAGGTATTTATCTCTTCAAAAATCCATTTGTTTCATCGGTGAACATGGAAGCTCCTCATATTATTAATGTTTTGGAGAAACCTAGATACAAATTTAATAAACATCCTTTCAAAACTATGGAAACCAATCCCAATGGTGCATTTTTTAGTGTGCCCCATGATGTTATTCATGTTGAAGATATCTGTGCATATATCTATTGCAAGATTGAGGAACTTGGTGAATATGAGATCAACAACCAATTTGATTTGATGTCAGTCAATGGAATTTTGAAAGATGAGTTCAAGAAATTGGAAGAAGTCAAGCATGAGAAGTTTTGGAGTTTTCATGTGTTTGATAAACTGGAATGGGTTCAGATAGTGTTAAGCCAAATTCATGATCCATTTTATTGGGTAGATGATAAACCAATAAAAATCACAATGGAACTTATGCAAGAGGTTACTAGATTTAATGTAGTAAGAGAGACCATAGTTAAAGTCTTCAAAGAAGAGTGTGGTTGAGCATTTGATGAACTCCAAATGGGATAAGAGAGCAATGATAGTAAATTATATAACTCAACCCGATGTGAAATTGGCCTCAGTGATACTTGGTTATAAGGTCTATTACAGTAGTAGAATGAACTCAAATTTAACCACAATCATTCATAGTGCCTATCTGATGCTAAACAAGAATGCAAAGATTGATGTGTGCTAAATTATGAGAGATCGACTTATGGAAAACATTTCCAAGATTAAGGACATATCTCAGATATTTAAGAATAGCTCCCTAATCATTCACATTTTCTTCTCTATCATGAACTACTTCCTAGGTATAGGATATACCACATGGAAAAATGACATATTGGTTGTAGTTCAGATTAGTAGATGCTACTGAATGCAAGATGTAAATGGAATAACAAAGAAAATGCATGGCTAATTTAAGATGTTTCAAATGCAGATGCAATAGAGAGAAAGGATATCGAAGAAACTTGTAGAAAAGTATGTAGACTCTCTATGTTTTATGGTTGAAACTGATGCATGTTGCACGGAAGTGGTTGAACCCAAGACACCATGGATTATGACTATAGGCTATAAAGTAGAACCAAAATTTTTGATATCTTATGTTGACAATATGCTTATTCAACCTAGAGATGAGAAAGAAGAGAGTTTTGGTGCATACTTAGAGAAGTATCAGAAGATTAGGACATAGCTAAATGAAGAAGCCTCTGAAAGGAAAATAAAGAAGATGGTTGATAAGGTTGATGAGAAGATGGAGCAGCTTAGAGAAATAGATAATAAGATTGAACCATCACTGGTGGATGTCAAGGAGGAAGTCTTACCACTTTCTACTAGACCTTCATCCCACTATGTCACAAGGAGGACTATCAAGACTCCGCCAAAGGTTCCTAAGGAAAAAAAAAAAGATAAATCTGAGCAGACAAGGAAGCGATTGAAGGCCAAAAGATATGGTCCACCAAAGAAAAATAAAAATGATGATGAAGATTCATCCTTCAGACTAGTCAAAGAAGAAGTTTAGAACCAAAGGTGCTACAATAGAAAATAATGGTGATGCATAATCCTAACACAATCAGTAAGGATGATAGTGTTTTAAAGAAAGTCATTAATGATATTGATAAGTTTGGTATTTTTAAAAGGTTGGTTAGATATTATGAAATCTTTGATGAGAAGGATAAGGATGAATTAGTTCAGGTTGTGATTAGATTTTTGAACAAGTTCAATAAGACTTTAGTTGAGATTAAGGATCTGATCCTTGATGAATTGTATAAAATGCTTGAGGAAAAGAGACATATTGCTCTAGATGAGGATAAGAAGATTAGAGAAGGTACAATTCTAAAGATGTTTCCTATGATTGAGGCTCATGAACTTGATGAAATTATTGAGCAAGCAAAAAAGAATTTATTCACCAAGAAGAGAGTAAATATGTTAATGGTTGTAAAATTAGAAGACATAATAGTAGAAATAAAGGACATCTTAAGAAAAATGATCATAGAGACTCACGCAGATATGCCTAAGAAGGAGGATCCTAGGAACAAGAAGAGGGAGGATAAGCTATACATCAAGGATGACAGTTTCTGGTCCACACTTAAGGAACCAAATGTATACATTGGAGGATTACCTATAATTCTAGATGCTCATGCAGAGATTGAACCTAAAAAGGAAGGAGAGACTAGAATTGAAGAATTAGAGGAGGAAACTGATAAGGTTGAGGTATCTAATGATCCTATTGATAATGTCTCAATGGACATTCCTCAATTCCTTGTGCATGAAGAGCAAGTAGATCAGACCACTTTGGAGGAGAAGGCAGAAAAAATTAAAGGAGATTAGTCTCAAATCGATGCTCCTATGGCTACTTTGATCGGTAAGACTGAGTCATTGTTGGCTAGAGTTGCTTTATTGATTGCATCTTCTGAGACAGAACTCAAAGGACTAATAGATTTGGATGGCTATGATGAGTATAAATTAGCAAGGTTATCATTTTTGGCTATAGAGAAGGCTAAGCAACGAGCCTTATAGAAAAGTGAGAAAGGTACAAGAATAATGGATAGATTTGTGTGTATTCTTGAGAATTTATTACCCAAACATCAAAATAAGCAAGAAGATTCCACAGTAGATCAATTGGAGAGACTAATTGATTCTTTTGACATTCATTTTCAATCAATTGAGCAAGCATCAATGAACAAGGTATAGAAAGAGTTTGATGATAAGAGATTCAATTTTCTTTGTTCATTAATTTTGTAAGATAAGATTTCCTTGGATACTGGAGTAAAATATATAAAGAATTCTATTGAAGAAGGAAGAAAGATATATTGCATGAGAATGGATTCCTTAGCTCATGCATTGGATATAGACAAAATTTTGAAGGAAATAAGAGAAAAGCTATCGGTTAAGGCAAAGGATTTTGATTCATCAAAAGAATTTGCATCAGACTATATGACAAAAGTAGTAAAATGAATGATCAAATAAGATCCTTGGAAGATGAGAAGTGGAGAGTGATAGGAAGGCATGATAACTTGAGGGATCTAATCATTCCTAAGTTAGATGTTTTTCAAAGGGTGTTGAAGGAAGTAGAGAAAACATATAATCTATTAAACCTTTCAGGTCATTCTGAAGAAAAGAATGCAGCATATGCCATATGTGGATAGATCCAGATTTTGGACATCTTGAAGAAAACATGGGAACACGATTCTCAAATATCTTCAAGTATTTGTAAGTATGAGGGATTAGTATAAGGCATGTATAGGAATTTGGTAGAAAATTTTGACCTTTTTTGTTCCTCACCTTTGCCACTGATGTCAAAGGGAGAGAGATACAAAGAAAAATGTATAAGATTTGTATAGGAAAGATGTATACCAAAAAGGGAAGTATTACTTTGGAGTATTCACATATTGACTGGATACTTAGTCATTTTTCACTAAGTGTTGTCATCAATGCCAAAGGGGGAGATTATTGGCAAGAGATAACTTTTGTCATTGATGGAAATTACATACATCTCTCTTATTTTTGTTATTGGATTTTTCGATTACCGATACAAAGTTGACATAATTCAGATAAGTACAATAAACATAATAGTATATAGGTTCTGTAATTACATCGGTAAGGATAGTTGAATCAGTATTATGACATGAAATTTTGGATATTGTATTTGAACATTTAAAAAGTTATAAACCTATGACCACAAGTGTTTAAGTTTCATAATTCAGGAGATATTAATTTATGAGTATTAGAATTCATAGTAGTTATTAGGAGCATAACAAAGATGAAAAGACTTCATCAGTTAGACTTTTTTTTTGATAGGAGGAAATGTTTTAAGTATTGTTTATGATTGAGTCATCCATGGAGAGTTAAAATTTTGGTTAGCACATTATGGAGTGAGTTAAAAGAGGTTAGGTATACATGTTACCTATGGCAAGCTGACAGAGTTATTTTTTGAGTTATGGTCTCATCTATGAAATCCAGATGTGTTTTTCGAAGGAGTATGGAATGATGAGAATGCTATGAGAACTTACATAAATGTTGTTGTGATAAGAAGAGACTATGAGATGTTCAGATCCATGTTTGAAACTTCATTAGAACTGTATTGACACAATAGATGCTACTAGTCAGTTCAGTATAGGACTGTAAGTCTATCTTTTTGTTTATGTAATTGGTAGTGAGCCTTGATGTAATTGAGTTGTATATTTGAGATGTGAGATCTAGGATGTAAGCCTGCATGTAAGTGTATTCCCACCTATTATACTTAAGCTTTTAACTGAGCACTTATTACTATAGTAGTGAGTTATTTTTGGGTATCATCCCCACTAGGGTTTTTTTTTTCCCTTAACTGGGTTTTCCTCAAAAATAAATGATGGTGTTGTGATGTTCTTATATGTGTTGTGTTTTGTTTACTTATTCTTTCTTTTTTTAATTAAGTTATGGTTAAATAGTTTGAATTGTTAAATAATACTACTCCACCAATTCACCCCTACCCCTCTCGATACTCCCTGATCCTAACATGTAACTTGTTGTCTATTTGTCCAATTTGATTTTTTTTTTTTTTATAGAAAGAAGACTTCAATACCTAGTGCATAGATATTTTTCAAGAAAAAAATCTCTCATTTACTATTTTTCTATAAACATCAAACACAGAGGTTGATGTTTGGTAAGAAACCTATATTTTGTTGACATTAAAAAACATACACATAATAAACTCAAAATTCATTAAAATCGTAAGGTCATTGGAAAGTTCACTTCGAGTACTTGTGTCTTGCATATGGGTTTTTCAATATTATCCCATTTGAGCCCTTAGATTGAGATCCGAAGGCCTAAAAACTTTAGATTTTTCTTGACCTTTGGAGAATTATGCTAACCAAGGGGTTCCTATTAAAACCCCCTAGCATTTTTACGGGATTAAAATTCTTAACTCAGCCACTTTTGATCAAAAACACTTAACGACTTTCAATAGAAACCTTGGTCAGCTGATTTAATATTTTTTTAGGCTATTGATGGTTTCATATAAATAAAGATGTTTTTTTCAATTTTCTAAACATGAAATTTGAAGAATAATTCACATTTTGGAGAAGAAAGACGTTTGGAAGTGCATTTTTTTTATTTTGTGGAATTTTAAAAGAGCATTTTCAAAGGAAAGCGATGGGAAATAAAAGGACAAGGGTAAATAAGAGTACACAAAAGTATTCACCCGAAATTGATTAAAGACTATGTGAAGAAGCATTAGCAAGATATCATAGTAGGAAAGTAGGTACATCTCTCTCTCTCTCTCTCTCTCTCTCTCTCTCTCTCTCTCTCTCCTCTTTAGTCTTCTTACATGAATTAAATTTATATGTTATTTTTAGGATCTCTCTCTCTCTGACCCCAATGATACATATATTTAAATGTATATGTATAGTTAGATGTTTAAATGTTTAAATTTCTTTCTAATCTATCTAAATGTTATGTATAAATGTTATACATGTATAGTTAGATGTTAAAATGATATGCTAGGACCCCTTAGTACATCCTAGGACCTTTTAAGACACCTAGAGCCCCTTAAGACACCTAGGACCCCTTAGTAGGACCTATTATGACATAAGATTCCTTAAAAACCACTATTATGACATAAAACCCCTTAAGAACCCTTAACAGGACCTATTATGACATAATAAGACTTATTATGATATAAGACCCTTAATAGGACTTATTATGACATAGTACCCCTTAAGATGACCTATTATAACATAAGACCCCTTAGTAGGACCTATTATGACATAATACCCCTTAAGAGTCCTTATTATGATAGAAATCCCCATAAGACCCCTTACTAGGGCCTATTATGACACAATAGAACCTATTTTGACAAAGTAGGACCTATTATGAGATAAGACCCCTTATGATGACCTATTACAAGATAAGACCCCTTAAGAGTCCCTATTATGACATAAATCCCCTTACCCCTTAGTAGGGCCTATTATGACATAACAGGGTCTATTATGACATAATATGACCTATTTTGACATAATAGGACCTATTATGACATAAGACCCCTTAAGATGACCTATTATAATATAAGACCCCTTAAAGAGTCCCTATTATGACATAAAACCCCTTAAGACCCCATAGTAGGGCCTAATATGACATAACAAGACCTATTTTGATACAATAGGACCTATTTTGACATAATAGAGCCTATTATGACACAATAGGACCTATTTTGACTTAATAGAACCTATCATGACATAAGACCCTTAATAGGACCTATTTTGACATAATAGGACCTATTATGACATAAGACCCCTTAATATGACCTATTATAATATAATATCCCTTAAAGAGTCCCTATTATGACATAACATGCCTTAAGAACCCTTAGCGGGACCTATTATGACATAATATGACTTATTATGATATAAAACCCTTAGTAGGACCTATTATGACATAATACCCCTTAAGATGACTTATTATAAAATAAGACCCCTTAGTATGACCTATAATGACATCAGACCCCTTAAGATGACCTATTACAACATAAAGCCCCTTAAAGAGTCCCTATTATGATATAAAACCCCTTAAGACCTTAGCAGGACCTATTATGACATAATAGAATCTATTGTGACACAATAGGACTAATTATGACATAAGACCCTTAATAGGACCTATTATGACATAATATCCCTTAAGGAAACCTATTATAACATAATACCCCTTAGTAGGACCTATTATGAGATAAGACCCCTTAAGATGACCTATTACAAGATAAGACCCCTTAAGAATCCCTATTATGACATAAATCACCTTAAGACCCCTTAGTAGGACATATTATGGCATAATACCCTTAGTAGGACCTATTATGACATAATACCCCTTAAGATGACCTATTATAACATAAGACCCCTTAGTAGGACCTATTATGACACAATACCCTTTAAGATGAGCTATTACAAGATAACACCCCTTAAGAGTCCCTATTATGACATAATAGGACCTATTTTGACACAATAGGACCTATTTTGACATAATAGAGTCTTTTATGACATAATAGGGTCTATTATGACATAATAGGGTCTATTATGACACAATAGGACCTATTTTGACATAATAGGACCTATTTTGACATAAGATGACATATTACAAGATAAGACCCCTTAAGATGACATATTACAAGATAAGACCCCTTAAGATGACTTATTACAAGATAATACCCCTTAAGAGTACCTATTATGACATAAATCCCCTTAAGACCCCTTAGTAGAGCCTATTATGACATAATAGGACCTATTTTGACATGTTAAGATTCCTTAACAACCTCTATTATGACATAAAACCCCTTAAGACCCCTTAGTATGGTATATTATGACATAATAGGACCTATTTTGACATAAGACCCCTTAAGATGACCTATTACAAGATAATACCCCTTAAGTGTCCATATTATGACATAAATCCCCGTAAGACCCCTTATTAGAGCCTATTATGACATCATAGGGTATATTATGACATAATAGGGTCTATTATGATACAATAGGACCTATTATGATATAATAGGACCTATTATGACATCATAGGGTCTATTATGACATAATAGGGTCTATTATGATATAATAGGACCTATTATGACATAATAGGGTCTATTATGATATAATAGGACCTATTATGACATAATAGGGTCTATTATGATATAATAGGACCTATTATGACATAATAGGACCTAGTTTGACATAATAGGGTCTATTATGACATAATAGGACCTATTTTGACATAATAAGGTCTATTATGGCATAATATGACCTATTTTGACACAATAGGGTCTATTATGGCACAATAGGACCTATTTTGACATAATAGGGTCTATTATGGCACAATAAGACCTATTTTGACATAATAGGACCTATTTTGACATAATTGGGTCTATTATGGCATAATAGGACTTATTTTGACATGTTAAGATTCCTTAAAAACCTCTATTATGACATAAAACACCATAATACCCCTTATTATGGCCTGTTATGACACAATATGACCTATTTTGACACAATAGGCCCTATTATAACATAATAGGGTCTATTATGACATAATAGGGTCTATCATGACATAAGACCCCTTAAGATGACCTCGTACAAGATAATACCCCTTAAGAGTCCCTATTATGACATAAAGCCCATTAAGACCACTGAGTATGGCCTATTATGACATAACATGACCTATTTTGACATAATAGGACCTATTTTGATATGTTAAGATTCCTTAACAACCCCTATTATGACTTAAAACCCCTTAAGACCCCTTAGTATATATATGGCCTATTATGTCATAATAGGGTCTATTATGACATAATAAGACCTATTTTGACATAATAAGACCTATTAAGACATAATACCCTCAAGACCCCTTAAATACCCTCTCTCTCTCTCTCTCTACTTATTTTAAGGATCTCTCTCTCTCTCTCTCTCATAGACCCCAATGCTACATATATTTAAATGTATATGTATAGTTAGATGTTTAAATATTTAAATTTATTTTTGATATTTTTAAATGCTATGTATATAATCTAGATGTTTCCAATGTCATGTATAAATGCTATACATCTATAGTTAGATGTTAAAATGTTATCCTTGACCTGTTAGCACACCCTAGGACCTTTTAAGACACCTAGGACCCCTTAGTAGGACCTTTTTGACATAATAGGACCTATTTGTTAGAATAATAGTGTCCCAATCAACTAAGAGGGGGGGGGGGTGTGAATCAATTGATGCCAATGCCATTTGCTCAAACTTTTACTTAAAATTTATTCTTTAAAGAAAAACACTGAACTAAAAAGTGAATGTAGTAACAACACACATACATATGAACACCAATGTTTGTTCTCGAGGAAAACCCTATTAAGGGAAAAACCCCGGTGGGGATGGTACCCACAAATATTTTCACTATAGGTATAATAACCCTGTTAAGAGTTTTGACCCTATTAGGACCCGAGTATTACAATAGGAAGGTCTTGGTTAAAGGACATAACCTATTAGGAGTCTTTTACAATGTGATCCCAATTAAGGAATCGACCCTATTAGGAGTCCAAACCTATTAAAGGCAATCAAACCTTGTTAGGGGTGTACAATACATCAACCTGGTCAAGAGATTTGAGATTTAAAGCCACCCTCAGGTTCTCCAAACCTTACAACTTCAAGTATGAGATAATTCTATTCTGAAATTGCTTCCAGCCTTCAATTACTGCCAAGCAAGCTCCACCTTGTGCCTTAGTGCATAGCTATTATTCTTCAAATAGTATCCAATGTAGCCTTAAGCTTGCATTCACCTCTACATCTCACATATGCAGTGCCACACATATTTTCCAATGATTTCAATCCTTAAATACAAGTTACAACAATTATATCTAAGTCGGCCTTCATAGGATAAATCCTATTTATAAAATACAAATGGACCCATGCCAAGATGCACATGGAACCTCCTATAATGTTAAAACATAGTAGTTACATAAATTAATAATTTAGATCTGTTGATTAAGCTCGTATATCAAATTACTTGAAACGTGTTCTAAGTCGACTTCCAAATAGGTCTTCACCAATGCACACACCATATATGACATCACCTGTACGATCATGATGCCATATGATCATAATAAGATCTCAATCTAGTGTACAACATGAACCTATGTTTGCACATCATAACTTAAACAACCATGAGTGCTATCCACAAAGTTCTGCAATCAACTCTGTGAAAACACAATTATTGTCTCCTAAAAACTTGTCATCAGTAATTATATCATAACTCTTTCAGATCAACTCATAAGTATTTGCAATCATTAATGGTGATCAAAGACATCATTAAACATCTCTCTATAAGTGCACATGTTCTGATTCACTTTATTATGTTCGTACAATTCTCTACAACCTCTACTGCAGGCCCCTAAACAATCTAGTCAATAGCATATGTTGCCATCAATGACAAACTTTGTCCTGAATGCAACACATAACCAATGTAGTATACCTATATCATTAATATGATACTCCTCCATGGGAATACCTATCAACATTCATGCTAATAATCTCCCCCTTTGGCATTGATGGAAACATAGATGAAAAACATATAAGTTCCATAAATACCAAAACATGTATGTAATGTATCCACATCAGCATCTTTTCAAATCCTCTTCATCAATCATCAAATCATCTAAAGGATGATTCTTTCATACTATTTTTCATGTGTCATTCTCTCCCCCATTGACATCAATGGTAAAGGTATCTCCAAGAGTTCTCAGTAACTTAGCTTAATACATATACTCCCCCATAGGAGTAGCATTAAGCATATAGTCTAGAGAATGAAATAGTGCTCTGATATTTTTGGACTAATGCAATTCCAACATCAATTACTCAAGGGTAGGCTGGGGCATGACACCTAGCATACCTCTTAGATACTTAAATGTATCCTTAGGTAGAGGTTTTGAGAAAATGTCTTCTATTTTCTCTTTTGTACTTGCATATTCTAACTTTAATTCCTTCTCTACTACTTTGTCTCTCAAGAAATGATACTTTATTGCTATATGTTTTGTCTTTGAATGCAAAATAGGGTTCTTTGACATATTTACCATGCTAGTATTGTCACAAAGGATAGTGACTGAATATTCTAGACATACTCCAATGTCCTTCAATATTTGCTTCATCCATATGATCTGTGTACAATTGTGATGCAAGACAGGTAAGGAGGATCCAATTAAGGACAATCAAAACAAGCAGCAAAACACCACAATGAGGAATAACACAACAAGATAATATTCTCAACTTAATTTTCATTAACATGCCAAGCTGTAAGGCCTTTCGGGTCAGGGCCAAATATAATCAAAAGTATTTCTGCAATCTCTCTACCTAGTCCAACTCTGAAACAAATAAAAAAATAATGGAAACCCTAAGGCAGATGTGAACTTGAGCTCGCAAGCCTCCAAGAAATCTCCTTATCTCCAAGTATGCAAACCACTAGCTCTGCTATTACGACTATCAGATAACAATATGATCTTTAAGATCTCGCAGGATCTGGATCTAATCATTGACTTACTACTCCTCTAATCTGATCTCTAAAAAACTACCTAAATACTCCTTAAATACTAATCTTCAGCCACAAGTCGGCTACAAGAAATAATTAAATCTTAAGCCAAGTCATCTCCCATTACAAACAAATATTAAATGCAACAACAGTTGGCTCTCAAATAGCCTTACAAACATTTAATTCTCCATGTCAGCCTCAAGATCTACATAGGATAATACAACAAAAGCTACCAACAATAAATGCACCAAGTCAGCCAAAAAAATCCTCAAGAACTCCAGTCGGTAAACTAGAACTACCGAGCGCCAGAGAAATAACTAAGCACCAGTGAAAAAACTGACCACACCAAGCAACACCAAGAAACCACATCGATCAAGCACCACAGACATGACCGAGTACAAGTTCCACCGAGCATAAGAGGTTTCACCAATTCCTTCAGTGATTGAGCTTCCTTCAATAATTGAGACCATTGGTTAAAGCTGCAACCGAGTAACACAGAACCAAAATAACACACCACCATGCAGATTCACCGAGTACCCTAGAATGCCCTTACATCAGACACCCTAGGTTTGAAAATATGGTCTCATAAGTTGGAAGAACATCTTCTGGGATTCAACACATAAACCCCGAATTGGTTCTTCACATACAAGTCCTCTAACTTTTCACCTTGCATACTTTTCCACTTCTATTTCCTCTATCTTTTTAAATCTTTTCTTGATAACACACATGCTTTTTCTCCATACTGATCATCCTTCCTCTCAGGATCCAACAACTCAACTTGGCTACCAATACTCAGGTTTCTCCTACTGAGTGTTGTATCTAGAAAAGGCATCAAGAAAGCTTCCTATCATTCTTCTCAATAGTAAACACATTCTTGACACAATCATACATAGCTTTGCAATCATATTGCCAAGGTCTATCGAGCAATACATGATAGCTATTCATCTCCACAATATCACACAACCCTAGATCCTTATACTGGCCAATCTGAAAATCAACAAAGCACTGCTCCCTCACTTATAGAGCATGAACATCTTGTAACCAGCCAATCCTATAAGGATGAGGATGTTTCATTATATTCAAACCAAGTTTCTGAACTATGTCCTCAACAATAGGGTTATCAGTACTACCACTATCAACAATTACATCATAAAGTTTACCTCTAGACTTGCACTGAGTCCTGAACAAATTACTCCTCTGACAAGGTTCCTCCTTTGTACCGAGCAATGTTCTCTGAACCAGCAAGTTCTCAAATTTAGGTTCATTCTCATTTACCATAGCAGTTCGTCGATCATCAAAATTCTTTTGTGTACACTCAAAAGAACGGTGTCCTTCTTCACCATAATTATAACAAGTACCCTTAAAGATAACTTTAGTTGTCTTCTTTTTCAATTCCACAGGTTTTGGTTCATCTTCAACAGTCAGTTTATCATTCACTGAGTGATCAATCTTTTACTTCCCTTAGGGATTACTATGTTGTCTCCTTTTCAACTTATCTTCTGCCTTCAGAGCATACTGATAAGCATCTTCAACTAAATCAATCTTTAGCATACCAAGCTCATCTTTAATATTAAATCTCAAACCATTCACATACCAAGCACCAGAGAAACAATCAAGCACCAGTGAAACAACTGACCACGCCAAGAAACACCAAGCAAGCACGTCAACCAAGAACCACAGACATCACTGAGTACAAGTTCCACCAAGAACAAGAAGTTTCACTGAGTTCCTTTAGTGACTAAGCTTCCTTCAATAATTGAGACCATCAGTTAAAGCTACAACTGAGTAACACAAAACCAAAATAACACACCACATGTAGATTGAATGAGTACCCTAGAATGCCCCTATATCAAATTGATTACTGTTAAAACATATTTTGATTCTATAGTTGACTAAGAAATGCAGTCCTGCTTCTTGCTAAGCCAAGATACCAATCTTTTACCAAGGAAGAATGCTCCTCCACCAGTACTCTTTCTTTCATCTACATTCCCCATGCAATCAACATTAGTGAAGGAATGCAATGTAAAGTGTGGTGATCTATCATACCATAAAAAAAAATCAATTGTGCCCTTAAGATATCTGAATATCCTTTTTACTGCCATAAGGTGAGATTCTTTGGGATCTTCTTGAAATCTTGTAGCAATTCCAACAACATTAGCTATATCAAGTCTAGTATGTGTCAGATACTAAAGATCCCAATCATTGATCTATACCTTGTCTAAGGTATATTCTTTGCTTCATCTTCCAAAGACAAATTTGTTCTAGTTACCATAGGAGTTCCGACAAGTTTATTATCATCCATGCCAAAAAAATTCAACAATTATTTGAGATATTTAGTCTAAGATATGAATATCCCTTCTTTACTTTGACTGATTTTCAATCCAAGGAAGAATTTCATCTCCCCAATCATAGACATTTCAAATTCACTTTTCATCTCTTCTGCAAACTTATTTCTCATATCATTATTTCCTCAAAATATAATATCATCAACAAAAACTTCAACAATCAAGATACCTTCTTCAGTGAATCTTAGGTACAAATTGTTGTCAACATTTCCCTTCTTGAATCCCAACTAAATTAGATACTTATCCAATCTTGCATACCAAGCCCTTGGTGCTTTTTTCACTCTATACAGAGCTTTCTTCAATCTAAAAACTAGATCTTCATTCCTTGATAAAGGAAATCCATCAGGTTTCTCAATGTATACTTCCTCTTCCAAGTCTCCATTAAGAAAAGCTGTTTTACATCCATCTAATATACTTTAAAAATTTTATGGGAAGCATAAGCTAGGAATAATATGACTACCTCAATTCTAGCAACACATGTGAAGATTTATTCAAAATCAACTCCTTGCTGTGAATATCCTTTACATACCAATCTTGCTTTGTTTCTAAAAATAGTTCCTTCTTCATTCATCTTTTTCCTGTATACCCACTTGGTGCCAATCACATTTTTGTCTATAGGCCTTGGAACCAGTTACCAAGTGTTGTTTTTCTAAATTTTCTCTAGTTCTTCCTTTATGAAAATGATCCATGATTCATCTATACATGCCTCCTCTGTGGACTGCAGTTCTACTTGATAAATCAAGCAGATGACATTTGTAGATTGTGACCTTTCTTCTCTATTTTGAAATCTTGTTCTAGTTCCTTTACTGATGTCACCAATGATTTGATCCTTAGGATGATTTCTTAGAACATATTTGGGTCTGGTTTGTTCCCTTAATTCCACACTTATGCCATTGTCAATTTCCAAAACATCATGCGATGCTTTATTCTCACTTTCTATTGTCTGCATATTGTTCTAATTTGTACTCATGTTTTTGAAAGAAATCTCATAGGGGTTAGGGCCACAATATTTTTCTCTAACTTGAAATTTTTCATCTACTCTCACATTAGCACTTTCAATTAGCTTCCTAGTTCTTATATTATAATATCTATAGGCTTTTCTTTTAGTAGAGTATCCAAGGAATACTCCTTCATCACTTCTAGCATCAAATTTTCCTATACATTCATCAACTCTCTTAATGTAGCATTTACTTCCAAAAATTCTGAAATAACTAATAGTAGCTATCATACCATACCATAGCTCAAATGGTGTCTTGCATGTACCTTCTTTGATTTTTACTATATTCATTGTATATACAGTTGTATTGACTACTTCTCTCCAATGCATATGTGAGACCTTTCCTTCTAACAACATTGTTCTTGCAGCATCAAGAACTATTTTATTTCTTCTTTCAACAACACCATTTTGTTGTGGTATCCTAGGTGCCGAAGTCTACCTCATAATACCATTTTCTTCATAAAAGGTATTGAATTTTTGTGAAGTGAATTCTCCACCTCTGTCTGATCTTAAATATTTTATCTTTAAGCTTGTCTCATTCTCAACTTTTGCCTTATAGAACTTGAAAGTTTCAAATGCCTTTGATTTTTCTCTAAGAAATCCTACCCACATCATCCTAGAGTAGTCATCAGTGAATATATTAAAGTACCTATCTCCAAAGTATGACTTGGTCTGAGTAGGTCCACATAGATCTATATGAATTACTTCCAGCTTTCCATTTACTCATTATCCTTTTCTTGTAAAGCCTCTTCTTGTCTACTTTCCCAAGACACACTCTCTGCATGTAGTGTTGGATGGTTTTACAATCTTAGGTAGATCTCTGATAGCATTATTATTAGATTATTTTAACATGTTTTCAAAGTTGATATGACAAAACCTTCTATGCCATAACTAGCTATCATCAGTCTTTGCAACAAAACAACTGACATTAGTAGAGTTTTAACTAGAATATATTACCTTTGGTCTTAGAACTAGATGTGATCAATTCTCCATTAATTACTTTATAGAGCAATGACCATCCTTGAATTCTAGATGATAGCCCTTATCCATAAGTTTTCCAACACTTAGCAAGTTATGTTTTAAGCTATCCAAAAATAGTACATCATCAATATTAGTTTTTCCATCCAAAGTAATTGATCCTTTACCAATAATCATTCTAGGGGTATTGTCACCAAATCTTACAACACCACCATAAAAATTATTTATCTTAATGAATCTATGTTTCTCACCAATCATATGATGTGAACATCCACTATCAATTATCCAATCAGTTTTCCTATCAACATGAGAAACTAAGGCTTTTCTTCATAGATAAGATCCTCTTCTTTGATAGAAACAAAACCCAATACATCATTGAATTCATCATCTAAATCTTCAGATCCATCACTAGCATAGTAGCATTCCTCATCATTCTTATATTTATCATATTTAGGCCTATGCTTAGGTACTCTAGTTTTACATCTAGATGCAAAATGACCAACCTTATTGCAATTAAAACATTTCAAAGGTAATTTTCCTTCAAACTTACCTTTGCCTTTCATTTCTCTCTTGGCGATCAGGGCCATGATCTTCTCATCCACTTGATTGTCCATCTTTTGAATCTCTTCCCATTCTTCAGCATATTCTCCAAGATCTTCACTGTGCTTGCTTACTTTGCTAGATCCATCTTTAGTAGGTACAATTCTATGAACAATTTCTTTAAATTCTATATCCACCTTAGGTAGTGCATCCTTTAGCTCTTTGGTCTCAAATGTAGTTATCTTAGCTATTAACATCTCTCTGGTGAAATATTTGTATTATGTTATGGTCTCTTCCAAAGAAAGAACTTTGGGTTTGTAGGTAGGAGTCACAGATCTCATAATTTTAGCTATGAATTCATCTTCTATATAAGCACCTCCATTGTTTCTGATTCAAATCACACATTCAGATACCCTCTGAACATACATCCTTATTGTTTCATCATCTTTCATTTGTATTGTCTCCATCTTTATTCTCCAATTCTACAACTTTTCTCTCTTAGTGTATTCATCTCCTTCATAGAGTGTAATTAGTCTTTTCCAGATCTCACTTGCTTTTGTTAGATCTCTAAATTTTGTGAATTCTCCATCAGATAGTGCATTAACCAAGGCTTCCTTTGCAACAACATTGCATACAAATTTTTTCCTTTCTTCTTCAGTAGTAGCAAGTGTTTCAAGATCTTCCTCTTCTATGATAGGTACATATTTCCAGGTAATGAGCCAATATTCCAACCCCATACACATCAGATGATTATTCATCTTATCCTTCCATGTGTCAAAAATTTTTGCATGAAACTTAAGACTCTTTTTTTTAATAAGGCCATCTTGATCTTTACCTCAAGCTATTAGGATTCCTGATTGAGGACCAAAAGCTCTGATACTAATTATTAGAATAACAATGTCCCAATCAACTGAGAGGGGGGGGGGTGGGTGAATTAGTTGATGCCAATACCATGTACTCAAAATTTATTCTTTAAAGAAAAACACTGAACTGAAAAGTGAATGCAGTAACAACACACATACATATGAACACCAATGTTTGTTCTCAAGGAAAACCTTGTTAAGGGAAAAACCCCGGTGGGGATGGTACCCATAAATATCTGCACTATAGGTATAATAACCTTGTTAATATTTTTGACCTTGTTAGGAGCTGAGTATTATAATAGGTAGGTCCTGGTTAAAGGACATACCCTGTTAGGATTCTTTTACAATGTGATCCCAATTAAGGAATCGACCCTGTTAGGAGTCCAACCCTGTTAAAGGAAATCAATCCCTATTAGGGGTGTACAATACATCAACTTGATCAAGAGATTTGAGAGTTAAAGCCACCCTTAGGCTCTCCAAACCTTGCAACTTCAAGTCTAAGATAATTTTGTTCTAAAACTGCTTCTAGCCTTGAATTACTACCAAGAAAGCTCCACCTTGTGCTTTAGTGCACAAATACTATTCTTCAAATAGTATCCAATGCATCCTTAAGCTCACATTCACCTCTGCATCTCACATATGTAGTGCCACACATATTTTCCAAGGATTTCAACCCTTAAATAAAAGTTACAATAATTATATCCAAGTCGGCCTTCATAGGATAAATCCTATTTAAAAAATCCAAATGCACCCATGTGAAGAAGCACATGGAACCTCCTACAATGTTAAAACATAGTAGTTACATCAATTAATCATTTAGATCCATTGATTAAGCTCACACATCAAATTACTTGAAACATGTTCCAAGTCAGGTTCCAAATAGGTCTTCTTCAATGCACTCGCCATATCTAACATCACCTATATGATCATGATGCTATATGATCGCAATAAGCTCTCAAGCTAGTGTCCAACATGAACCTATGTTCACACATCATAACTCTAACAACCATGAGTACTCTACACAAATTTCTACAATCAACTTTGTGAAAACACAGTTACTGTCTCTTAAAAACCAGTCATCAGTAATTCAGTCATAACTTTGTCAGATCAACTCATAAGTATTTGTGATTACGAATGGTGATCGAAGACATCGTTAAAAGTCTCTCTGTAAGTGCACACATGTTGATTCTCTTTATTATGTCTGTACAGTTCTCTACAACCTCTTCTGTAGGTTCTTGAACAATCCAGTCAATAGCATATGTTGCCATCAATGACAAACTTTGTCATGAATGCAACACATAACTAATGTAGTATGCCTCTATCATTACTATGATACTCCCCATAGGAATACCTATCACCATTCATGCTAACACTATTTTGACATAATAGGGTCTATTATGACACAATAGGACCTATTTTGACATAATAGGGTCTATTATGACATAATAGGGTCTATTATGACATACTAGGGTATATTATGACATAATAGGACATATTTTGACATAATAGAGTCTATTATGACATAATAGGACCTGTTTTGACATAATAGGACCTATCATGGCATATGACCCCTTAAGATGACCTATTACAAGATACCCCTTAAAGTCCCTATTATGACATAAATCCGCTTAAGCCCCCTTAGTAGAGCCTATTATGACATAATATTACCTATTTTGACATAATAGGACCTATTATGACATGTTAAGATTCCTTAACAACCCTTATTATGACATAAAACCCCCTAGTATGGCCTATTATGATATAATAGGACCTATCTTGACATAATAGGACCCATTATGACATAATACCCTTAAGACACTTTAAATCCCCTTAAGACCCCTTAACACACACCCACACTCTCTCTCTCTCTCTAAGTTTTTAATTATGAAATGTAAATTTTACTTGGTATGTAGAGCATGCTCAACAAGCACAAGCTTTTGAAATTCAAGCAATTAATGTTGGAGAAGACTCATCCCAAGGTCTCTTTCTCTCTCTCTCTCTCTCTATATGTGTGTGTGTGTGTGTGTGTATATATACATATACATATATACATATATATATATACACACACACATATATATATATATATATATACACATACACACACACACACATGTATGTATGTATACACTTCATTTTAGGATCCATCTCTCTCTCTCTCTCTAATTAGTCTCTTTGTGGTGAATATATATTTTTCGTATTTCCCTTTAAGAGTTTTTTTGTTTTTTTGTGTGTAGCCTTTGCTCAAGAAAATGTTGGACAAGGGGGAAAACCAAGTTCAAGCAATGGATGTAGGAGAAGGGTCATCCCAAGGTCTCTCTCTCTCTCTCTAGTCTCTTTGTGGTGAATATGTGTTTTTGGTCTTTCAGGCCTTTAAGAGTTTTTTTTATTATGTGTGTAGCCTTTGCCCAAGAAAATGATGGACAAGAGGAAGCCCAAGTTCAAGAAATGGATGTTGGAGAAGGGTCATCCCAAGGTCTCTCTATCTCTCTCTCTCTACATTCTCTCTCTACTTATTTTTAGGATCTCTCTCTCTCTCTCTCTCTCTCTCTCTCTCTCGTTAGACTCTTTGTGGTGAATATGTATTTTTGGCCTTTCCCCTCAAGAGTTATTTTTTGTTCTCTGTGTAGCCTTTTCTCAAGAAAATCTTGGACAAGGGGTATCCCAAGTTCAAGTAATGGATGTTGGAGAAGGGTCATCCCAATCTCTCTCTCTCTCTCTCTCTCTCTCTCTCTCTCTCTCTCT
Source organism: Chamaecyparis obtusa (assembly GCA_027943335.1). NCBI lineage: Eukaryota > Viridiplantae > Streptophyta > Pinopsida > Cupressales > Cupressaceae > Chamaecyparis > Chamaecyparis obtusa. The sequence continues at coordinate 515,826 of BSBK01007590.1, read as the reverse complement.
AATATAGTTTGAATATACACATTTTTAGCATCTTCTTAGGTAAATATGTATTTTTAGTGTTTTAGGTCTTAAGATTTTCTTTTTTGTGTGTGTGTGCAGCCCAAGTTCAAGCAATAGATGAGTATCAATTTAGCTCAAAGGTTAAAGAGAAAAATTAATCGTAAAAGAATAGATCATTTAATTGAAATGGACATGGAAAAATTGAGATGCTATTCTCAACAACCTACACATACTACAAAGAGTAAATTGAGTAAAAAGTCTAAGGAAATAATTGCTCAATTTCAAAATCTTGATACACTTGAGAAAACCCAACTATTATCAATTTCACTTCTTAAAGATGAGTTAAAAGAGCCATTAAAATTGTTGGGTGTAGATACAACATTGAAAAAAAGGAAATCATCTAACCTACAAAAATATATTTTTGAAAGTGTTAAGAAAGGTTTGACTTCCATTGGGAAAACATCTAGATCTCCAGATAAGTCCATTTCAAGAAGAGTGATATTGACCTTTTTTTTTTTTAAACATGTCCCAAAAAGACAAATATCTTCACTTTCTTCTAAGATCGAGTATAGTAGGAGGAAAATATTATATTATATGAGAAGGAAAATTAATTTGGATGATATTACATTAGAAAGAAATTGGGCACTAATGAGTAGAGATTCTCTCTTTGATAGGATTGAGGAAACAGTTAGGAACTTCATCACTACATTTTGGACTAATCATACTCATCCTTCATCAAATAGAAGAGATGTTATCAAACATAGGATTGGGCCTAATAATTATTTGATACACCAAAAAAATTGGTTAGACACAACACAACATGAATTGTATCTCTCATTTTGTAATTCAAATCCTAACATAAAGATTGGACAAACACTGTTTGAAAGATTAAAGCCATATTATGTGAAGATAAACAAATATTTTGAAACTTGTTGCTGTTGATGTCATATTGAATTTGATCTCTACTATCAAGGGTTTTGAAAGATGATAGAATAAAGTCACAGTTTTCAAAATGCTCCTATTAAATGGCCAAGCCAATTCATAGCATCAATCTTATGTGACAAATAAGATGATCATGTAATAGGTGAAATAGATTGCATAAAAGAAACTTGTGAAACATGTGATAATTTGGCTAAATTTCCTTTGAGAGATGAAAAAGATAACATTCAGAGGATGGTAAAATGTAAGAGTTACAAGTACAAAAATCCTGAAATAAAAATTGGGAAAGAATCCACAAGGTTGGAATATGTAGAAGAGGAGATACATGTTGGAACCCTTATGGAGAATTTTTGCAAATTGATTCAACCATATATACGTCATAATTTTTTTGCTAAGTGAAAATCACACTAGTTACAAACACTAAGAGATACTTTCCCACCTGGAACAGTTTTATCAGTGGTTTACTTTCCAGAAAATTACTCTTTTGTTCATAAAAAATAACTTCAAGCAGGATACTACTTTACAAAGTAGGTCACTATTATGGTCCAAGTGTCTTATTGACATGCATAATTAGATTTAGATGATGTTGAAAGTACATATCAAGCATGGGTCATTGAGAAAGAGTGTCACTTTTACATTAGTGATGATAAAGAGCATGACACACATTTTGTCAAACATTGCTTTAAGACATTTTTTGGATATTTGGAAAATAAAGCTATATAAATTGAAAAACATTTTGTGTGTTCAAATGGATATGCAACACAATTCAAATTAGAATGGATATTTTATGCATTATATAGATATCAATGTTACCAAAAGATACGACATCTTTGGAGTTTCTTTGAGAGTGGACATGGAAAGGGTGAGTATGATGGTGCAAGAGCTTGCATCAAGTGTGATTTAAGAAAGTATCAAATGGATTATCAGGGATTTCATACAAAAGATGCTCATGACGTAGTTGAATGGTGAAAGATGCACTTTGCAGTGCCAAATGAGGCTAGCACATCATTAGGATTGGATTGAGTCATACCATTTAGAGTATTATGGGAGATATCAGGTACATTTACCATCTTTTGAAATTATTAAATCAATTTTTAATATACTTTAAATATTGATTTGGACATTTATATTTAACTTGTATTTTTTTTTATGTCTTGAAAGTATTGACAGAAGATAACTACATGGATGTAAGAGGATAGAAAAAATGAGATCCTTGCATTCTTTTATGAGTACAAATAGTAACATGTGGCCATTATACACCAAAGATTACTCATGCTTTTGTGCTGACTGTACTTCTAAAAACTATGGTGAATGCATTAAACAACAACGTGAATCTGTTAGTGTATGGAATTTGATGCCACTAGATATTACTAGTACAAATAATGAAGATAAAAATGAAAGCTTCGATGGAATTCTATTGATTTCTACCGATTATGACCATATTTTAGAATTGATAAAAAATGGTACATGCATATTTACCTTCTTGATCTAAATCTATAAATTTATATAGATACATACTTATTTTATTTTATTTAAACATATATATCGAGCTAGGTCTCTTTAAAGTAAATTGATGGACCATCAAATTTATTGTGCATGACATGTTTTTGCACTTACAGTTGTATGTGTGAATTTGTACCTAGCTGTAGACACAACACTTCAGTAAAACATTAGAGGTTAGCTAAAATCAAAATCGTGCAGTGAAATGGAAACTAATCTAACCAGGTGATTTACTACCTTCTAGTAGATGCGAGTATGTATTCTCAGATTGGACCGAGATCAGTGACCTTGACGACACCTAAACGAAGGATTTGAATGCAGAATCTAGATATGAAATGTATGCAAATTAATCTATATTTTTTGTTTTTCTGTGCAATAAGATGAAATAAACTGATGTGAATCTATTCTAGATGAAAAATTGATATGCAATGCGATTAATCTAACAATGATATGCTAATATGATATGAAACTAGAGTGGATTAAAAACAAGATTGATCTCACAAGAGTTGTTGATTCAAAAGAAGCTTCAATTCTTCAGATATCAATTCACCAGCGTGATTGTGCAATTCGAGATTGATTTTGGCAGAGTAAGTATGCAAATTTGTGAGATGAGATTATGAAGAGCCGAGCCTTGATTTTATAGAAATCTAGGGCTTTGGGGATGCATGGAAAAAGCCATAAATCACTCAGGTTGATTTTTAAGTCAACAAGGAATTAACTCACAAAAAATCATGCAAATCAGCTTTTTAACTTAAATTAGAAGTTGAGTTTATTTTTAAAACAACTTGAATTGATTTTCTAATTTAAAGTTTAACTATTTTTTGGATGTGCATAATTAATCATGAATTAATTAAATAAACAAAGTGATTTATCTTCAACTTAACTGATTTTAAAAATAAAACAATTGATTTATGGGTTAATCAATTATTAAATCAAACTTTTATTCAAAAACTATATTATTAAATTTGACAATTGACTTTAATTAATTAAATAAGAATTTAATCAATTAGTCATAGGATAAATGATTTATTGTCAGAATTAAATAATAAAATTTAGGAATAAATAGAATTAAATCTAATTAAATAATTAAGTGGTAGTATTAAATCTAATTAATTAAATATTTAGAATATTCAATTAATCAAACTTTAGGATAAATAAGATTTATCGCCAAATAGTCATTACATTAAAGATAATTAGGATAAATAGGAATAAGGAATATTCCCCGATGCAAAATTTAGGATAATGAATTAAGATTCGATAATGTGCCTATGTGCCTTAGGTTAGGACTTCGATGTCAATTTCGTTCGAATTGAAGATGTAGGAGGTTAATGAACCTACAGTCCATTTTTGGGGTATTACATTTTGCCCCTCTTTGAATTACTGTGCGAAGCGCAGTGGTTCAAAGACAGTCTGTGTTTGATTTTGAAACCGATGTTTGAAATTGAAATTGATATGAAACAAAAATTGTGATATGAGACAGAAACTGATTGAAAGATTCGAAGGTATTAGGTCCCGAATGACCAAAGATAATGTTAACTATAACATTAATGAATCGATGATTGTAAAGAAGTGTCAAAACGCCTGATTTTGAACCTAATGATTGTGAAGAAGTGTCAAAATGCCTGATTCTGAACCTTATGATTGCGAAGAAGTGAGTGACCGATTCCAGACCCGATTGTTGATAAGAATCACATTGGTATCACATCTGAACCCTTCAGTTACAAAGAACCAAGGAAATAACACTAATGAACTGATGGTTGTACAAAACTGATACAGTTTACAAGATTAAGAGAATACCAGATTGATATGGATCTCGATGAATCTGATATGCCCCAAGTGATGATTGATTTGCCCTGAGCAATGAGGTATTTTGATGAATCAACAATTAGACGTGGTTGTTGTCTCGATTACTGAGAGAAAGATTTGATTGACAAATATATTGACAGACTTTAAATGATGCGCAATACCATGCCCCCTTCAGGATTAAAATTGAAATCTGACAAGAAAAGTCAGCTTTGAATGGTTTAGAAGCATGTTAATTGATTTGAGAAGTGGTTATACATGTACAGAAATGCGTTCTGCATCGTTTAGAGGTCCTGAAGACCAAGTTTGACTAGGTGAAACCATGAGTTGACCATAGTTGACCAAGTTGAAATTTCAAAAGTTTGATGTAAGATAATCAGTTAAGTTGAATACTAGATTTTTGTGATGATTGAAGGTCGATTATGCAAGTAGTGAATAATATAAACGATCTCAGATTTCAATTTTGATCCCGAAAAAGGATTCTTCAATGACAGACAAACAGACAGACTGACAGAGGAGATAGACTGACTGACTCGGATGAAGCTTCAAAGGACTTTGACTGGATATGATACGTCTAAGATACATTGGAGGCCATAGGATATGACTTTGATTTCCCCCAAGTGTTAGGCACTGATAGGATACAAATGCTTGAGCTGATTGGTGTACGGATCGACTTATTGAAAATAGGAAAACAAATTGAGAAATATGTACAAACTAAAGCAAGACTGAAAGATGGGAAAAGACCAAGATTGTGCTAATAGATGTAGCATTTTGAACAAGTGGCACCTATTTGCTAGGTTTTCACCATCTTGGTAGAGATGCTATTTTTGCTACCAAGGCGCCTGTTTCCAAGTTTTCACCAAGGCACTTTTTCTTTTTCTCTTTTTTTTTTTTTGTATTTTTCATTTTGTCAATTTTTTTGTACTTTTGATATTTTTTACTTTTTTTGTGAATCATCAAGGCGCCTATTGCTAGGTTTTCACCAAGATGTTCATTTTTTTAGGACCTTTTTAGATTTTTAAGATTTTTTCAAGACATTTTACCATAGACTGAATGCCTTAGGCATATAATTTCTTTAGATGCAGAACGTTGATTGGTTCTCAGAGCTGTTCTCCTTCAGTTGTTGAGAGTTGATAGGCACCAGAGCCAAAAGTAGCAGTGATAAAAAAGGGACCCAACTAGTTGGGTTCAAACTTCCCCTTGCGTTCTCTATGTGATTGATTTTTAGGATTCTCTCTCAAGACTAGATCGCCAACCTGAAATTCTCTGTGTCTGACTTTCTTGTTGTAGCCTCTATACATACTCTCCTGATATACTTTGAGATGATCATATGCTGCTTGTCTGCGCTCATCTAGTAGTTCAAGTTCTTGTAACCTAGACACTCTGTAGTCATCATCAGTTACGAGACCCTGCATTCTAATTCTTAGTGATGGGATTTCAACCTCAATAGGAAGTACTGCTTCAGACCCATAAACTAAAGTGAAAGGTGTAGCCCCAGTAGGCATTCTGATACTTGTTCTATAGGCCTAGAGAGCTAGATTGATCATGAGGTGCTAGTCTCTTCCTGTTTTATTAATTGTTCGATGCAAGATTTTCAACAAATTTTTGTTTGAAGCCTCTGCTTGTCCATTCCCTTGAGGATAGTAGATAGAAGACCAATGTTGTGTTATCTTGAATTTGGCACATAGATCATCTAAGTCTTTATTCTTGAATTGTCCACCATTATCTATGATTATAGAATGAGGGATCCCATATCTGCATATGATATAGTTTAGGATGAACATAGATATCTTTTTTCTAGTTGCTTGTGTTAAGGGAACAACTTCTACCCATTTTGTAAAATAATCTGTAGCTGTGATGATAAGGGTATGTCCATTAGAAGAATGAGGATGTATAGCTCCTATAAGATCAAAGGTCCATTGGTGAAAAGGCCAATTTGTACTGAAGGGAATTAGATCTCTCCTGGAGCATGAATTAGGTTGCCATGTACTTGACACTTTTGAAAATTCTTAGCAAATTTGATAGCCTCTTTCTCCATTTCAGGCCAATAGTACCCAGCCCTAATAAGTTTTTGAGCTACTGTTAAACCATTTGAGTGTGACCCACAAATACCATAATGGACTTCCTCTAACGCATGTTGAGACTCTTCCCGTTCTAAACATCTAAGTAGCATACCATCTAGACCTCACTTGTAAAGATCATGACCAATGATGACATATTGGGAGGCATTATGAATAAGGTATCTTTTTTCATGACGGTTAAAGGTATTGGGAATGATTTGGTCTTTGAGATAGGAGAATAGGTTTTTATAGTGGGATGAATCATGACCCATAACAGCCCAGATCATGTGGGTTTTAGGGGAATCATATGCAGGATAAGATAGTGCTTCCACCAGGAACTCATAGCGTAGCTCATGTTCAAGTTGCTGTAATAGAGTAGATAGTATTGCCATTACATTGACAGCCTTGTTCTCTGTTCTAGGAATTTTCTCAAATGTGATAGATATGAAATACTTCTTTAAATCATCTACCATTCTCTTGTAAGGAATGAGATTTTCATCTTTAGTGTGGTACACATCATTGAATTGATGGATAACAAGTTGCGAGTCTCCATGAATGTGTAGTTCTATTACTCTCCACTCAATTGCTATTTTCATACCATTAAGAAGGGCTTCATATTCAACAATATTATTTGTGCAAGGAAACTTGATTCAAAATACCTTAGGTATGGAGTATCCTTGAGGAGTGATAAATAAGATGCCTGCTCCAGATCCATTCTATGTATAGGAGCCATCAAAGAACAACTACCATTCTCTAGAAGAAAGAGTCTTGATAGAGGAATCCAAAAATTCCATTTGCATTGGTGTATCATCAAACAAAGGTGCATCTGCTAATTGATCAACAATAACTTGACCTTTAATAGCTTTTGTTTCCACATATTCAATGTCAAATTCACTTAAGAGCATGACCCATTTGGCTAATCTACCCATGAGGGCAGCCTTGCTTAGTAGGTATTTTAGTGGATCAATCTTAGCTACCAATTGAGTGGTATGAGCTAACATGTAATATCTTAGTTTCTATGATGCAAAGATCACAGCTAGACAAGAATTCTCAATCATTGAATAGTTCTTCTCATATGCAACCAATGTTCTAATGATATAGTATATAGCTCTTTCTCTTTTGTTCTCATCATGTTGTGGAAGCAATGCCCCCAGTGATGTATCTATTGCGAAGACATATAAGATCAAAGGCTTCCCTTGAATGGGAGGCATCAAGATAGGAGGATTTGATAGATATTGTTTGATATGGTCCAAGTTCTTCTCACATTCTTTACTCCATGCAAAGTTCACACCTTTATGTAATGTTTTTGTAAAAGGTTGTGATATGTCTGCTAGCTGTGATATGAATCTTCTGATAGATTGAACTCTCCCTTGCAATGTTCTCATCGAATTGATATTCTTCGGGGGTTGCATTTCCATTATAGCCTTTACTTTAGCTAGATCAACTGCAATGCCCTTCTTTGAAACTATGTATCCTAACAGTTTTCCAGAAGTGACACCAAAAGCACACTTCTTAGGATTTAGTCTAAGACTAAAATTTTCAATTATGTCTAGTATTTTACTCAAGTCATTTAGATGTTCATCTCTAATCACAGATTTTGCTAAAGTATCATCAACATAATCCTCCATAGTCCTATGCATCATGTCATGGAAAATAGATGTCATACCTCTCTGATATGTAGCACCAACATTCTTAATCCCAAATGGCATGACATTCCAACAGAAGGTACCCCATGCACATGTGAAAGCAATTTTCTCTTGATCTTCTAGAGCAATTTTTATTTGATTATATCCAGAAAAGCCATCCATTAAGGAATACATCTCGAAACTTGCAGTCATGTCCACTATCATATCAATGTTAGGTAGTGGAAAATCATCCTTGGGGCATGCTTTGTTCACATCTCTAAAGTATGTGCACACTCTGATTGATTTATCTAGTTTTGAAATAGGTACAATATTAGAGATCCATTCTACATAATCAATAACTCAGATAAATCTAGCTTTCAGGAGCTTCTCTAATTCAGCTTTTACCAAGAGTGCAACATGTGGATGCATCTTTCTTAATTTTTGCTTAACAGGTTTAACGTGTGGAGCTATAGATAAATGATGCATTATAAGATTAGGATCCAACCCTAGCATATCTAAATATTTCCATGCAAAGTTGATCTTCTTTCTTGTTAAGAATGTTGTAAAGTTTTGCTTCTCTTCTTCTAATAATGATTGTGCTACATGAATCAATTGTGGTTCTTCTGTTGTTCCCAAGTTGATAGATTGAGTGGGCTCAATTAGAACTAGAGATCTATCCTATAAATGACTCAGAAGGACATCAAATATCTCATGCTTAGGTGCCTCAGAGAGGTTTTCACCTTCGGATACATCTTTTATTTTTACTTTTGTAGGTTCTGAGACTGCCACAAAGTGGTTTTCACCCTCAGAACTCCTTTTCTTTTTATTCTTATTCTTATTTTTCTGACTAAGATACTCGATGTACGACTCTGTCATGCTAATGCTTGGTTCACTGATGGAAGTCCTCATAGGCTCAACTACATTTAGGTAGCAAGCAAGGGCATAGTCATTCGGGAAGGTATAAATATCATGGCTCAGATTTGTGGAGGTTTGATCAAGAAGTTTAGGATGTTGGATAATCAAAGTGGTGAAAGATTGGGAAAGAGTGTTTATGGATATGGATCTGTCATCATCAGTCCTAACCCAATGCTCAAGTTCAAAGGTGATATTACAACTTAAGACATTCAATTAGTGAATAGGCTTAATGTCATTGTGGAAGTCCACTTTAGCCATCGGTGGATCAAACTCGATAAGTTCATCATTTCATTGTAGACTTACGTTGGGTTTAGGTACATATTGGTGAATAACATCAACATGCTTCTCTATAATAAGCTCATCTTCTTCTGGAATGGCTCCCCATTCAGAGTCATTAGATTCTTCATCTATGCCTCTAGGAAATCTAAGAACATGAGTAAAGTCAGGATGAATACCCCAAGAAGGGTTACCCTCAGATTATGATTTGAATTCATACTCATGAGAATCTATCTCAGAATAACTACCACCTTCCTCTTTGTCTATTTGATTTTCTGTGAGATTAGCTGGTTCTTGTGTTGCAACTATCTCTTGCTCTATAGTAGGTTCTTGTGTTTCTACTACATTGATTCTTTTTATTGGATCATCTTCAGCTTCAAGGAGGTCTTTTATTTCTTTAAGCAAATGCTCATAAGGGATAAGTTCTGAGCTGTTTGAATCACTATTTGATGGTTCAGTTTCTTCCTTCTTAAGAAGGGCTTCTCCTGGTATGATTTTCTCTATGACATGAGAACAATTACCTTTGAGGTGGAAGGGTTTCTTTTTAAAGCCTAAGCCAACTGTATCTTTGTTTGCCCTACCAATATGTGAAATAGGTGTTATAATACCTTTTCCTCTAACTCCTAGAGGTCCTTTAGCTAGATATCCCATCTTAGCTATCAATTTATCTCCTGGACCATATGACTTAGAAGGGATTTTGGATACTGTAGAGTCACTAGTTTGAAAAACTTGAGATTTAGGTTCATCCTTGTATAGCCATGCAAGCACAGCTTCATCCTCTTCAAACTCTTGCTTGGAGACTTGTTCTACCACAAAATTTCTTTTATATGCCTGAAGAGGTTCTTTAGAGTCTGGTTTAGACTATTTTAAAGACTGTCCATATGACTTAGGTGAGATAGGGAGAGATGTCAAAGATAAGACTGGCTCTATAGTATATTCTACCATACCATTTTCTTTGATATTGACCTCTTTTGCAATGCCTTCCATTTTAGATGTTGATGCTTCTTTTGTTGGCTTAATGGAAGATTCTTTGTTATTAGGCACAAGTTTATCCACACTTTCCTTCAATGTATTGGTGGATATGTTTGCTGGAATAGTGACCTTTACTCCTTCATAAGGAAATTTCAAACATTGGTGGAATGTAGAAGGAATAGCTTTCATTTCATGTATCCATGGTCTCCCTAGAAGAATGTTGTAAGCCAAAGGTAGATCAAGAACTTGACATATAGTATCCCTGATAACCTGACCTGCTCTGATAGGTAAGACAATGGTGCCTTTAGAAGATCTTTCTTGTTCATCATAGGATTTTATAGTTATTTTATTTCTAGGATCAATAGCCAATTCTGAAAATCCCAATTGTGTGACCAAGCTATAAGAACAAATGTTTAGGCCAGTGCCCCCATCTATCAACACATGTTTGACTCTATGGTTTTGGATCAAGACTTCTATATGCAAGGGCTGGTTATGTGGGTGACTCAAGGAGTTATCATCTTCCTCTAAAAAGGAGATATATTGTGGAGATGTAAGATGTCCAACCATAGTCTGGAACCTGTCTAAATCAAGGTCGTTAAGAACATTGGATCCGAGCAAAGCTTTGTCTAGAATAACTCTATGAGTTGGAGATATTTGAAGCAACTCAAAACATGGATATTTTTGCATTAGTGTGTTGGAGTTGTTGAACAATGCTATAAGATGTTGGCCTCGTATCTTTAGGATTGGAAGATTTTGAAGCAGCCTTCTGTTTGGAAGCGAAAGAAAGATTGAAGGGCATCTTAGGGACATTTGATGAATTTGGGATTTGTCCTTTCAGATGTGCCTAAGCTTGTGATCGAGTAACTAAATTAGCTGAAGGATGATCTCTATCTCTTCACACAATTTTGATGACATTGCAATGCTCAGAGAGACAGGGTTCAACCATATTGATAACAACATTATTTCCAAGGTAAGCATAACTGACCTTTGCCCCCATATTAGCCTAAGAAGATGAAACTTCTTGAACATGTTTTGGAAATGGTTCTGTGAATGTTGTATGATCATTATTGCTCTTATGATTGTCAATCATGATGTCTCCCTTATCAATCAGATCTTGAATAGTATGTTTCAAGTGTAAGCAGTTATTAGTTTTGTGACCTTTACCCTAATGGAAATCATAGAATTCATTCTCTCTCCACCATTTCAGCTTAGGGTCAGGATCAGATTGTTAGATCTCAGGCAAAGAGATGATCTTATTAGCCAACAGATTTCTCATAGATGATTCCAAAGATTCTCCAAGAGGAGTGAAATTTCATTTATTATCAACGGACCAAGATTGATATTCTGGTTTCTTTTGAGATGATTCAGACACCTTTTTTTTCTGAAGCTTTGATGGCTTGGGTACCAATGGTTAGATTGAAAGCTGGTGCCTTTGATGGGGTACATATAGTATCAACAATGCCATCTGTGATGATGCCTTTATTCTTGTTCAAGTTTTTGTTCTTGTCTTTAGAACTAGATCTTGATTCGTACTTGTCCTTTTGAAGTGTGATGTCTCCTTTTTTCACAAGTACTTTTTCAATTTTGATCGCATTGTCTACCATTTTATCAAAAGATGTATGATCTTGCATTTGTAAAGGGTAGTTGATCTCTGGGACAGGATTATTGATGAAGATTTCTAGTTTCTCAATTTCTGGAATAGGCCTAGCATATAGAGAGAATTTCTTCCTCCATCTCTTGAGAAATGTCAGGAATGGTTCTCCTGGATATTATTTGAGATTGCAGATATCAATCATGGTGACTGGATGTTGGATATTATAGGAGTATTGCTGATAGAACAATTTGATCAACTTCTCAAAATTTTTGATAGTAGAAGGCAATCTGGAGAACCAATGAATGGCTTCTCCCCCTAGAGATCGAGGAAAGAGATGCATCAGATAGGTTGGTTCGTGCATGAACTCCATAGATTGTGCACAAAATTCTCTGACATGATCTTGAGGATTAGAGTGTCCATCATACTTATCATATTTAGGCATCTCCACTCTTTTTGGGAATGGCGGCATGTACAAGTTTTTATCAAATGGAAAAGGACATAGGGCCTCCATGGATAACTCCTTGGGTTCCTTTTCTTTCTCAAGTTTATTAAGTTTGACTTGCATGACATGCATCTATTTCATCATAGCTGTGAGTGGAGTTTCTTCCTCATGTGTAATGATATCTTCAACATTAACATTGGGAGGAAGTTTAGCTCCTTGATGAGCTAATTGTAAAAAGTATGCCTCTCTGTCTTCTTTCAAGAAATGCTTCATCATTCTTTCAAAGTTATCATCATTTTGATACTGAGCAATTTCAGAAGGTGTAGGTTCTTGATCTGCGCCATGTTGATATTGAGCTCTTTGAGAGCCATGGGTTGTCTCTACTTGAGACATGGTAGGAGTTTTAGGACTCCCTGGGATAGATCGAGGAGGAGTTTGTTGATTACCTATGTGAGTTGATGGTGGAGGTATGTAACCAGTTTTTAATCGAAAGTTGCCAAGACCATCATCTTCGTAAAGACCAGAATTGTAGAGTTGTTCAAGAGTTGAACCCTAGCTATGAGTTAAAGGTAAGGTATGAGATGTTTCTCCTAATTTCTTGTGTGAGGAAGCTCTAGTTTCCACCATTAACCTTGGGTGAAGCAAAAGAATAAGATGGAGACAACTGAAGAATGAATTGATTCCAGAAGATCAGATGATGCAACCTTGTCAAGGTTTGATTGATTGAAGCTTAGATTGGACTTAGATGAAGGATAATGTGCCTTGGATGTATGGGTAGACACCCAAAAGATAGCGGACATGAGTTTACAACACTTAGCCATTTTGAAGATTGATTGAAGATTGATAGTTATGACAAGGTTTTGACACAAGATAAAAAAGACTCAAATCGATTAAATAGAAGGCTGAATCAGATTCAAAAGGCCACTTTAGGAAAATGATTGGATTCTCAATAGTTGCTGCTATGTTCTTGGCACAGTGATTTGTTTGACAGATTCTGGAAAGGGGTTGAAAAAGCTGGGCATCTGGCAATTGTGACAACTTTCTGGCAATTTTTCAAAATTTCTCAAATGACTTTCTGCAGGCTCGTACGAAAGTGGGTATAGTATGAAACAACAATTGACAAACTTGTATGACTATTGCAAAACTCGCACGATAGTTGATAGTAGGGTTTTTGACTTTTTGAATTGACTGGCATAAAAACTCATACGACAATATACCAGCTACCATACGATAATAGGGGGGTTATGAAACGACACTTGCCAAAACTCGTATGACTTTCTGAGATTGTGAGATGAATTTTGACTCCAGAAAGGAATTTTACTTCAATTTTTGCAAATTTTAGGTTTTCAGTTTCAGATTGTTTGCAAATTTTACTATCCAAATTTTGAAGGTTGTACCAGATTTGTTCATTCTTAATAACTAGATAGATAAGCAAGCATGCAAAACAACAAGCAAGTGATTTCAAGCACATCTAAAAACAATGAATAGGGGACAAAGCAACCATGTGCATGAATAATCAAGTGACTAAATGTGCTAATCCCTAGGAGTGCTAACAATATATGTTCCAAAAAGTTTTGCAATAACGCACATATTCCTAGAAAATGAAAATTTGGCCTCACTAGGGTTTGTAGTAATGGTGTGACTCTGCAACTTTTGTGATCTCAAGAGGGCGAACTCCAATCCAGGTGCACTAAGGTTTTGAAATAGTCCAAGAAATTAATCAATCAGGAGATGGTAGGGAGATATGACAGCCCAACAAGAGACCACACCTATGAAAAATTCCTCCACAAGGACATTTATATAGTGGCTACTGCTACCACGATGAAAATGGCTATTACCGCTTGAGGTTCCATCAACGTGGTTGACCCAATTAAGGGAATGTCCACTACGGTTAACCCTCTCTAAAGGTGACTCACAAAAGATACCACATGGAGATTGGTTCCAGATTCAAGGATCTGAGTTTCTAATACTACCCAAAAAGGGAGTACAACATAGTCCTCTAGCCTTTTCACTTTTAACCAAAACAAAGCAGACAGATAAATCCGACATGCTAAGACTAAGATTATCTCACAAAGATCTATGACGTCAATCGTTTATGATCTATCAACCTCTTCGGAGAGAGAATGTATCAATCAAAAGTTGAAGACACACAAATCTAGTAGAATGTGAGACGCTCTTAGTATCCTCCCTACCTACAAGGGTTCCTTCATTGAGAAGAGTTTCGCTGGAAACCCACTCTCTCAAGAACCATGAATAGTGTTCATAGGGCCTATTTACTATGTATAACAAAGATGCTGAAAAGACAATCTATGTTTATTTTTAATAGCACAAATGAAATCTGTGAATGAAAACAATAAAAGGTCACACAAGCTAGACACGTGAGATGTTCATTTTAGTCCAAATTGAAACGTTATCAACTGAGAAGATTACTTGAATTCCTCACAATGCGCTTAGTATATTTTTACCTATTTTTAGAAACTCTCACACTTTTCCCAATCAAAATCAGCAGAAATTAATTAGAAACAACAAATTTCAATTGTTAATGTTAGCTATCAGTCCAAATCTAGAAATCAAATCTGGAAAACTAGCTGAAAAAGTGAAATGACAATTGACAACTAGCACTAAAACTCGTACGACAGTGGGTCACCTCCCAGATGACAGTCCAAAAACTCGTACGACAATGGGTATCAGATCATATGATAGTAGAGCTTCCAAATGACAATGGGTCTCTGATGGTACGATCCTCGATCAAATCAATTATCGTACGATAGTGGGTCCTTCCTGGTATGAGTTTCTAACAAAACTCGTATGAACATAAATTAAAAATTGCAGCTTGGAACAAAAAATGACAAGAAGATGATAGAAATTGATAGAAATTGATAGAAATTGAATGGAAACCCATTTCAGGGCCCCACGGTGGGTGCCAAAAATGTGTGTGTGAATTTTGTACCTAGCTATAGACACAACACTTCAGTAAAACATTAGAGGTTAGCTAAAATCAAAATCATGCAATGAAATGGAAACTAATCTAACCAGGCGATTTACTGCCTTCTAGTAGATGTGAGTATGTATTCTCAGATTGGACCGAGATCAGTGACCTTGACGACACCTAAACGAAGGATTTGAATGCAGAATCTGGTTATGAAATGTATGCAAATTAATCTATATTTTTTGTTTTTCTGTGCAATAAGATGAAATAAATTGATGTGAATCTATTCTAGATGAAAAATTGATATGCAATGCGATTAATCTAATAATGATATTCTAATATGATATGAAACTAGAATGGATTAAAAACAAGATTGATCTCACAAGAGTTGTTGATTCACAAGAAGCTTCAATTCTTCAGATATCAATTCACTAGCGTGATTGTGCAATTCAAGATTGATTTTGGCAAAGTAAGTATGCAAATTTGTGAGATGAGATTATGAAGAGCCGAGCCTTGATTTTATAGAAATCCAGGGCTTTGGGGATGCATGGAAAAAGCCATAAATCACTCAGGTTGATTTTTGAGTCAACAAGGAATTAACTCACAAAAAATCATGCAAATCAACTTTTTTACTTAAATCAGAAGTTGAGTTTATTTTTAAAACAACTTGAATTGATTTTCTGATTTAAAGTTTAACTGCTTTTTGGATGTGCATAATTAATCATGAATTAATTAAATAAATAAAGTGATTTATCTTCAACTTAACTAATTTTAAAAATAAAACAATTGATTTATGTGTTAATCAATTATTAAATCAAACTTTTATTCAAAAACTATATTATTAAATTTGACAATTGACTTTAATTAATTAAATAAGAATTTAATCAATTAGTCATAGGATAAATGATTTATTGTCAGAATTAAATAATAAAATTTAGGAATAAATAGAATTAAATCTAATTAAATAATTAAGTGGTAGTATTAAATCTAATTAATTAAATATTTAGAATATTCAATTAATCAAACTTTAGGATAAATAAGATTTATCGCCAAATAAATATTACATTAAAGATAATTAGGATAAATAGGAATAAGGAATATTCCCCGATGCAGAATTTAGGATAATCAATTAAGATTCGATAATGTGCTGATGTGCCTTAGGTTAGGACTTCGATGTCAATTTCGTTCGAATTGAAGATGTAGGAGGTTAATGAACTTATAGCCCATTTTTGGGGTATTACAATAGTAGAGCCTAAAAGTGTAGAAGGTGTTGTTACTATTTATTACATTGCACAAAGGAGAGGAAGAAGCTAACAAAGAATTAAAAAAGTGATGAAATTATGTTTCCCACATGTTAGTAGTGTATCTCTGTTAAATTTATTAAAAGTAAAACTTAAAATTTAATTGAAAGCCATTACATTTGAAATGTTGTTTCTTGTCTGTGTAGGTTTAGTTGTTGTGCAAGGGACATATTTGAATAAATTAAAAATAATTAAACATGAGATTCACTTTATTGATTATCAACATGAAAACAAGGTATATCAGTATAGCCACCTTGTAATTACTACCGACTTATCTCTTCATGCAGTCACAAGACATGGCATTCGTAAGTGGAGACTAGATACTGATGATTATGAGAGAATATTACATGTTATCCAAGAGAGAACTGAACCACTTGATGAGGCATATAAATAATGTATATATGTTTACAACTTTTGGGACTTGGTCAAGAATGTAATTTGACATAAATTTATAAATTTTTTAAAGCCTGGATACATGGCTTAAGGGGATGATTTAAATTCTTATATGTTGCATACATATGTACAAATTATTATATATTTCATTGTTGAAAAAGAATAGGACATGTGTTAAGGGGATGATTTAATACATATCTCATTGAATGTATGCATGATATTGTATTATGAAAAATTTAAATTGTTGTTTATAATTAGGACATATCTTAATGGGACAATTTAATAATTATCTCATGGAAAGTATGCATGATATTGTATTATAAAAAAAAATTGTTGTTTACCTAGGACATGTCTTAAGGGGATTATAATACTTTAATTTTTTATATCTTTATCATCTATCTTAAACAAAAATATTAGTACATATTTGTTAAAGATTCCCTACCATTAGCCCTTGATCTATTGATCTTATTTTATTGTTGACCCTATTTTGATTCATTATTTTATCATGGATGCCACATTTGGTAAAAAATGTCAAACACATATAAAGTACATCATTTATCTAATCATCAAATGTACATGTATATTTAACATCAAATGTAAAACATATAAATTAAGATCATCAAATCACATGTATGTATATAAAATCAAACAAATCTATCAAATATATAAATTAAGATCATCAAACACATGTGTACACATGCACATAGGTATATAAAATCTATTGCATGTAAAGCATATAATGATCAAATCATAGATCAAGTATCTAATCATCAAATGTACATGCATATTTAACATCAAATGTAAAACATTTCAAGCATATAAAGTCTAGATCAAATAACATCAAATGTAACATGCATGACAAATATCTAAAGTCTAGAGATCAAATAACATCAAATGTAACATGTCAAACATGTATAAAGTATAGGTCAAACTATACATCTATAAAATAAATGATCAAATGACTAGCTAGATGGCTCGACACCTTGAGACTCATCATGAGAACTCCTCACTAAGCGGTCCTCAGAGTGACTATCATGTTGTGAAGGATGTGTTGATCCCTGCAGAGAAATATATATATATGTATATGAGAAATTTAAATATATATAAAATATAATTATTCAAAAGAGTATGTATGCATAAACACATGCATAAATTTCAAACTCACTTGTCCAATGGTGCTTGCATCATCAAGTAAGTCCCATCAATGTACATCATCATACCTTAAGGAAGGAGTAACAAGAGTCATCCCCACCTGCAAAATATATATATATATATATATATATATATATATATATATATATATATATATATATATATATATATATATATATATATATATATATATATATATATATATATGTGGTATATGAATCTACTTATAAAAAGTGCATTTGCAGCATGAAATTTCATTTAACACATTAATTTTTTTTTTACTTGTGTAGATGGTGGTATCTGATAGTACTCAGAATCCCTAGCCTTTATTGTATCGATCAAGATATCAAGATTCTATTGGGCCTCATCTAGGATCACCTCTACATCTACAACATGAATAGTTGGCATAGGTCCAAATAATTATGAATGCAACAGAATAATCAACTAATATGTCATGGAAGTTGAATCATCATGTGTCAAGAAATCTATGTAACTTTTTGTCGTCATTTTAAACTCAACATTCTCAAGTCCAAGTTATAGGATTGGTGCACTACATTCACTAAAGGGTATGTACCCCATTTCTCTTCCTCTGCAACAATAGAGATGTTGGTAGGTGGATTTTGATGGGTACTACCATTGTGGCCATAGTCTGGGTGATGAGAATGATGTGGCTGAGAGTATCTGATAGTACCTACATGAGATCTAACATATGATATAGGGATATGATGATCTACTTAAATAAATGCATATGCATCCATAAGATCCTCATCTAAATTGGTCAACATAACACGTGCCACATCTCTTGTAAGACTCTCTAGGCTAGAAAGTGAAGGGATGCCCACTACACTATAAATATCAGTTGAGGTAATGCTATAGGATTCTCCACTTGAGGATATATAGCATTGACGAGACATCAAATACTGACCAAACTAATCACTGGATATCAAAGTGGCCATAGCTGTAATGTCCCCAACTTTGTCAGTGGCTCCTTGAAGGTGGGTGCTACGAACAACCTCATCAGCTATAGTACCCAATACAGAAGAAATGAAGAGTTCCCTCTAACCAACAATGGCCTTGTATGCTAGTAACTGTCGATCAAATCGATGATAAGAATCTCTATCTACAAGCCTACCATACCCCTATCTAAGATATGGTGGAAAATTGATGTAGTTCACAACCTTCCCTAAAAAAACCTCTGCATAAAACTATTGTGCAAAATAAAGTGGAATTTGGTTTTTATTTAGATAATGACCATGAGTAGTAAGAAAGAATGGGTATATCAAAGCATCCATAGTAGGATCCTAACATCTAATCACTTGGTATCCCTTCACAAGATTCATTCCCACATAATGTGGGAAACATCACTCTTTTAGGGTGTCTTTGGATACTAAACTTTGTACCTCAGTACGAGATAAGCCAAAATTAGCCTCTTGCCTCTTCCTATCAAGAATAGCCTCTATAGTAGTTGAAGAAAAGGTACTAGCACCCTGAATGTCATCCTGAATATGAACCATGCTATCAAGAATAAATGGACAAATATTCTTATAAACACTCGTGTTACTACCTCTATGGATCTACTCACTCAATCTCTCAATCCCCTGATTAGTTTGACTAAATAGATCCTCAGGGGGAATAGGCTGATCTCCCATGATGTCTTATTATATATGTCTAGAGATCTATATAGGTAGATATATGTGTATGTTAGAGTAATTAGTTAGTTTCATTACTCTTTTTTACTTAAGCTATCTCTTAGGTACATTATAATTAATATCTTTATTAATTATAATGTGCAACCTAGCTTTTCTAGTTTTAGGGTTTTATTCACCTTTATAGGTTGAACCTTGTAATTCTTTTTTCATTATCTTGGAATACAATTTTCTCTCACTCCGTTGAGATTTTCCAAGCCTTTGCTTTTGTCTCTTTGGTTTCCTTTTAGCAACAGGTTATTTGCATGTAGGTGTTCTTGGCGAACTATGAAGTTGGATTTCTCAACTTTTACATGGTATTAGAGCTTCCCTGCTACTGCCTAGTCTGAGCTTTTGGAGCTGTGATTCAAAGACAAAAGCCACAGCTCCTCTGGTCTTTTCTCTATTGTTTCTTATTAGATCTGGGGGGTCTCCTTTTTTTTGGAGCACTTTGGGAAAAAACTGACCTCACGGTTATGTCTAGAAGGCCCAAAAACCCCTATTTCCATATAAAACTTGACCTATTTGGCCTCCGGGGCTTCTCAAAAAATTTTCTTGCCCTATTAGGGCCATATGACTCAAAAATCTAGAAAAAATGCAAAAAAAAATCATTCTTTAAGGGTTTCAGTGGGCGTAGCCAGCGTGCCACCATTGCGCCACCTTGACACCACCCTCACGCCGCCCTCTGGCCACCCCGGTGCCACCCCTGCGCCGCTCACTGGCCACTGCGCCACCCCAGCGCCCCCTGCTGGCCACCGCGCCACCCTAATGCCGCTCACCGACCATCGGCAACAGCTGACGTCACTACTGATGTCATCATTGATTTTTCATTTTCTGGTGACATTTCAAATTTTTTGGTGATGAGACCTTTTTTTCTGGCGAGACGTGCCTGTGACGTGTAGATGACCGTCAATTTTTTTCCCGTGCCTGGTTTTTTCTAGGGAGCTTGCATTTTGGGGGTACCTGGGCCTTTTTGGTCCTACAGGTCTCATATGGACTCAAAATTTGACATATAATATATCGTCGGAAAGGTCTTTTTGAGCCTGTCACTCTCGTGTAAGTTTCACTTCCTGATTTTTCCATTTGATTGCCAAAATTTGCAATCAAAGATGCACCTTCTTTTGTGCTCTTATTCTACTTCTGAAACTCAAGTTTTTTTCTTGTTTCTTGTGCTTTCATAGTACTTTGTTGTGTATGGGGGATAGTATTATACTTTGTGGGGGGGTGCTCTTTACTTTCTGTAATTTACTTTAGAAAGACCCTTCTACTTCTGTCTTCTTTCTCTCAATGGAAGACTCTTCTGTCACCCACCTTACACCTCACAACTATCACACTTGGAAAGGATAGATGACCAAATTGCTTATGGCAAAAGGGTTATGGTCATGCCTCGATGAGACTCAACTAGTTCTACAGTGACCTTATGAGGCTCTTATGCAAAGAAACATGATGGATGAGGCAATGAGCCTCATTGCAATGAACATTTCAGATGGGTTGTTGTTCCACCTGGATGGTTTGACCACACCCAGGGATATGTGGAACAAGTTTTCCACCTTGTTTGACACAATGAATCAGTTCAGGATTCTCCAGATAGATGCAAAGTTCACCTCCTTAGTACCTGAATCATTCACCAGCATTGAGGACTTCTTGATGAAGTTCAAGTCTCTTCAATCAATTTTACAGGTTGCTGGATAGATGAAGGCAGATGATGAGTGTATCTTTCTGATACTCTCCAAGCTTCATGGCCCTTATCAGATTTTCACTTCTACCTTCTACTCCACTATGGATGCACTAGGTGCATGACATGTTATTCCCTCCTTTGAGACCTTCTGTGATAGGTTGACTCATGAGCAGTCCAAGCTCAATCAGATGGATTCTCATATAGGTTCACAGTCACAGGCATTGCTTGCCAAGTCATCTCAGGATACACAGAAGTAGAAGCTAAAGCAAATATCTGATTCCTCTTCTCAGCACTCTATTGGCCCACCATCTTCTTATAAAAAGGAGAAATAGAAGACTGAGAGCCCTACATGTTCCTATTGTCAGAAGGGGCCTCACGATGAGTCACATTATTTTCAGAAGAGATTTGATGGCTATGAGAAATGAATTGCAGATTTGCAAGCTCTCCTTCAGAAGAGCACTATTTCCTCTCCATCCTCTTCCACCTCACAGGGGTCTTATTTTTAGTCTTCTACCTCATCTTCGACATCTGGATAGGATTTTGGATAGGGTCATGCATTACGGGCTTCCATTGCATCCCCTTCATAGGTCCCTTGGATACTGGATTCAGGTGCTTCTCACCATATGACATCTTCTGCGGAGATCTTCTCTTCTATTGAGGCTTCTCCTATTCATCAAATTCTCATGGGGAATAACACTGTTATGCCAGTCTATGGGAAAGGTTCTATAGGCATTTAGGATGGAACATTCAATGATGTATTGTATGTTCCATCTCTATCTGCAAACCTCCTCTCGATTTATCAGATTACACTTAGTGGGTCAGGGAAGATAGTTGAGTTCATGCCAGATTCAGTCTTCATTCGGGATAGTGTGACAAGTGGCATTGTTGCTATAGGGATAGTTGATCATTCCACCCATCTCTACACCTTCTCACACTTTGGTCCACCATCTCCATCATCAGAGCACAACTCTCCTCTTACGTGAGAGCATCATGTGGGATAGTTAGGTCACTTGAACCTTTGTGTTGTTGCTGAGACCACTTTTGTGACTGCCTCACCTCATCTTGTTGGGGTTTCTTCTCTTTAGCAAGACTCTTCTTCAGCACTACCAAACCCTCTAGCTCCATTCATCAAGCCACCAGGTGCAGTTGTTGAGGATTCTACAGAGGACACTTATCTCCTCTCTCTTGACAGTGTTTGCACACTTGTCTTACCACCTACATTGGGGATTCTCTTTCAGGATCCTTGTGTCTACTCCTTTGAGCATCAGCTCGGCCTTCCAGTGACACCTCATATTTCAAGGTTACCTCTTCAGTTCTCACTACCTTTCACTCCTGTGTATTGGCGTCATGGTGGTTTATTCATTGATCCAGGGGTTCTTTCATTCTAGGGGGGCTTTGGAGCCTTGACCCTCTCTCACGGGGCGGTTGGCAGCACACATTGTACTTATGGCTTTGAGAGAGTCTCTTGAAGTCATTTTTTTTGTCTTTTGCTTGCTTTTATATCTTTTTTTGGAGAGGAGTTTTTCCCACTGGGTTTTCTCCTTTGTCTCCGGTTTACAGAGATTTTCTTGTATTGGGTACCTAATCAGGCCTTGTTGCCGGGACCCATTTCCTGCTTTCATAGTTGTGCTAGGTTAGCTTACCTCCTGAGCTTCACTTAAGGGGGGGTGTTAGAGTAATTAGTTAGTTTCATTACTCTTTTTTACTTAAGCTATCTCTTAGGTACATTATAATTAATATATTTATTAATTATAATGTGTAACCTAGCTTTTCTAGTTTTAGGGTTTTATTCACCTTTATAGGTTGAACCTTGTAATTCTTTTTTCATTATCTTGGAATACAATTTTCTCTCACTCCGCTTAGATTTTCCAAGCCTTTTCTTTTGCCTCTTTGGTTTCCTTTCAGCAACAAGTTATTTGCATGCAGGTGTTCTTGGCGAATTGTGAAGTTGGATTTCTCAACTTCTACATATATGTGTACTTGAAAGATTTAATTTAATGTCAAGCCTTTTGGGTTGAAGTTTATATATATTATTTCTAAAATTAAAAGACAATTACATTGGATGTATATTCAAACTAGAATTAATTACTAAATTTAAATATACACATGTAAGTGCTAAAATGAACAATAAATTAAAAATTATACATGTACGCATATATACATATGTTTGTCATATAAATGTACATACATTTACATACACACACACACACATGTATATGTATACATTTATACACACACACATATAATATACATGTATAATATATAAATAAATAATGTACATATGTATATATATACAAATGTATATACATGTATATGATATAAACACACACACACACACACACACACACACACACACACACACACACACACACACACATATATATATATATATAACATCAAAAAATGGAAGCACTTCCATTTAGGATTGGTTTAGCCCCCCGAGTAAGTGGTTTGGGGTCATGTCAAATGCCTTGAATGGGTTTTTGACTTGGATCTGGCTTTTTCCCTTGTTCTGCCCCATTTTCACTTCTTTTTTGCATAACTTTGGCATCTTGAATTTAAATTATGAGATTCTTCATGGTCAACCTCGACCTTGACCTAGGGTCCAAATTTCAAAATCCCAAAGTTTCTAGATGTCGGGTTTCAGAAAGATTTATTTCTCGCTTCCAAGTCGGCTGTTACGAGCTTCGAAATGGTAAACTCTTAAATTATATTTAATTTAGGTCCATTTCTAGGGGTACAGGTTTAAATGAGAATTTAATTATCCTGTGTAGGCCTCTCTAAAAGTTTGTGCCCTAGACTAGTATAAAAGAAAGCCTTCTCCTCTCATTTCATCAATCCTCCATCTATCAATCAAGTGTGCAATCTTTTTCAATCAAGCAATCAAGAAGCAAGAAAGAAGGAGAAGGAAAAGACTCAAGAATTCAATCATCTTCAAGCATTCAATCATCTTAAAGCATTCAAGCATTCAAGCATTCAACATTCAATTCATCAATGAGATCCATTGGTAGCCATTGAAGGATTCAATCTCTA
Source organism: Chamaecyparis obtusa (assembly GCA_027943335.1). Classification (NCBI taxonomy): domain Eukaryota; kingdom Viridiplantae; phylum Streptophyta; class Pinopsida; order Cupressales; family Cupressaceae; genus Chamaecyparis; species Chamaecyparis obtusa. The sequence continues at coordinate 491,529 of BSBK01007590.1, read as the reverse complement.
TGGAGCCCTCTTGTTAAATATTTCTCCATCCACATCCATTCAAGCTTCTTCCTATTCCAAGATCCATTCAAGATTGGTGTTGAAGATCTAAAGATAATTGATTTGAGACATCCTACATCCAATTCTACATTCATTTGGAGCATCCATACTTGTGGATTCAAGGATTTGAATCCTCCACAAGGGTTTCAACATAGACAAGGTGAATTGTTTCATTTACTTTGTTTATTACTACAATTTCAATTCAATTTCAAGGTTAATTCCTAAGTTGGGGTTTGACCAAGGAAAACCCCTCCCCCAACAAACAAAACCATTTTTCTTGTAGGAACAGGTACATAACAACAAATTACAGTGCAAATCTAGACAACCTTTTCGGAAAACTTTTGGGATGCATGAACAAAATTTTTGTTAGAGCAGCGCAGGTCAAGGTCGACACAAAGGGGTCAAAGTCAACCTTTTTACCTAGGTCAAGGTCGACCTTTTTTAGAAAAGGAAAATATTTCTAAGTTTTCTCTATCTCTGTGTGTCTGTCCCAGATCCAGTTGCAAAATTTGCTGAAACTTAGTACCGACACCAGAAAACAACATTTTCTAGATTTGTCATACTTTGACGTTAGTATTTGTCTTCAATTCAATTAAGATTTTAATACTTCCTTCCATAAAATAATATAAGGTTTTCTCCTTTCTTCATATTCTTCATCGATTGACTCATTTATACGTGGACCATTTTCTCGTGGTTAATCAATTTGGATCTTTCCTTTGGGAATTTGGGGTTAAGAAGAAGATCTTACCTTCCCCAATCCTATATATTATATATTACATTTTGGTAACATATTTTATCCACTACATTTTCGGTGAACCTATGATAGACAACTCTTTCTTTTATGGTGTTAGATCTTGCATGTGCTAGCATTTGCATTTCATATAAAACAAAAATACTAAAACATTTATTTGTTGATGCTTTGTGTTTTCCTAGTTTAGTCCATTTTCATTGTATTGGTATATGAGCTTTACTACCTCTAGTCCTACTTATAATATTCTGGTTAGAAGAAGTCGTAGACTTATGGGTTTCTTTGATCTCGAGTCTTCCTCTCCTCTCCTTAGGATCTCAGATGAAAATTTGATTACTCATGATTCCAATCCTACTATGGAGCATAAATCTTCTCACCCATCTCATGATGAGGATGATGCTTTAAGAGTTCCTCCTGCACAAGTCCAAAAAATTTCAACTAAACTTGATAAAATGGGGAATTATCTTATTCAAGAGAACCATAATCAATATTTTATTCAAGATATAGACGCTCTTAAGAAAGTCCTTCATGATAGTGATCAAGGTGTTCATATCTTGCATGGTATTACTCATCTTGTGCATTTAAATGTCGAACCTTTAGCTCTAGAAGCTCAAGAATTAGGATTCACTCCTCCTGTGATTAGTGTGGAACCTTCTTCCATTCCTTTACCTAGAATTCCTAGTTACACTCCTCCTTTAGTGACTACGTCGGTTCCCTCTCTTCCTATGAGTTTTCCACCCATGTGCCTACCTACTTCAAAACCTTCTTATCATAATGTTTCTTTTACTTATTCCAATCCTCTTCCAACTATAGTTCCAAGTGTTCTCCTAGTTGTGTCTTCCATTCTTGCTACTTCCTACACTTTACCTAGTGTTTCTAATGTTCCTATACCTCCTATTTCATCTAATGATTCTACAATCATTAGTTTGGCTCAAACTGTGTCCTCTTTACAACAACAACTTGCATCTTTAACTCAATCCAAGTTTAGTACTCCTACATGTGATGTGGGCAATCCTTTATCCCTAGACATTATTCCTGCTCAAGTTCCTGAGCTCATCTTGATAATTACAATGGTAAGGGAGACCCTGTTACTCATGTTAAAATATTTCAAATCCTTTGTAGTGACTATGCTCATGACCATAGGATTTTAGCCAAGTTGTTTGCTAGAACTTTTCATGATAAGGCCTTACAATGGTATTCTTCCTTGCCTCTTTATTCCATTGATTCTTTTCCAAAACTTGCTAATGCCTTTATCCAATAGTTTCAAAATAATATTGGTTTGCAAGTTTCCTTAACTGATTTGATGCATTGTAAACAAAATACTAAAGAAAAATTGACTGAATTTATTGGTAGATTTAAGCATTTGTATGCTCAAATGTCTTATCATGTTCTTGATATTGATATTCATTGTATGTTTATTTCAAATTTACAAAAAGATATTAGAGATAAGATTTTGCTTACTAAATTTACTTCTTTTTAATAACTTTGTGTAACGCTTCATCATTATCAATTACAAGTGAGTCAATTTGAGAGAAACACTCCAATGGCTCCTGTCCCAGTTGATAAGAGTGATGCTACTCCTAATCCCAACAAGTTTCAAAAACCTAACAACTATGTCAAGATAAATAATAAAGAAAATACAGTTGCTGATCAAGTTGCTATTGCATCCAACAATGCCACTTCTGCATCCACTTCTTTTCATTTGAATCACACATTTACTCCTCTTTCTGAATCTTTGCATTCTATTATGACTAAATTGTTGACTGCTAATATTATTACTTTACCTCCTATTCGACCTCTTTTACCTACTATGATGGCATCCAAATCCTTTGATTCCAAAGCCTTTGCCAATACCATCGTTAGAATGGCCATGATACTAAGAAGTGTTATTCTTTAAAATATAAGGTTCAAGACTTAATTGATTCTAATGCTTTATCTGTTGATAATTTTGATGGTAGTGGGAACAAATCTATCTCTCCTCCTAATCAAAATCAATCCTTTGCCTACACATGATACTAATACCATTGTTCAGTCATCTTCGGTGGATATTGTTTATGATTCAAAAATGGATGATCTTAATCATATTGTTAACCATGTAGAGCATGCTATTTTGTCTCAATCTATATCTCCACCCCAGGCTCAATCTCAATCTCAACTTCACGTTCCACCTCAACCTAAGCCTAAACCAAAACCTCAAAAACAACCTAAGAATAAAAGACCTAGGGAACTCTTGATTACCTTTGATGATTCTAAGACTATTAAAGCTCCCGATGGTCCCCTCTACATTTATGCTAGGATTTATAAGATACCTATGTGGGGTTGTCTTGTTGATCCTACATCTTCAGTCAATGTTATTACTGAAGAAAATATTTTTATGAAGAACTTACAACAGGATTCTTATGATACATTAGATGTGTGGATTCAAAATTGTAATGATTTTCTTTATCCATCATTTGGTTCTATTAACTTTCCAATTGAACTTTTTGGTAAAGTTGTGGACACTATCTTTTTTGTTGTTCCCACTTCTGATTAGTTTCAAGTTAAGTTTGGTTTTCCTTGGTTGAACACCATGCATGCCATTGCTTCTCCCATCCATAATTGTCTTAAATTAATTCATGATGAAGAAGTGAGGATGATTAATCATAGTTTATATTAACCTTCTAGGCCCAGGGATGGTGCTACCCTTGACTTCTTTTGGCCTTCATTACCTAATTCATTTCCTTCTTGACCTGATAATATTTTTCACTCATATCAAGCCTATAAATATCACAAGATTCTTGATTTAAGCATGCCTCAGATGGATCTTAACCATGGTCTTTTGTGTATGCCTTCCATACCTCCTTTATCCATGGCTTATAGTTCTGTTAATCAAGCTCCTAGTGTTGCTTTTTAGCCTACTAAGAATCCTACTAATCCTCCTATAGAACCTGTGAAGGAACCAATGGTTGTCCCTCCTAGTTCTCAACATATTTCAAACAAGACAAAACATAACTGATTTGCTAATGAATGTCATAAGAAGCATTGACCTCAAGCTAAAGCCCATGCCTCTGTTCTTCAAAGTTCTTTACCTTCTTTTGACCAGCCTATGCCTGATGTGTTAGAAGAACTTAATGCTAATAATGATGTTAAAATGAATGATTATGATTATTCTATTCATATCTTGGATTCCATTTAGATTAATCTTGATGATACTAATGATGTTAATGATGAATATGAGACTACTGACATTGATACTAGTTTAC
>BSBK01007590.1:190000-482500 GCA_027943335.1 Chamaecyparis obtusa | reverse complement strand
ATCCACATCTACCTCCCTTTCCTCATAATCCTATACTCAATACCATATTATAAAATATGAGTCAATTGTAACAACAACTTGTGAACCTTTCCATTGCAACTAAGTGAACCTCTCTTCCACCTTACTATCACTGTAATCCACTCTCCATGCAACTTTGTAAGGCTCCACTACCCTAAGGGATTGAGTCCCTAAAATTCAATTGATATAAAGGTGATGGGTATCATCATATTTGCATCAATTCCTTTCTTACTTTATGTAGCAACTATCACAACCTGGATTATGTCTTACTTAAACTATTCTCCTAGTCTCTTAAGGTGACCATATTAGAATGGTACACCATTCTTCTAGATTATTCTATTCAAAATTTTGTCTAGTTAATGAATGCTTTCCTCAGGTAGTTCCAAGAAAACATCTACAATAAGGTCAATATTATTGAACTCATTCATTGTAAGAAAAATTGAAATGAGAAGGGAAAAAATTTCATCTTCAGGTTCCAATATATACCTACAAAAATTCCCTATGCATTGTCTGATGGTGACCTTCAAAGGATGTTCATCAATGCCTACAGTTAACATTGAGAGATAAACTTTCCTTGAATTGGTACCCAAACTTTACCAACCTTGTAGTGCTCTAACTATTACCACATTAAGGATGAATTCATGGAATCTATTTCAAATTATTTTAGGGGCATGTCCCCCTGAACTAGGTCCAAAAAAAATTAAAAATTTATTGCCAATGTGATTACACTTCTTCTGGATGCAAAAATAAGTTATTTCTCTACAAAACTTCAACAAAATCAAATTTTTACTAAGTTCACTAGTTCCTATTCAACTATCTTGTAGAAGTTGTTGGACAACTTGGTGATTCCTAAGATCCAACCTCTTCCAAACAACTTCCCACACCATTGTTGGTATAATGATTTGAAGTTTTTCTAGTATCATCATGTACCTGGTTAGGATAGTAAACATTTCATATGTCTTTGACATATTGTCCAAGACCACATAGTTAGTTGTGGCATCCAAGTCAATGAAAAGAGCCAAAAAACTAATAATTTGTTGGACAAGATGAACAATGAACTCCAAAATATATATTGATTCTTTCCTGTCATATTTAGAAAACTTTATTTTTGCATCATCTTCTTCTCCTCCTAAATCAAATAATAGCCCATTTATGAACATGATAACTATCACTCTTATCTTTCTCTTGAACCAAAGGACACAAAAAATGGATATATAATTCATACGTCTTGATGCTCCATATGGTAGAGATCTTTCTCCCCTATACATTTATGTGCAAATTAACAAAATTTTGCAAGAGATGTTAAGGTTGACTCCGCATGTAGAGTTGATGTTATTACATAGGAGGTCCTCCTTGTAAATGGGCTACATCATACAAGATACAATGAGCACAAGGCCACCATCTATACACATAATGGACTATCTCTTACCCTTTATGATCTACCACATGGTCCTTGTGGGGACCAAGGAAATGAATACAACTTTTGTCATTATTCTTGAGATAGATCCTTCTCTATAAAGATAGGTAACCCCTGGCTAGTCTCGATGAGGGTAATCCCCTAAGTTGTGTGTAAGTTTTCAAAGTTTTCCTATGAGGATGTCATGCATACTTGTAATCACCAAAATTTGGTCCAGTAAAACCTAAGCCCCTGATCTCGATCAATTTTCCTAATTTCAAATCTAAATCCATATGGAAAAATTTACTAGAATAATTGTCTAGAGTAACCCTGAAAATCCACTTTTCACAATCAAATAAAAAAATCTATTTTTTTAGATCAAGCTTACACTATGTTCTAATTTCTAGAGCTTTCATATTTATTTAATTGCTATAATATTTCTTTTAATATACACTTTTATTAAAAGAACACATTCACATGTGTGCACATACTTAATCCTGATTAATTAGCAATTAAAGGGGATTTGTGCTTTCAAAATTGCTATTTTGTCTTATTCTACCTAACATTTCTTTTGCCTCTTAATTCTCACCACTCATTTCTACCTAACCTTGCATCTCCTTCATTCTCCTTTTGCCTCTTAATCTTAATCACACAGTCTTTGCCACTTAATCTTAACCCTCTGTTGTAGAGGCAAATTATTTAAAATCTATTCTCTCCATTGAACAAAGGATCCATAATCAAGAATTCAAGCATACTTGCATTCTAGAGCACTTTTTGGTATTCTTGAGCATTCTTTGCAAATATAGTTTACTTTCTTGCATTTTTTTATATCATAGAATAGTTTCTTGCATTTTCATTCTAGAATACTAGTTTCTTCGAATATCCTATAGCTTAGTTCTTTCATTTTATAATTGTTAATCTTGCATTACATCATAGATTACTATTGCATTTGCTTAATCTAGTTCATTTCTATAGCTTACTTTTCATTATCATTATTAGTTTAATTTTGCATTTTATAGATTTGCAATCCTCCTAATTTTCTTTACCTTTCATCTTGCAACTCAAAGAAGATTGAGATCATCTTGTGAATCTTCCATTTTTAGGTTGTCTAGTCACTAGTTATTGTTACTTAAAATTACAGCATACATCACAATAAGCATAAATAGGAAAAGGTTGCACATTTGTTTGTCAAATTAACACTACCTTGTAGGTTTTTTTAGTTTACATTTCATTATTGCATTCATTCTAGATGTCATTATTATACTCTAAGTATTGATCATTGTTCTAAAGATTTCAAAATTCACAAATGATCATTACATTGTGCATTCAAACTGAATGTAGTATACAAATGTCTTTCCATGTTCATATTTCATATCAATAAGTAGATTACATTTGCAGAATTGAAAGAAAAGATTGAAGTATGGAATAGGGGTCCCATGCATTGCCTTTGTGTTGTTTTTAAGTCAGTTGGTTGTCTGCTACGTCTCAAGTCTTAAGGTCTTCAAAGTCCAGGTCTTCATCTGCATTTAGGTCTTTAGGGTTCATATCTGCATAAGAGAGAGAAAAATGGTTAGATCCTGTTGGATCTAAGAAATGCATAAGAAACAAATAACATACTGTAACAATCAAGTTTTCAAAATTTGCACATCAATCTAGAAAACCAAATGCAATAAGGAAATGTACACTAACACTCACTGCAAGGTAGTATTAAAGGGACTTGTTTCTGTAAACATGAAACCTTTTACTATTTATGATCATTCTGGTGTATGTTGTCCTTTTTATTAACCAGGTATTTGAATTAAAGGGGCTTAGTATGTTCAAACTGAGAAACCTTTTTCAGATGATGCAATGCTTTGATAAATTAGTGAACATAATGGTCTAAAAATTGATTAACAAAGTTGTTTATTATGTTCACTAATCTAACCAATTTAGAATGATGTTGTTTGAAGGCTTAAACAGATTATTTTGTAGAGAAGAGTTGTTTGGTTTTCATATTTAGTCGTAGAAAATGATGCAGATCAAGCTGGGATTTCAAGAATGAAGTGCTACAAGAAGTGCCAATGTTGCCAACAATCATGATCAAATGTCTCAGAATGTAGCTGCATGAGTACTGGTATAATATATGTCCTTACTATTGCAAAAGGAACAATTTCAAGTAATATCATTTTTGTTGCTGATTACAGAAAGAATGCTTCAAGTTTGGGCCATAAAATTATGAAATGTTTTTTGATGTTTTTGAGTGTCACGAGCCCATGCTCGAACTTCATTAAAAATAAACAAACATTTTTATCTTGTATTTCTCATATTTAAGGATCAGATTCAGCATCAAAATAGAAAAAGGACTCTGTTCAAACATGCTAATATGTATCAGTGAGTTCAAGGATGTTCTTTGTTTTAACATTGAATTCCAATACAGTCAAGTGAGTTGGTGACAATGGTCATGCTGCAGGAGCTTTGATAAAATGAGCTATGTTTTTAATTCTTTCAAAATGAAAATTTATGCTATTGAACAAATGTGCATAGTATATTATACCTACAGTTGAAATATTAAAGTTACAAATCAAACAGAATGCAAGATGTAGAGGTATTTTTATAAACATAAAGCATGAGTTTTCAACATGGTTCATGATCACAGGAAGAGTGCATGGTATGTTTTTCAAAGCAAAGAAGACAATGTATTTTATAATCTGATGTTCTTGGTGATGTGTGTGCACATTTATTATAGCATTGAAAAAAAATATGTAAATGAACATGAGCTGAGGAAGGAACGTGCTTATCTGTTATGAGCAAAGCGACTCTTATTCCTTGATGTCTTTCAATCATATTTTTAGTCAGCTCCCAAAGTTTGTGAGGCTTATGACTGAAAGATGTCATAGCAAAAATGTATATATCTACCACATCTTTCAGTCACAAGCTCACGACTTTGATGAAATAACTAGAAAAGAGCTCATATGGTGGAATGCTAATGGATTTTTCAATCATCTCAATAAGAGGTTTAGTTCCAGCTTAGACTGTTATCAGTATAACTGAAGGAATTTCATGCTCAATTTTGGTGCATTGTCAAAAATAGATATACCAACATCAGTAGGATGGTAAAATAAATAAATCTCATAGTTGAAGGCTCACGGTCATAGTTCACATTTTCAAACTGTAAGTAAAAATGAGGTTATGAGAACTCATTGTTTTAATATGGTTTGTTCATAATTGTTTATTACAGAGAAGGCCAAGTTGTGGTTATGATTCTACCAACAAGAGAATCTATGTCAGTAAGAATGATATATAACAAATTGAAGAGCTTCATATTTGTGTCAAGTAGAGAGCTTAATAAAGACTAAATAAGACTCAAGTTTCAAAACCGAGTTCATGAAGTTACACTTCCTATCTAACAGTCATGAATTTTTATGTTACCAAGCTGAAAGGGAGTTTACCAGTCACTAGTCATGACTGGTAGATAGGAAAGGATGTATTCACGGTGCTGCGAAAATGAGCATCTTTGAAGATTTCAGTCACAACTACAGTTAAAGGCCAAGCTCGAAGAATGAAGTCATAGTTAAAATGCTTTGTATACAGTGATAGGGAAAAAAAGAACACCAGTCACGAGGTCATGACTGTTACAATGGAAGTATTTTGAGCTCATGATTTGACCCATAGATGGAGGGTAATACTTGTTTGAGCCAAGTGCATGTATTCTATAAACAAAAGGTAAGAACCAGTCACACCATGACTTATATTCATAACTCATAGTGCTGAGCTATATATATGGTTCATGAACCACTTAACATTCAAAGCTGAGTTTCATGCTGGCATATGTGCAATAAAAAAAGGGTGAAGGCCACTTTTGGCTTATGTAAAATGAAACTACAATCACAAGCCGTGACTCATAAACTTACAGGCTTTGCCATAAGTCACAACTTGTTTTACAAAGCACATAACATAATATATTCAAGAAGAACGCCGTGACTTATGGAAAATAAAGGGACTGTTATTTTCAAGTAAAAGAAAGGCTGAAAACTGTATATCCAAATAGTTAATGCTCAATAACAGTGGCAACAATGATAGCATTAGTCGTCAAAAAATAGGCATAGTGATCTACCTGTTAGAAGGCCGAGAGACTTGAAGATTCCATCATTCAAAGCCGAGCAAGATGGAGATACACTGGGAAAATAAATGAGAAAACACCAGTCGACTGGTTATGACAGTGAACTTGAGTTCCATTGTAGGAGGCCGAGCTTCATCAACAAGTTTTGCTAGAGATTTCTTTGAGTTAGGGTTTCAGTTTTTCCCTAATTCTTCTTGACGAAGATTGAGATAACACTTCTCTCAAAAAAAAAGAAATAAACATAATATCTTTGGAGTTTTCCAAGCATAAGGCATTGAATGCCTTCATTGCAGATGTCAGTTCCTGCAGTTTTTCAAAAATTGCTAATATGCCACCTCATCCCTCTTTTTCCGAGGCATGTGCAAGTGGGTCAAGTTTATTATTCCCCACTCTGCATTTTGTCTACACTTAGTGTTTTTAGGGGATAGGTTATTGGTTTGATATTAGGTTTATATGTAATATTAAAATATTTTAGAATTTTGGCAATTATTTTTGTAAAAGGAATTTTTTAAAAATTCTTATTATAAGCCAAAATTTAAGGCATTTAGGAGGGAGTTAACATAGGCTGAATTTTTGGCCAAAACAGGGCATTTTTGAAGGCTTGAATTTTCATATTTGAGCTTAGGGTAGGCTATAAGGTTGGTTTTGTTGATCATTTTTTAAGGTTGTGAGTTTTGGGAGAGAGGCTAATAGTGAACACATTGTTCCTATTTTGCATTGAAGCCATTTTTGTAATCTGATTATTAGTTTTGTGAGAAATAAAGCAGATGCTCATTGGTTCATATGTTTTGTGGTCAGATTCAAAGATCCTGATTTCATCTTTCTGTATAAGTGTTGATTTTCAATTGTAATCTAAAAGAAGTGAATGTTTGATAATTCCTTCTTAAGGTGATCAGTTTATGCTTAAACCTTGTATGGAAAAAGTGTGTTGTTAACTGTTTAGCTATTTGTGGTGTAACCCTAATAGTAAAGTTTGTGAGCCTATATGTTGGACAGAGATATGAAGAGTCAAACTTTTGGTCTATGATTTTGAGCTATTATTTTACTATTCCAGCAAAGTCTAAATGTATTTTGGTGTATCACCCCACATTTATTTCAGTTTTAAAAGTTCTTTCTATCCCTTTCCTTATCAAATTTTCAATCAGGTGGTGATATTTCATACTTAATAGGAACCGACCTAGAATCCAGAGATTCCTCCCCATTCATAGTCTACCCATAGCTAGAGGAGGTTTCCATTGTCAGGATAGAATTGTTGTGTAGCCTTAATGCCTAAGTTAGGGTGACAATTCTAATCCTGAACAATTATATTGTCTCAATATGATGAGAACAATCTAGAACTAAACTTGCTTCAAATAGGAAGCAGTAAGCCGCTTTCAAACATTTCTTTGTTTATTTCATGTTCTTAATAGATTAGGAATTTTTGATGTAATGGTTTATTGAAGTGTGCGATTTCCAAGTCTAAAGCATCACATTTTTATCAAACACATCTTTGGGGCCCACTGTGGAGCTTACGTCCCTTATTTTCGTTCATTTATTTATACTTTTCAAATTTTCTAACCTTGCATGGTTGTTTTATTCAAGTTTTTCAAGGCTAACCCTTGTGCAGGTTGAGTTGAAGAAAAAATCCTAGGGTTTTTGAAATATTTGTTAATATATCACAAATGGCTTGGAGTTTTGGTCTAAATTTTTTATTGCACGTTAGGGATGGTTCAGATGTGTCTTAGTCCAAAAAACAATTTTTTTGTGATCATTTTTCCACAAGTTATAAATTTTGTATTATGTTTAACAAAAATTCATTGATGGTCGTAAATAAGACTTTTTTGGAAAAAAATGTATTTTTGGGAATGTTTGAGAATTCTATAGGGGGTTTGTTCTTTGTGTTTTTAATTCAGATGAAATAAAAGAGTTCAAGAATGAGATCTTTGAAAATTGGTATGTTTTCATAAATAAGGTCTCTAAGGCATAAATCAGGTAATATTGCTAAAAATTTTACATTTTTGAAAATCTCTCATATTTTTAGTAGGGGCATCTTCTTTGTATTTATAATTTTGGGGCCGAAAAATTATCAAACAAATCAGATCTTGTTGAATAGGTCAAAAGCAAAAAATAAAAAAAATAAAAAAATAATTTGTAATTTTCATTATGAGCTTGCATTTTTGTTTGAAAATAGTCCAATGTACCATAATATCACTTTACTTTTTGGGAAATAGGCGCTATTATGAGTTTCAATCTCATGTGAAATCTACTTTTTAATGTTGGCATTATCATATTTTTCATGATTTCACATGCTCGATTTGAGTTTGTGATTGCAGAACGTTTGACCAAGACAAATCCCTTAAACTACTAACACATTGTTTTGTAGGATGCTTGAAAAAAGAATTAAAATAATTCAAACTACTAACATTTTGGTTTTACAAATAAACATTATGTCTTGGTTAGTTTTTTTCTTTCTTAGGCACATTGTCTAAATAGGAAGGTTCATTTCTTGTTATCTAATTGGGTAGTAGGAGAGTATGCTCTTTCCTATTTAAGGGGAAATAAGAAATCTAGACCTACTTAAATTGGTCATGAGAAAGAGATCTTTGTTAATTAATGTGTTTTTGGGACAATCCATTGAAGTAGGAGAGTATTCTCTTTTCCTTCAAGGAAAATCAGAAATCTAGACCTTCCTTGGTTATTCATTTTTTTAAAAATTTTATTTTACCTTTAGAGGGCCTGCTAAGAGAGAGATCTTTTGGGAAAGAAACAAGTGGGTAAAAATAAAAAGTAGCTACTCCACCCCACTATAGTCAAAATCTTCCTTCAATCCAAAGAGAGGGAAGACTTATCTATTATTTGCTTCCAATGCTTCTTCATGTGTAGGGCCTAGTTGCCTCAATCTTGCTAAGCAAGAATACACTCGTATTGGCGCTTGTAGGGCCATCTTGGTATCAATATTGTTTACAATACTAAAAGGGGAGTACATACAACTTGTATAGGGCTAAGAGGTCTCAATATTTCTTGTCAGATTATACATTTTTGGGTGCTTGTAGGACTATAGGCCTCAATTTCTCTTGTGGAACTATAAGAGGTAGTCATGAACAAAGACCCTTTGTAGAAACCTTAGGATTTAGAGGCCAAACATTTTAGCCATGTGACTTCCTTTGTGAAAGGATTGATCCAATTGGACTACCCAAATCACTCCAAGATTACTCACCATATGTGCTCCCTTAGATGTTAAGGCTTGAATGTGGCAATGTGGAAAGACATGTAGTATGGGCATTGATCTCTTCCAATTGATCCATAACTTGTGTAGTACTAGGATATTCCATTCAACCACTTAATTGTGGGGCTAAAAGCATCAAGTTTTGGGAAAATTTTGGAACACTTCCCTTTTTTGACCTTAGGTAGAGTGTATTTGATGTGTCTTCGATTGTGTTGAGACCCATGAAAATCTTTCGTACATACACAAGTGCTATTGCATACACCTTTGAAACTAGGAATTCACATGTTCTTGTCTCCCCAAGGTTGATTTGTCCCTTAGTGGATTATTTGAATAAATTTTGTTTGGTCATAATTCTTGCAACATTGAAACACATCCTTACCAACTTGACAGCTACAATATCCAATTTTTACTTCCAAGGGTTCCTAAACACTCCTATTGTTTTCCAAGCTTTCCTAATTGGGACCTATTTGATCCTATTTAATCCCAAGACAATCCTAATCACACTAAGAAGACCCTACAATAGGGTTTTTACTTTCATACTTTCCCTAATCTGACCATAGGTTCCCTATACCATCTTTAGCTCTTGTTGTTTCCCTCTTGGACTTTTATCACCTAGCTTTTGGTTCAGTCTTGCATCATAAGTTGTGACTCACACTATCTAATTTGAATCCAAAATTGGTCTTAGGATATTGTATTCTCATCCTTCTATTTAATTTCATTCCTCAACATCCCTAATTGGCTTCCTAAAGTAATCTAGTGGACTAGTTACCTTGTGGATACAAGAGTTGCTTAATTCATTGCTTCATACACTTTGAGGTTCTTGTTGATCCTAATCTATCCAAATCTATCCTAGTCTTCTATCAGAATCTTATCAAACTTTTCTATGGGTGTTAGAAGGTACTCAGACCTTATATCACACCTTACACTAAGTTTACTTAGTCTCTCATCAACTTATCTTATCCACCTATCCTTTGGATCATCCAGTACTTTGGATTTCTTAGACCTTGAGTCTAGTTACTTGAGTTGAAACTTTTTTGTGTTCACTTGGAAAATTTCATGTTGGTCTTTACCCATAGTCAGTATCAACTACCTCAAAAGAGAGAATCAACCTACCACACCCAAAACTTCTATTTTCTAAGATTTATATAAAACCTTGCACAAACCTTTCCAACCTCATTTTTAGGACCTTTCCACTCCACCATCTACCAAAAAAACTTGTTTGACCAACCTGAGAAGAATCTTGAGATTAATCACACTAGTCATACCAATATGGATGATCATAATGATAATGATAGAATCCACCATGACTCAGATGATGAGGTTACTGAGGATGAACTTTAAAAGTTCCAAGAGGAACATGTTATCCTAGAGAAAGATAAAGACAAGTACTTCAGATATCTTGCATCCCAAGGAGTTAAATTACCTACAAAATTTGACATTGAAGGCCTCATTGAAAAAAAGGAAGAGTCCCCTATGATGGCCCTAACTAGACAATTCCAATATCTTAAGTGGGAGCTCATGAAAATGAAGAAATCTAATGAGACTTCATCTAACAAATATTATCTTAAGAATATATGCTCCTTTCCTTTTGATAGGAACCTTTATATGCCCCCATTTCCACCCAAAGTTGAGATGCCAAAATATGACAAGTATGATGGTAGTGGTGACCCTCAAGACCATGTTAGGGAGTTTTGTGCCCTTAGTATGGAGTTCATGCACAAACAAACATACCTCATGAGATTATTTCCTAGAAGCCTTGGTGGCCAAGACATGTCTTGGTTCACGTCCCTTACACCTAGTATCAAGAGATTTGATGAGCTGGTTTGAAAGTTCATCCAACATTACTCTAATGATATGCAACACCCTGTCACTATGGTAGACCTTTGCAACACCAAGAAAAAATTGGGTGAACCTTTTGTGACTTTCCTTCAATGATGGAGGAAGAGGTTTTCTAAATATCCAAGGAAAAATCTTGAGATGGAAAAGATTGAAATTTTTGTAAACACCTTGGTTCTTGAAATGAACTATGCTCTATAAGTCTAGATCCATTCCTCTTTTGATAAACTTGTTGAAGCTGCCTTTAGGGTGGAGGATGTCCTAGTCCACAAGGGTGATATCACTTTGCAAAAAGAACATAAATCATCTAAAAACTTGGACAAAATATAATTGTGGAAATAACACCAAGGATGTTGTCAATGATGGAATTTTTTCCACAACCTCATCCAAGCCTAGAGAGAATGCCTTCAACCTTGCAACCAATATCCAAGGCTAATTCCCCTCCTAATCCTAAATCTGATTCAAATTAGAATAAGGATAAATCTTAGGTTTTTAAACCTAAAATAACCTTCACTCCCCTAGGAGATCCATTAGAGGATTCCCTAAAAACTCTTGTTTCAAACTAGATTATCACTTTTCTTGATAATTCTAAACCCTATGAGCCTGCAGTCAAGCCTAAGTGGTGGAATGATGACCACTATTATGAATATCATAGGAAAAAGGGACACAAGACTAATGAATTCATAAATCTAAAATACTTGGTCTAGGATTTGACTGAAAATGGGACCATATTTTTGGATGAATTTTAAACCAATGCTGATCATAATGTCTACAAAGAACCATTCCCTAAATATGAAAAAGGATAATCCTTTAAATCTCAAGGAAACAAAGTTGGCTACACTTACATTGATATAGACAATGTTATTCACATGGTTGAGCCAAACAAATAGTCAATCAATGTCATCAAAATCCAATGAGAAAAATGCTTCCCAACCAAGGAATGAGTCTTCCAATGTTTTTACTCGATGCAAGGGGAGAATTGTCCCATGAGGTCCTAATTCTACTGCTAATACCAAACAAGCCTCCACTTCAGCTCAAAGTCCTTCTAAGAAAAATGTGTCCTCAAATAACTATAGTCTTGTGGATCATCTTCAACGTACCTCAACTCAGATATCTATCTTTGAATTGCTGAAGATTTCCCCTGTGCATCTTGAGATCCTTGATCAAGCGTTGCTAAAAACAAGCGTACCTAAGGATTTAAAGATAGATAAATTATAGTCCATGGTGGGATATCTTACATCCCCACATTACCTTACCTTTTCAAAAGAAGATGATAGATCTATGGACCATCCACATAATCTACCTTTCCACATTAAAGTCCTTATCCATAAACATAGAGTTAGGCATGTCTTGATAGATGGAGGTGCAGGTTTGAATATTTGTACACTTAATGTTATCCAGACTCTTGGGTTCTTAGAGCATGAAATTGATCCAAGGAGAAAAATTACTATTAAGGCTTATGATGAAGAGGAGAGATCTTCTAAGTGCATGGTTGTCCTTTCTATCCAAGTTGGTCTTGTGGAGAGTGATATTGTTTTTCAAGTCTTAGATCTTCCTTTAGCATACAATATTCTCTTAGGAAGGCCATGGATTCATGTGATGTAGGCAGTGCCTTCTACATATCACCAATGCCTAAATCTACCACACAATGGTGTTGAGATAAATATTCCCACTGATTCTAATATTCGATGCAATGCCATCAAATAAGTAGAGAGAATGGTTCCTCATAACAAAGAATGGTCAAATACTAAAGATGAAGATAAAAAAGGAAAAGTCACTTTATTTGATTATGGGAAAATAATAGTAGTTAGATCCATTGGTATGGGAGAATATAGAGTGGACACTCTTCCAATTTCCCCAAGATCTTATGGAAAACCATCTCCATCATTTCATCCGACAGTCACAACAACATTTGTCATACATCAAGGAACATGAATGGTTAAAGCTAAATTCTCCCTTGCTGAGGAAAACAAAGATAAAGTGGTATTCCAATGGTTATATAGGGAAGAAGAATCTGAAGATGATGCCAAACATGTAGATCTCCCTTGATAAATATGGTATTGGGTACACTTTAGGTAAAAATATGGGGTATGATGGTCATGGTCCTTTAGGCAAAGGCAAAGGAATTAAGGAACCTATACATACCAAATTCAAAAATCATAGAGACAAGATTGGTATTGGATACTGTAAACATAAGTTTGACAAACCTACAAGAAGTTCTCCTATATTTGACCAATATGAGGACTCAGATGAAGAAGAATAAGCTAAAATTTAATAAATTTCATATGAGGGGCTTCTACACATTCAATCTGCTAATCCTAACTATAAAGAAAAACCATATGTGCCATCTCAAGTTCCTCAAAAAATATAACCAAGTGGAATCTATGAACCTAGAAATAAATGGTCATAATCAAGAGGATTCTACTACTGATGTTACTACTACTGTTGATGTTACTACTTTTACTTCTAATGCTATTGTTGAAATCAAAACTGATTCTAATTATAGACATCCTAATTGGGGGCAACTTGTTGACGTCTCTCATATCTTGGATATGCCTAGATTCATGCCTATTATAGACTATACTACCACTACTGTTGATGACAACATTGCTACTAGTGTTAATGAACAAGTCTCTATTACAAGACCCTGTTGAAGATACCACTGCTAAACAAACACAAGTTGATACTATTGAGCAACAACCACCTCTTGAGAAAGAAGAAAGTGATGATGATAATCTAACTTCTACAATGTCCATAGCTGACTACATCAGACAATACCATAATAGTGAAACAAATTTAAATGAATACGAATGAGACACATTATCAAATTCTAAAGTGGATATTAAGGTAGATGTTGTTCACAAATACACTACTACAACAAATTTCAAAAGAGGACAAAGCACAAGTTCTCAAAATAAACTGAACGATTAGGATTACTCTAATCCTCCTATGGATATCATCCCCATGGCTCCTAGGACATCTTCTTCGGATCAATTCAAAACTCCAACTAATCATGAAAAGCATGGGTACATGAAACCTCACCCTACAATAGGTACATGGAATTTGGGAAGGTCTAGGATTGAGATGGTTCCCATTCATACATTTCTAGAGCGCATGTCTATTCGAGAACATGAAGAGAGACTTAGCTCTAGGAGTACCCCCTCTTGGTTAGGTTCATATAACACTCCTCTAAAATCCTCTGATTCTTCTAGGATAACTCAAGATAGACAATGCTTTATGGAGGAGAACTTTCTTGACCTATTGGAGACATTCATGAATGATGATAACAATATTGGTGCCTTTGCACTCAAGCCTATTGAACCATTATCCCTCATACATGATGAGCCAATGGACTGGATTCCTTCTAAATCTATAAATCTCATATCCTTTGATAGTGACCATGAACTATCTTTTTACCTCAATGCTATTGAGCCATCTTACCCTTCCATTAGTGCAATGAGTGGAAACATGACCATGAAAGATATCAAGTATCTCAGTCTCAAAAAAAAAAAATTGATCTGATGGCGAAAACTAGTTCGTGGTTGTGTTAGATCCCAAACTAGTAAAAATAAAAGATGTATCCAAAGGTGAAAACCTCTCAGAGGTGGATGCTTGATGTTCTTCCTGATCATTTTCAGGAAATATCTTTAGTGTTGATAGAACCCACTTAGTCAGTTAACTTGGGTACCACAGAGAATCCTCACATCATACATCTAGCATAGTCATTAAGTGAGGAAGAGAAGCAACAATTCATTCAATTTTTTAAGGCAAAGAAAATAAATTTTGTATGGTCATATTCATATATGCCTGGCTTGGATAGAAATCTCATTATGCATCATCTATCTATTGCACCAGGTGTCAAACCAATGAAAGAAAAGCTAAGAAAGATGCATCCACACATTTCCTTACTTGTAAAGTCTCAATTGGAAAAATTGCTAAAAGTTGGTTTCATTAGAGAAATGACTATATTGAATGGATTTCCAACATTGTACCTCTTACCAATTTAAATCCTACTTGTTCTAATTGGCAGGGTTGTTACCAACCCTTATTTTTTGGTAAAAGGTTCATTTTGATTCATTGAATTACCGTTATAATTTATTATTTTTAGTTATTAGATTATTTTTTAGTTGCTGGTTCATTTATGGTTTCATTGAAGAAGTTTCAGAAGCTTGATTTATTGCTATCCTAACTATCAAATAATCAGATTTCTTTAAAATATAAACATTTGAGTTCAAATAGAAAGGAAATAATTGTTCATTTTAGATAACATAAGTACAACAATGAAGTGATCCACACAAGTAGTGTTTTCTTTGAAAACTATGAATTGGAAGTGCATTTTTAAGATAAACAAAGACTCTTTTATCAAAAAAGAGATATACACTCATAAAAAATGCATTTATTATGCAGCCACACAACCCATGGCTTAGGCTAATGCAAGCATGCATGTGAATATTAAATACAAAAATTAAAGCTTAATTACATTTTAGTAAATGTAAGAAAGTAAGCAACGAAAGGATAGGGTTAGGCCCCCCATTTCCTGGTATTTTTGTTTAAGGTTGATATTTGCTTCAATCTAGGGTCCGCATCTAAAGTTGTCCTACAAAAAAAAGAGACAGAAAGAGGTGGGGTCAGTTCATGTGAACTGAGAAATGGAGGAACTAAACCTACCAATCTATGTCATCTACTTCCATACATTTATAAAATGTAAAATCAGAATGCAATAAAGAAGAGATACTGGAACGAATGTGAATAAGTGGAAATAGTATCCACCCTAAAATGTATGGGGGAAATATGAGATCTAATTCTAAATCCAAATTCCCAAAGGAGAGATCCAAATTGATCAACCAAAAGGTTAATGCACAATTGAATCAATTTATGGAGAATATGAAAGAGGAAGAAAACCTTATATTTCCCTATGGATAATATGTGCTTGAAATTTGAAATAATTGAAAGGCAAATACTAACTTCAAAATAATATAGATTTGGAAAATGCCAATTTCTGATGTCTGTATATAGTTTCAAGGAATTCTAAACCCGTTTTAGACTGGAAATGCCGAGACGAAGAAAACCCAGAAAACTTTTATCTTTCTAAAAGCAGGCAGTCTTTGACCCTGATAAAAGGTCAAAGGCTACATTAATATTTTGAAGGTCGACTTTGAATTTGTTTACAGATCTCAGAAGTTCATCAAAAAGGGTATCCGAATCCAAGCTTAGATCCACAATTCTGCATTTGTACCTATAAGAAAAAGAGGGTTTTTGTTGTTTGTATGCGGGGTTTGCCTTGGTCAAACCCCAATTTAAGAATTAACCTTGAAACTAAATTGAAATTGTATTGAGCATAAACAAAGCAAATGAAACAATTCACCTTGCTCATGTTGAAGTCCTTGTAGGGGATTTGAGCCCTCAAATCCACAAGTAGGGATGCTCCAATGGATTTAGAATGAATGTAGGATGTCTCAAATCAATGGCATTTGATCTTCAACACCAATCTTGAATGGATCTTTGCATATGATGAGGCTTGGATGAATGTGGAAGGATGGATCTTCAAGGGGGCTCCAAAGAGATTGAATCCTTCAATGGCTAACAATGGATCTCCTTGATGAGTGGATGTTTAAACACTTGAATGCTTGCTTGAATTCACTTGTTTGCACTTGAGGGATTGAGATGAGATATGAAAACTTGATTGAGAGCTCTTCTCACAAAAACTTGATGATGAAAATGAGAGAGGAAGGCTTCCTTTTATAGTGAACTAGGGCACAATCTTCTAGAGTGGCCACCTTAGAGAATTAAATCCCAATTAGGTCCTAACCTTTAGAAATATACCTAGATTAAATGAAATTAAGGATTTACCATCCCAAAACCTGAAATGGCCGACTTAGAGGTGGGAAAAAAGAATCTTTTTGAAACCCGATATCCAGAAATCAAAAAATCATGAAATTTGAAATCTGGGTCAAGGACGAGGTAGACCCCGGTTGAGGTCAAAAACCTCAGGACCTCAATCTAGAGTGTTAAAAAATGTAGAAATAAGGTGGAAAACAGGTGCAGAGAGAAGCAAAACAAGGGGAGAAAGCCAGATACATGCAAAGACCTGATCAAGGTGCTTAACATGAACCCAGACTACTTAATTGGAGGGCTAAACACTCTTATCATAGAAGTGCTTCCATTTTAAGATGATACAAAATGATTACATTATTGGAACTACTCTACTTCTTAACAATGTTTGCATTATGTGCAAATATAGGTATGAATATTTTGGGGAGATTGTTGAGGGGACATACATAAATTACAGGTATGAGACCTTCCAGTTGAACCAATGTAGCCAATTGAAGATACTGAGGATATTGTTGAAGGGACTTGCATAAACTATAGGCATGAAACCTTCTAATCAAATTAGGAAGAGGTGATGATTGAAGGTTTGAGGAGATTGTTGAAGGGACATACACATGTTTCAAGTATGAAACCATTCAATCGAATTAATGGAGTTGTTGAAGACTACCTATTAAAGGGACATGACATTCTGTCATGAACCTTTCAGCCTCATAGAACTATCATTTCTTGCTACAAGAAGGGCCTAATGAATAAGAGAAATTTTTCTATAGGAATCTAGCATGTTCTACTTTTCTCTCAAATTGCTACATGAGGTAATTATCCTACTCTTCTACAAGAAGTTGTTTTGCAAAGTATTGACTATCATATTTCGATCAGATTTGTATTCAGGGATGCATGCTTATGTCAAAATGGATAATGAAGTAAGCTACCATTATGGGATACAAAGAAGTGGTATCCATGTCAACTGAAGAACATAAAGTATCAAATGAAGCCAATGTTAGCTAATATCATGTAGTGATAGCACAATGAGAAGGTACATATGTATAATTATGCAAAGAGGACATTAATAGTAAGAACAATATCCTACCAAGGATAGTACAAAAGAGAAACAATTTTTATTTTAATAATTTCTAGCAATGTGATAATAATGAATTCATAGGTTTGAAGTCATCATGTAACATGCTTCTACAGTCATCTTAGTAGACATCAATAACCAAATGAAACCAATATTAATCAAGATTCAACAATGACAAATTGAGGTCTTTCATGATGTAGTATCATATGTGAGAATTCATTTTTAGCTTATTCATGTTATGGAAATACTATCATGTATAGGTTCAATTTTAATACCATAGGAGGAAGATATAAAAGTCACTAACATATATAAAATCCATGTAGAATGTATATCAACATTATGCTGTCAGTAATAGAAATAGAAAGTCCAAAATACAAAGATTTATTTCTTTCTTTTACAATACAGAATCAACTTTGAAGGCAAAAATATGTTTCAATTTGCGACAATAGATAAATAGTGATTTTCATTGTCTAAACCATAGAATATCAACAAACTTGCATAGGTGTGTTGGACCAAATATTCAAAGGGAACAAATATAGTGGCATTTTTTTAAATGCATAAGATAGTGGTCTAGAACCATGGATTTTGATCTTGGAGTCCCAAAGTTAGTGAGTATGGTGACAATTACATCAGAGTGGCAACATCATGAAGATCAGAATAGAAGCAGTAACTAAGGTATAATCATAGAAATAGTAATACAATTCTTGGGGAGTAAGTCACAATTTAAAAATTGCACCAAGGAAGATTAAATAATATATGAAGTGGAGAAAGAACATGGAGACATTGATAATACATTACTTCATCTACAGAAACAAATGGCACGAGACTATTTGACAAAAGAGATAGAATAGATAGAGTGTGACTAGAAGGCATTGAAATGAGAGCATGCAGAGTGTGGGTCATAAAAAAAAATAGTTGCAGAAAGAATTACAAAATCTTAGAGATGAGAAAGAAGATTATGTATCTAAAATTAATATAGTTGAAAATAGGGTCAAAAGTTACTGCAATAAATTGACATACATACATCAAAATGCACAACAAAAATTTGATGCAAAGTTGTAGTTGAAAAATGAACAACAATAGATTCGTGCATTAAAAGATCAAGTTTAATGATAAGACAATGATTTTCAGTGTGAAAGATGGAAACATGAGACACCGTAAGAAAGCATGCCTATCTACCACCTTCTACATAATATTTTTTATAGTATAGTGGGTCACATGGGTAGGAATGAAATAGATAAGTCATGTATGACTTACAATTAACTCATCACCAAGTGTTGTGACCTTGACAAAGAAATTGTTGGCATTTTTGTTATTATTTTTTGGTGTGTAGTTAATGCAGGTGTCATAAGTTATAGATGATGTTTCGCTTGCAGTGTTGGATCACTATCCTTCAGTGCTTTGTCATATCAAGCTTATTTTTGTCTTGAAGGGAGTCATTGTGCTCAATTTTTTAAAAAAAATTGTTAAAATAAATTCCCATACATAATCAAAGAAAAATAATCGATGGAATGATTAGACTTCAAGCCAAGAAAAGCTACAGTTACATTATGCTACAACCCAAAGTTTTAAAGAAATACGACTGGCACTGAATATGTACACGATCTCACGACAGATACCAAAGGGAACAATTTTTATTTTTTGCTTTAATAAGCTTCATATTATTCTGTATTTCTCATCAAATAACATTTAAAGAAAACCCAATATTCATAAAATAGAGAATGCATGAAAAGGAGGACTGAAAAGAACAAACAACCTATGTTGGTGTCAAATATCATTGGTCGTAACAGCCAGACTGAAGTTATTTTGTGCTAGTGCTTTAAATCCTCATAGTGGCAGCAATATGGCTGGAAGAGAACAAGGCAACAATAAATCACCAAGGCAAGTTCAAAACCCTCACAAAGAGAGGCACCCAAGAAGAAGAAAATTATAATGACAAATGATTTCCTTTTAGGGTTAGATCCCTAAGTTATAGGCCAAATTTCATTTTTTTTTCAAATCAAATTCAATGTTCGAGATAACCCTCGGTTATGTATTTTACTTCATCTTTGTACATAAAGATTTATGGAGGATATTTTCAATTTTTAATCTAAGTTTTAATAATATATGTTATACCTTATCTCTAATTTAAATTTAATAGATAAGTTAATTATCTATTAAATTTAAATGAGAGATCTATTATAATGTATATTGTTAAAAATTAGATTTTAATTCTATTTAATTTATTTAATGTCTTTATTTTTCCTTTAAATAATAATTTTATTTTTATATTAAATATATCAAATAGGATTATTTTTTGGTTCTATTTAAAATATTTAATATTACATAAAAATAAAATTATTATTAAAAGGATATTAAATAAATTAAATACAATTAGGGAAAATATATATAAACTTTTGCGTAATGCTTTAGTACTTTAGTATATAGGTTTGGGGTTGTCAGTTTTGAGTCTTGTTTGAGTCAAGAGAGAGTTTTTCTGTTCATGATCAGTTGTGGGGTAGTTTAGGCCTATTTTTAGCACTTTGGAGGTGTTTTGGAGCTACTTGTCAGTTCATCATGAGTTGGGGAGCCATTTCTAGCTATTTGGTGACAACTTCTTTCAGTTCTATCCCTATTTTGGTGGGATTTATTCTCATATCTGACCCCCATAATTTTTGCATGTTTTTAGAGGATCTTGAATAGTTTTGAGTGGTATTTTAGTTAGGCATGGCTTAGTGAAGTTTGTGGATCAGTTGGACTAGAGTTTCTGACAGTTTAGCTCTTAATTTTGAGGGGTTTTCTCATGCATTTGACCCTTTCTGATTCTATATCATATTTATTGTATTTTGACCTCATTGGGAGGACCTTATTTTTGGCTCGCATGTTTTGGCAGATTGCATACTTGTGAGAAAATTGTAAGAGCATTTTGTAGCAGAGATTTTTCAGCATTAATTATATTGATACATCATTTCCTTCTCATTGATTTCGGTGCAATATTGTGGATTTTCTTGCTTTTATGTTGTGTTATCCTTCATTCAAGCTATATTCTTTGTTTCATACTTGAATCTTGATACTTATTATTATAGGTCTTTGTTTGTGTCCTAACTTTTTTGCAGAAAATTGGCAAAGCTTAATTTCCATTTCAAAGCAAAAGATTTTGGGTCCTTGCATACAATCATTTTTTTGTAATTGCATGTTTGTCCAAGTATTGAGAAACATCGACATAATCTGTGATTTGTGTTGATTCAATTAAAGTTATATACAAATCATTTGGTGTATCACCTCATTCAATTTTAAGGTATTCATATTTTTTTCATCCCTTTTTCCCATGTACACATTTAGTTTTAGGTGATCACTATTTAGGAACCTACCTATCTTCGAGAGATTCTTCTCTCATTTTAGGATAACCCACCACCTGAGAGAGTTTTCATGTTTCAACTGGATAGTTAGATTCATATCAAAGCTAAAGGCACAATCCTGATTGACAATAGTTTTTGGCACGCCTGATGGGACTCGAACTGCTTCTCAGTTCCTGTAATTAGAGATTCTTATTACTATTTTGGTGTGAATAGTAGTATTCCAACCTTTTTGAAGGCATTTTCCAACACCTAGTGACTTTATTTTAAAGGTTTATTACAGAGTCATTTTCATATTTAAGTGTTTATTTTAATGAGAAGAACTCCAACAAGATCAAACAAAGAGGGTTTTGTATACCAAGAATTACAGCTAGGTAGAAGGGGAAGTAGATCAGCCAGAAGAGGAAGAACACCACAGGATACAAGAGGTAGATCTTCTTTATTTGGTTCTAATTTTTCATCATTTGATAATCCTATTTTTGAAGATCAAGATGAAAATTTAGACAAACCTAAGGTAATTATTGAGGATATCAGTTTTCCTGAAGATTCAAGTGTTCCTGATAATTCTAGATCAGAATTACCTATTTTTGAAGAATTACCAAGGGATAATTTTGTTTCTGGAGCATCTACAAGTGGTACTACAACTCCTCAAAGTTTGAAAACATATCAAAGAAAGGTAATTCATCATACTCAACCTTTTGTAACACCTATAATTCAGCAACACCAATTCATCAAATGGCCCTAAATTTACCATTTGTAGCTTTTAATGATGGTAGCCAATTACAGATTGCTACTCATCATGATATTCCACCAGCAACACTAAAGGGTTTTCCATATTTTATTGGTGACAATCATGTTACAACAATTGATCATATCAAGGATGTAGCCACTCTTTATGGATTACACCAAGTTACACATGATGATGTAGCATTAAAATTCCTAGGAGCCTCTCTCAAAGGTAAAGCCTTAATATGGGTTAGAGGTTTAGTAGTTAATTCTATTGCTACATGGGATGATTTGGGAACTATCTTGATTAGCAAATGTGAAGACAAGTTTGATAATATTTCATTGGTTGAGCAGTTGACTACGATTAAAAGGCATCCTAATGAGCATATTTATGATTTTAACTTTCATTTTCAGCGAACTTGGGACAAAATTCCAGTATTTATTAAACCTTCTAATGATTATGCATTTTTATTCTATTTGAAAGTTTTTAACAATGATATTTCAGTGATGATATAGTCCATGGGTGGAAATACTTTTCCAAATGCATTTGACATTGTTGTTAGAGCTAAGAATAGCTTGATACAAGCTGATAAGTTACCTCCTAGGCCTCCAATGCCTTATTTTGTAGAATTACAGCCAGTTGTACCAGCCATTATACCACCAATAGTTGTGGTTCCACCATTTCCAATAGTACCAGCATTTAATATGCAGGTTTCAATAGAAGAACATGTTGTTACAGCTCCTTTTAGAGAGCTAAAAGAGCAAAATTTGGAGTTGAAGGAAAAAAGTGACAGTAGGATGAGAACTTTGCAAAGTTATGGGAATGAAATAATGAACTTGAAGAGGCAAAAAGACTAATACAATAGGCCTCCTCAAGCTACTTATTAGCAAAATAGGCAATCAAATCAAGCTTCTGGTTCAAACCAGCCACGCCAAGCTCAAGGACATCAAAGGAATTATAGTCAAAGGGCTAGTCAACCTTATAACTATTAAACTCCTAGAAATTCTAAGGAGCTGGTAGTTATTCCCCAGAACAATTATGCACAAGAGGAGGAATGGTGTAGTACTTGCAATGCCAACATATTTGGCTTGAATGTCCTTATGCACTTGAAGCTAGGAAGCAAGATGTTTTAAAGGTATAATTGACAAATGTTCAAGGAGAAGTTCAGGATGACAAAATATAGCCACAAGGTAATCGTGATGTTACTTTGATGAGTTTTAATGTTGATGAGACTATTTTAGCAGCTAATTTTGATCAAAATCAAGTATGGAAGCTTGTAGCAACAGATACAAGATCAAAAACTAAGGCTACAATTGATCAACAACAAACTGATAAAGTACAACAACCTGCTATTATGCCACAACAACAAGTACTAAAAAGAAAACAACAACAAATTCAAGCTCAAGATGCGAAAATGCAACTATCACAACCAGTAAAAGAGCTTGTTGTTCCAAAACAACAATAGAAGGTTAGTGCAAAAAAATTCAATATTGTTGATCATTTAGAGAAAACACATGTTCCTGTATCCATTTGGAATGTTTTAGCACTTCCAGGCCAAAAAGATATGCTACATGAAGCATTGCAATCACTTGCATTATTTGATGATGCTTTGAAATAGAAAACTCCTAAGGTTCTAATAGCTACAAATACAACTTCAACCCAACAACCACCCAAGTTGGTTAAACCACCACTTTTTTATATCAGTGTTATA
Organism: Chamaecyparis obtusa; assembly: GCA_027943335.1. Lineage (NCBI taxonomy): Eukaryota > Viridiplantae > Streptophyta > Pinopsida > Cupressales > Cupressaceae > Chamaecyparis > Chamaecyparis obtusa. The sequence goes on along the minus strand of BSBK01007590.1, from coordinate 459,269 downwards.
ATAGGACAACACCTAGTATATAATTGTATGATTGATTTGGGTGCCTCTAGCTCAATTATGCCAAAGAAGATTGTAGACTAGCTAGGCCTTGAGTATGAGCTAATTGAAAAAGGGGATAGTTCAACTAGATGAGATAGCTATTGACACTGTTGGAGTCATTAGGAACCTAGAATTGACCATGCATGCATGTCTTAGTTTTTAAGTTCCTATGGATGTTTTCATAATAGATCTGCATCCTAATTTTTCTATTTTTCTATCACAAGATTTCACTGCCAAAATAGGAGGGTATTTATTTGCAGATTGGTCTCACATGATTTTTCACACTAGGTATGGCACTAAGGTAACTATTCATTTAGAACCTATTACAAAATTTTGTATTGAGCAACATGTTAGTGGTACTGAAAATGAGATAGAAGTTGTATTATTTGATCAAGAAGAAGTTGCTAATATTCATGAAAATCAAACATAGATAGATCAGGTTTCTAATATATTGTTAGATGTTTGGGCTACTGAAAATATTAAAATTTCTAATGAATAGATTGAAGACCCAAGTTTGGGCAATTATGTCATTCATGAGATCACTGATTTCTTGCCAAGTGTCGTAAAAGGTACAGATTTGGATTTAGAACAACAATCTAATGTTGTTTGGAAATTATTTTTTGGTGGTTCACACAACAAGACAGGTGTAGGAGGAGGTTGTATGCTAGTTTCACCAACAAATGAGAGGTATTATGCATATTTTAGATTAACTTTTAGCTGTACTAATAATGTTGCTGAATATGAGGTACTTGTACATAGGTTAAAGTGGGCTATCAAAAAAGGTATCAGTTGTTTACAAGTTTTTGGTGATTTAGAACTCATTGTTAATCAATTTAAAAATATACATACAACTAAAAATGATTTATTCAAAAGTTATATGCATGTTGTATGGAATTTAATTGAAGGGTTTGAAGCTTTTAACTTGCAATTTGTACCTATAAATTAAAATAAATATGCTGATAGACTTGCAGTAGTTGGTGCAAAATATGAGATTCCAATTGAAATCAATAAAGCTAAAGGGCTAAATTATGTAAAAGTGATTGTTAGGCCCGCTGTTCTTAATAATGCTGATAGTTAGCAAGTTTTTGAATTTGATCAACATATTATTAACTTTTTAAGGGAAGAGGCCAAATTTGCACAACTAAACCAGTAGAAATTACAAGACCAATATGATGACCATGTCATTCAGCTAAGGACAAACAAGTTGTCCAAGGGTCTTGTGACCTTAGAATCAATCTTTAATACTGATGATCAGCTAAAAAAAGATAAATCTAGCTTGCAGATTAAAGAGGAGCATTATGAAGAAATTGCTATTGCAAAAGACAAGGTACTAAAAATAGGAAAGGTATGTACACTTGAAGAGCATCAAACATTTGTTAGCTTATGAAATGAATTTCATGATATTATAGCTTGGAATTATTTAGATTTGAAAGGGTTTGATCCTACTATTACTCAACATACCATTGAGTTAGAACCAAGAGAAAAACCAGTTAGGCAAAAGAACAGGCTAGTAAATCCCAAGTTAGAGCCTCTTATGATTAAATAATTAAATAGATTGATATTCCAAATTAGGCATACTTCTTGGGCATTCAATTTGGTTCTAGTTAGAAAGAAAAATGGAGAAATTAGGCTGTGTTAATTTCAGTGATTTAAATAGAGCTTAATTGAAGGATATAAATCCTTTGCTTTCAATGGAGTAGATCTTGCAGGTTTTTTCAGGATCTGAATAGTTTTCACTACTTGATGGTTTCTCTGGTTATAACTAGATTTTGGTAAAGGAAAAGGACAAGTTTAACATAATATTTACTACCAAATGGGGAGCTATGGCTTATGAGAAGATGCCATTTAGTTTGTCCAATGCAGGTACAATGTTTTAGAAAACTATGGATAAGGCTTTTATGAATTTAATGTACAGGTTTGTACTTGTTCATCTTGATGATATTATTGTTTTCTCAAAGAATGCATCAAATCAATTTCAACATTTAAGAGTCATCTGTGAAAGATGCAGGGAATATGGTATTTCTTTGAATCCAAGAAAAGTGTATTTGTTGTCCATGAAGGTAAATTGATGGGATTTATTATTTCTAAAGAGGGTATCACCATTGAACTTGAAAGAGTAAGTGCAATTTTAGCCCTACCACTTCCAGCTCATAAAAAAGGACTCCAAAGTTTCTTAGGAATGATTAATTTTGTGAGGAGATTTATTTCAGATATTGCTGAATTATTGATGCCATTAACAACTATGCTCAGAAAGAACATGGTTTTCAGTTGGACCAAGGAAGGTAAGCATAGTTTTAAAATGATAAAAAAAGCATTGATTATTGCTCCTACTTTGTTAATTCCTGATTTCTCAAAATATTTCATTTTATATGCTTATGGGAACATTGATAGCATTGCTTCTATGTTAGTTCAAAAAAATGATGAAAGTTTTGAGAAACCATTAGCATTTTTCAGTCAAGGTCTTAAGGATTATGAGCTGCATTATTCATTTGTTGAGAAACATGTACTTGCAGTAATAAGAAGTTTGAAGAAGTTCATACACATGCTTTCTAGCAATATGATTAAACTAATAGTTGCATATCCTTCTGTTAAGGATTTTTTGCCAAATAAGAACTTTAATACTAAAAGAGGTGGCTGGATTACCAAGGCAATGGAGTAATATATTGAGATTAAAGTCACCAAGATGGTAAGAGGCAAGGGTTTGTGTGAACAACTTGTTGGAAATGGAGATAACAATCCAAAAGTTGATTCTGATGTTGTTTTAGCTTTACAAGATGATGAACAACTTACTGTTCCTGATTCTTTGAATGATTGGGTAGATGATATGATCATCTTCTTGCAAACAAGATGTTGTCCTGAAGGTTTGGAAATGTCAAAACAAAAGTATTACATATTGTAGTCCATTCCTTACTATTTATTGATTGATATATTGTTTAAGAAGGATTTGCAAGGTGTTTTGTTGAGATGCATTAAACTAGATCAAATTGATCATATTTTACATAATTTTCATGAAGGGCCAGTTGGAGGCCATTTCTCACCAAGAGCTACAACTCTTAAAGTGATGAAAGTAAGCTATTATGGCCAAGTGTGTTTAAAGACACACATTTATGGGTAAGAAAGTGCAAAGAATGTGCAATTTTTGCTGGAAAAAATAATTTAGCAGCACTACCTTTACATCCTATTCAAGTGGACCAACCATTTATGAAATGGGGTTTTGACTTTATTCGCATCATTAACCCAGCTTCAAGTGCAAGTCATAAGTGGGTATTGACATCCACTGATTATTTCACAAAGTGGACTGAAGCAGTTGCTCTTAAAGATGCAAATGAGACTGCTGTTTTAAATTTTTCTAATGATTTAATTTGTAGATTTGGTGTACCAGATTTGATTATTTTAGATAATGCACTTGCCTTTATAGGAAGTAAAATAGCTGAATGGGTTGTTAAAAGAGGTATATATCTGAATACTTCATCAAATTATAACCTATAGGGTAATGGGTAGGCTGAATCCACTAACAAGAACCTGATTTGGATCAGAAAGAAGACCTTAGAAGTTAATCAATGTTATTGGCATGAAAAGTTGAAATCAACACTTTGGACTGATAGAATAAATCCTAAAAGGTCAACTGCTATGTCTCCTTACATGCTAGTTTATGGTAAGAAAGCTAGATTACCTATTTCAGTTGAGTTTCCACTTGATTTTATGTATCACTTGGATATGCTTGAAGAAGAACTTATGACAATAAGGTTGAATCAACTGAATGAGTTAGAAGATAAGAGGAGAGATGCGTTGAAAAAAATTGAGCTTCATCAAGCTCAGATGAAGAGATCATTTGATAAGAAGGAATCTCCCAAGAATTCCCAGCCAAGAGATATTATTTTGAAATGGGATGAATTGAAAAGTAGACCTGGAAGGAATTCTAAATTTGATGCTATGTGGGCTGGTCCATATATCATAACAACCAACATGCCATCCAATGCTTTCCATTTGTCTACACTTGAAGGATAGGAGTTAGCTATCCTAGTGAATGGGATCCACCTCAAGTGTTTCTTTTGAGGTGAGTTAGTTTGAATAAGTGCTTTGCATGTAGTTAGTTTGCTTCAGTCAGTTATTGTTAGTTGTTTTGAAATATAAAAGAAGCATTCTATTGTAGCACATCATAATGACATGGATGAGGACCCATCATATAGAGTATGAGTCGCAACTCACTACTCTACATGATAGGAGACCATGCATCTCACCATCATAAGCTATAGAAACATGTTTATCTGTTGTTCCTATTAGTATTAGTTTTATCAGACCAAAGAATATAATTTCTGAGATGCAAGAAGATAATATGAATAAGAGTCCATCAAACAGAGCATGGAATTACTCTACTGCCCTATCTCATGATTACCAGTTCACATAGAATTCTTGGAGTGCATAAATGGTATTTTTCAATCTGATTATTTGTTGTTTCATTTTCCTCTAAGTGCTCTCAACACATGTTTGAGTTTAGTTGGTAGTTTTCTAAAAGCTCCAAGATTGATTACTTCATAGCTAAATTGTTATGAAATGTACACATTAGTTATAATGCAAAACATTGGACTTTTTCCAAGGTTTCAAATTATACTCATGCCCACACTCTAGAATAGGTTATATGTGACATAACTTAGCTTATAGTTTTCAGTGAGAAATAAAAATTTTCAGGAGGAGAACACTTGAGATAATACAATAAAATGGACTCAAATTTGTTTTCAAGACTTCTTAATGGCTATTTAGAAACCAATAGCTATATCACATCAACATCATCATATAAATGTATACCTTAGAACATGTTACATTGCATGAGGAAATAATCACTTAGAAAAATGTTATAGCAATAATATAATGGTGGTGAAGACAAACAGGTACATGTTTCTTAAAACATCTTGCAAGAAGTCTTTTTTAGTTTTAGTTTTAATTTTAAGTTGAAGTCTCTGCGCCCAATGGATGTGCAAGAGGCAATTGGTCTATTTCTTTTTATCACATAAACACCCTTGAGAGGTCGCCAAAAATGTTACCAATTTTCACCCTACTTGTTCTAATTGGTAGGGCTGTTACCAGCCCTTATTTTTTGGTAAAAGAGGTTCATTTTGAGTCATTGAATTGCTGTTATAGTTGATTATTTTCAGTTATCAGATTATTTTTTAGTTGCTGGTTCATTTTAGGTTTCATTGAAGAAGTTTCATAAGTTTGATTTATTACTGTCCTAACTATCAAATAATCAGATTTATTTAAAATATAAACATTTGAGTTCAAACAGAAAGGAAATAATTGTTCATTTTAGACAACATAAGTATAGCAATGAAGTGATCCAAACAAGCAGTGGTTTCTCTGAAAACTATGAATTGGAAGTGTATTTTTAAGATAAACGAAGACTCTTTTATCAATAAAGAGATATACAATCATGAAAAATGAATTTATTATGTAGCCACACAACTTGTGGCTTAGGCTAATGCATGCATCCATTTGAATATTAAATGCATAAATTAAAGCTTAATTACATTTCAGTAAATGTAAGAAAGTAAGTAGAGAAAGGATAGGGTTAGGGCCCCCATTACCTATTATTTTCATTGAAGGTTGATGTTTGCTTCAATTTGGGGCACGCATCCAAAATTGTCTTGCAAAATAAGAGACAAAAAGAGGTGGGGTCAATTCATGTGAACTGAGCAATGGAGGAACTAAACCTACCAATCTATGTCATCTACTTCCATATATTTACAAAATGTAAAATTAGAATGAAATAAAGAAGAGATACTAGAAGGAATGATTACATTATTGGAACTACCTTACTTCTTAACAATGTTTGTATTATGTGCAGATATAGGTATAAAGATTTTGGGGAGACTGTTGAGGGGACATACATAAATTACAGGTATGAGACCTTCCAGTTGAACTAATGTAGTTGATTGAAGATACTGAGGAGATTATTGAAGGGACTTGCATAAAATACATGCATGAAACCTTATGATCAAATTAGGAAGAGGCGAAGACTAAAGATTTGAGGAAATTATTGAAGGGACATACACATGTTTCAAGTATGAAACCTTTCAATTGAATCAATAGAACTATTAAAGAATAGCTATTAAAAGGACATGAAATTCTGTCATAAAACCTTTCAGCCTCATAGAACTATCATTTCTTGCTACAAGGGCCTAATGAATAAGATAATTTTTTTCTATAGGAATATAGCACGTTCTACCTTTATTTCAGATTGCTACATGAGGTAATTATCCTACTCTTCTATAATAATTTGTTTTGCAAAGTATTGAATGTCATATTTATATCATATTTGTATTCAGAGATGCATGGTTATGTCAAAATGTAAAATGAAGTAAGCTTCCATTATAGGATACAAAGAAGTGGTATCTATATAAAATCAAGAACATAAAATATCAAATGAAGCCAGTGTCAGTTTATATCATGCAGTGATAGCACAATGAGAAGGTACATATGTGTAATTATACAAAGATGATATTAATATAAGAATGATATCCTACCAAGGATAGTACAGAAGAGGAACAATTTTTATTTTAATAATTTCTAGCAATGTGATAAAAATGAATTCATAGGTTTGAGGTCATCATGCAACATGCTTCTACAGTCATCTCAGTGGACATCAATAGCCAAATGAAACCAATATTAATCAAGATTCAACAATGACAAATCAAGGTCTTTCATGATGTAGTATCATATGTGAGAATTCATTTTTATCTTATTCATTTTTATATCTTCCTCCTATGGTATTAAAACTGAACCTACACATGATAGCATTTCCATAACATCATTGGCCTTGAAGGAAAAATTATGTTTCAATTCGTGACAATAGATAAATAGTGATTTTCTCTATCTAAACCATAGAATATCAATAGAGCTACACATGTGTGTTGGACCAAATATTCAAAGGGAACAAATATAGAGGCATTTTTAAAAAATACATAAGATAGTGGTACAAAACCATGGCTTTTGATCTTGGAGTCCCAAAGTCAGTGACTGTGGTGACAATTACATCATAGCGGCCGCATCATGAAGATCAGAATAGCAACAATAACTAGGGTACATTCATAGAAATAATAATACAATTCTTGGGGAGTAAGTCACAGTTTACAAGTTTCACCAAGGCAGATTAAATAATATATGAAGTGAAGAAAGAACATGGAGACGTTGATAATGCATTACTTCATCTACAGAAAAAAATGGCATGAGACTATTTGAAAAAAGAGATAGAATAGATAGAGTGCGACTAGAAGGCATTGAAATAGGAGCATGCAGATTATGGGTCATAAAAAAAATAGCTATAGAAAGAATTACAGAATCTTAGAGATGAGCAAGAGGATTCTGTATCTAAAATTAATATAGTTGAAAATAGGGTCAAAAGTTACTGCGAGAAATTGACATACATACATCAAAATGCACAACAAAAGTTTCATGCAAAGTTGTAGCTGAAAAATGAACAAGAGCAGATTCATCCACGAAAAGCTCAAGTTTAATGAGAAGACAACTATTTTCAGTGTGAAAGATGGAAACAAGAGACACCGTAAGAAAGCATTCCTATCTAGCACCTTCTAAAGAATATTTTTATAGTATAGCAGATCACAGGGGTAGGAATGAAATAGATAAGTCATGTATGACTTAAAATTAACTCATCACCCAGTGTCGTGACCTTGAGAAATAAATTGTTGGCATTTTGGCTATTATTTTTTGTTGTACAGTTAATGCAGGTGTCGTAAGTTACAGATGATGTTTCTCTTGCAGTGTTGGATCACTATCCTTCAGTTCTTTGTCATATCAAGCTTATTTTTGTCTCGAATGAATTCATGGTTCTCAATTTTTTTAAAAAAATTATTAAAATAAATTCTCATACATAATCGGAGAAAAATAATCGGTGGAATAATTAAACTTCAAGACAAGAAAAGCTACAGTTACATTATGCTGTAACCCAAAGTTTTAAAGAAATACAAATGGCATTGAAGACCTACAAGATCTCACGATAGATACCAAAGGGAACAATTTTTATTTTTTTCTTTAATAAGCTTCATATTATTCTGTGTTTCTCATCGAATGACATTTAAAGAAAACTCAATATTCATAAAATAGAGAATACATGAAAAGGAGGACCAAAATGAACAAACAACCTGTGTCGGTGTCAAATATCATTGGTTGTAATAGCTAGACTGAAGTCATTTTGTGCTAGTGCTTCAAATCCTCAAAGTGGCGGCAGTATGGCTAGAAGAGAACAAGGTAACAACAAATCACTGAGGCAAGTTCAAATCCCTAGCAAAGAGCAGTACCCAAGAAGAAGAAAATCATAGTGACAAATGATTTCCTTTTAGGGTTTGATCCCCAAGTTATAGGCTGAATTTTATTTTTCTTTCAAATCAAATTCAATGTCTAAGATAACCCTTGGTTATGTATTTTACTTCATCTTTATACATAAAGATTTATGTGGTATTTTCTATTTTTTATCTAAGTTTTAATAATATATGTTATACCTTATCTCTAATTTAAATTTAATAGATAAGTTAATTATCTATTAAATTTAAATGAGAGATATATTATAATATATATTGTTAAAACTTAGATTTTAATTCTATTTAATTTATTTAATATCTTTATTTTTCCTTTAAATAATAATTTTATTTTTATATTAAATATATCAAATAGGAATTTTTTTTGGTTCTATTTAAAATATTTAATATTAAATAAAAATAAAATTATTATTTAAAGGATATTAAATAAATTAAATACAATTAGGGAAAATATATATAAACTTTTGTGTAATGCATTAGTGATTAAATATATAGCTTTGGGATTGTCATTTTTTAGTCAAGAGAGATTTTTTTTGTTCATCATCAGTTGTGGCGTAGTTTAGGCCTATTTTTAGCCCTTTGGAGGTGTTTAGGAGCTAGTTATCAGTTCATCATGAGTTGGGGAGCCATTTCCAACTTTTTGGTCACAGCTTCTTTCAAATCTATCCATATTCTGGTGGGATTTGTTCTCATGTCTAACCTTTACAATTTCTACATGTTTTTAGAGGATCTTGAGCAGTTTTGGGGTAGTTTTGAGTGGTATTTCAGTTAGGCATGGCTTAGTGAAGTTTGTGGATCAGTTGGACTGGAGTTTTTGAAAGTTTAGCTCTTGATTTTGAGGGGTTTTCTCATGCATCCGACCCTTTCTGATTCTATAGCCTATTTATTATATTTTGACCTCATCGGGAGGACCTTCTTTTTGGCTCACATGTTTTGGCATTGCATACTTGTGAGAAAATTGTAAGGGCATTTTTTAGCAGAGATTTTTTAGCATTCATTATATTGACACAATGGTTCCTTCTCATTGATTTGGGTGCAATATTGTGGATTGTCTTTCTTTTATGTTGTGTTATCCTTCATTCAAGCTATATTCCTTATTGCATACTCGAATCTTGATACTTGTTATTACAGGTCTTTGTTTGTGTCCTAACTCTTTTGCAAAAAATTGGTGAAGCTTAATTTCCCTTTCAAAGAAAAAGATTTTGGGTCCTTGCTATAATCACCTAAAAATGGACAAAGATAATTAAATGATAAATCAAGTCAAATCAAAGAAAATCAAGGATAAGATCAAAGCAATTGAATCAAATCAAACATTTAGCCAATCAAAATAAAAATCAAGTCTTAATTCAAGATAAATCAAAATTGAGAGCATTTTAATCAAGTGAAATTAAATCAAAGTGCAATTAATTTTATTAATTATATAGTTTTTGATTAAATCAAATTCAACCCATTCAAGGGGTACATGGCTAAACAAATCAATTTAAATCAATTAATAAATCCTAATTTCCCTCAACAACCCAAAAGGGGAGGAAATTCAATCAACCAATAGGATTTGAGAAAAGGCATTCACTTGGATCAAGCCAAATTCAATCTCAATCACTCAAAGTGAAAGAAAATCTTGTCCATTGATCTTGTCTACTTGTCCCAAGCTTTGAGGACACAAAAATTTCATTGTCTTCAAAGGGTGGAACCAAAGACTCAACCAAGGCTTAATCATGATCAACTACACTACACCCCCTACCATTGGAAAAATTTATAAAAGGAAGACCAAAATCAATCATAATTCATAACCACACATCTTAGAATTGCATCAAACCTCTTGAATTTTATAGCTAGAAAGGCTTTTTAAGAGCTTAATTAGCATTCAATTTGATCTAATTGTTAGCTTTAGCTTAATCTTTATCATTTCTCATTCTAGGACTATCATTAATGGTAGCTTGTTGAGAGCTTCTATTAACATTCTTGGATAGAGAGCCATAGGATGCTCAATTGATCTTAAATTTTCTAAATAGTTGCTATAATTGTGGTTTATTTAGTTACCATTTCATTTATTGTCAATACTAATTCTATGAAGGTACATTTCCTTGTAAACACTTGCATAGAATCATTTTTTTGTAATTGCATGTTTGTCTGAGTATTGAGACCCATCAGTATATTATGTGATTCATGTTAATTAAATTAAAGTTACAAATAAATCATTTGGTGTATCACCTCATTCAGTTTTAAGGTACTCATATTTTTCTCATCCCTTTTTCCCATGTACACATTTAGTTTTAGGTGATCACTGTTTAGGAACTGACCTATCTTATGGAGATTCTTCTCTCATTTTAGGACAACCTACCACTCGAGAGATTTTACATGTTTCAACAAGATATCTAGATTCATATCAAAGCTAAAGGCACTATCTTGATTGACAACAATACCAGTATCAAAACTTGAAAAATCCATTCAAGTCTGCACTGACTTTTGAGATCTTAACAAGGCATGTCCTAAAGATGACTTCCTACTACCCAACATAGACATGATTGTTGATCTCATTGATGGATTCCAAATGTACTCTCTAATGGATGGATTCTCTGGGTACAATAAAATCAAATCACATGAGAAGATCAAGAAAATACTTGCTTTACCTGTGCATGGGGTACTTTCTATTGGAATGTAATGCCCTTTGGATTGAAAAATGCTAGAGAAACCCATCAACGAGCTATGACAATAATATTTTATGATATGATGCATAAATGTATTGAGGAATACATGGATGACACTCTGGCTAGAAGTCTTCTACAAGAAATACTCACCTTGCTATCCTAAATGATATCTTTGATTGCATGGAGAAATTCAAATTAAGATTAAATCCAAAAAATTTTGCCTTTGAAGTAACCTCAAGTAAATTTCTAGGATATATTGTGTTAGAAAGAGGTATTGAAGTAGACTTTTCCAAGGTGAAGGCCATACTTGAAATGCAACCTCCTAGCAATATAAGTTAGATAAGATCTTTGCAAGGAAAGCTCCAATCTATAAGAAGATTCATCTCTCAACTTGTAGATAAGGGTCATCCTTTTACCAAGACATTGCATAAAGGGGTTACTTTCAATTGGAATGAGGACTGTGAAAGAAATTTTTAGGAAATCAAGAACTATTTAGCTAATCCTACAATTCTCATGGCTCCCATTGTAGGAAATCCCTTACTTCTCTACATTTTAGTTACAACAACATCCTTTGGTGCATTACACAAACAACATGATGAACAAGGAAAGGACAGAGAAATCTACTACATCAACCACACATTTGTTTCCTATGAGATTAATTATTCAACCATTGAAAAATCATGCTTGGTAGTTGTATTTACATCTCAAAAATTTAGACATTACATGCTAGCACATTCTATTCAGCTAATTGCTAAAATTGATCCTCTTAAGTGCTTGCTTCGTAAATATTCTCTCATGGGTCTCTTGGCTAAGTGGGCTATGATCCTTAGTGAATTTGACATCACTTATGTTGACAAAAAATATATCAAAGGACAAGTCCTTGCAAATCAACTTGTTGATGCACCTTTGGAAGACAACAAACCAATTTATGTGGAGTTTCCAGATGAATCAATTATGCATCTTACTCAACATCCTTAGAAGATGTATTTTGATGGCCCATTTACACAACAAGGCACTGGTGTTGGGTTTCTTTTTATTACTCCCCAAGGATATAAGATTCCTAAAGCTTAAACAATGAATTTACCATGTACTAATAATGTGGCTGAATATGAAGCTCTTAAAAATAGATTAAAACTTGCCATCGAGTGAAAAATTGAAGAAATACATATCTATGGTGACTCTCATCTTGTAATTGACCAAGTAAATAATGAATGCCAAACTAAAGATGAGAATTTGACACCATACAAGAAGATGGTTGATGATTTTAAGAAACATTTTGCCTTCATTACCTTTCAGCAAGTTCCTAGAGAGAAAAACAAGGTAGTTGATGCTATGGCCACATTAGCATCTATGTTACAACTTAAAGAGCATCAATTCCACCATGAATTCCTAGTGGAAGAATTGCCTTTCCCTACTTATGACTCACCCAAGACCCAAATTGTATGTACCCTTATTTCCTGTGACTCTTCACACTACTCCCGAATCTATAACTACCTTCAAAACCAAAACATTTCTGAAGGCCTATCTAAAAATAAAAAGAGAAACCTTATAATAAGTGCATCTTGATATCTACTTATTACTAATGAATTGTTTAAGAGGAGTCTAAACAATACCCTCCTTAGGTGTCTAGAGCATGATGAATTTGATAAAGCGTTAAGAGAAGTCCACAAGGATGTTTGTAGATCTCATTTGAATGGTCTCTCCTTGGATAAGAAACTATCGAGAGAAGGATACTATTGGCCTACCATAGAAAAAGATGCTATCCACTTTGCTAAAACCTGTCAGAAGTTTCAGTTCCATGGAAACCTGATTCACGCTCCTTCTCAGGACCTGTTGCCTTTTATTACTCATTGGCCTTTCCAACAATGGCCTTTTGATCCCGTGGGTTAGATATATCCTTCATCCTCTAATGGAAAAAAGTTAATTATTACAAAAAATAAATACTTTAATAAATGAGTTGAATTTATACCTCTTATTAAGGCAACAAGAAGGCAGGTGGCCATGTTCATTCTCAACTACATAATCTGATGGTATGAAATACCCTTGTCAATTATCATAGACAATGGAGGACAATTCACAAATAATGATATTGATGAGATCTATGCTAAGTTTCACATCATGCATCATTCCTCCTCTATTTACTATCCTAAGGGGAATAGACATGGGAAAGCTTCAAACAAAACAATCCTTAAGATCTTGCACATAACAGTTATAAAATCAGGGAAAGATTGACACTTACAATTGAATCTAGCTTTATGGGCTTATTGAACAAGCATCAAAATTCATATAGGAGCTACACTTTTCTCATTGGTTTATGGTTCTAAAGAAGTATTACGAATAGAAGTAAAATTACCTTCACTGAACATGGACTCATTACAGATGAAGATTATAGAACCTCCCGACTTCAAGAGCTGGAATTACTTGATGAGCATAGAAATGAAGCATTTGACCATCTAAGGGTCTATCAAAAGATAATTTATAAAGGATACAACAAAAAGGTTCATCATTGTGAATTTTAGGTCAGTGATCTCATTCTAAGAGAGAAATAAAAAAATCAACAACATAGAGAAAAAAAGGGAAAATTCAAACCTAACTGGCTGGGTCCTTTTGTTATTACCGCAACATTCAATTTTGGAGCTTATCAGTTGGGTACTCTATAAGTTGATGTTCTCAAAGATCCTATCAAATCTCTTCACATGAAATGGTTCTATAGCTATACATTTTGTGTCTTGTACAACTTATGATCCTGAAAAAAATCCAAAAAATTGTAAAAAGTATTGAAAAAAGGGTTACCCTGGAAAAATCTAGCAATAGGAACCTTGATAACACAAAAAATAATTAAAAAAAATGGTGCATTGGTGAAAACCTTGAAACAGGTGCCATGGTAGAAAAAATATGCAATAATTCCAAGTGGTGAAAACCTAAAAATAGACACTACTTGTAACTTTCTCTCTATCTATCAATCCATTATGTTGGCTCTTGCCTCCATCTCGCTTAACCTTCTTATCCTATCTCTCCATTCTCTTTCCCTTGTGTCACCCTAGATTGGAGTCTTGATCTTTGTCTTCGGTCCTTTCTTGCCACTAGGGGGTATCTTTTATTGCTTCCTATTGTTCAGGCTTAGAATTGTTACCCTAAATCAAGCATTAAGGCAAAACAACAATTCTATCCTGACAACGGAAACCTCTCCTAGCTGTGGGTAGACTATGAATGAAGAGGAATCTCCAGATTCTAGGCCAGTTCCTATAAAATATGGAATATCACTTAACCTGATCTGCAATTTGCTAGGAAAAGGGAAAAATAATACTATAACTAAAAGATTAGGGTGATACACCAATAAATATTTCAAACTTTGCAGAAATAATGAAACATCAATCCTAACTCAAAAATGAAGATCTCAATACTCTGAATCTCTGTTCAACATATAGGTTAATAAAACATGCTCTCAGGGTTTTACCACAGATAGCTTGGATAATCAACCAACATACATTTCTCATACAAGGTCTAGGAGTAATTGATTATCTTGAGAAGGAACAAAAATCTACTCACTTCTTTTAGATAATAAATGATTTAACACTTCTTAGAAAAGATGAAACAGGATCCAATATCAAAACAATTTCATGAATATGAGCCAAAATTTCTGATTCATTCCCTCCAAAATCTGACAAAAATGAGTACAAAATGGTCTTCAAAGCACTTAGGAACAATGTGTTCACTATAAGCCCCCTTTCCAAAATTTGCAACCTTTAATTGATCCTCAAAAATCAATTTTATATCCTCTCTATGCCTGAAATCCGAAAACCTAAGTCCTTCCAAAATCCCAATTTTTAGCCAAAAAATGTGCCAAAAAAACATGCCACTAACTAAGCCTTTTACAAACTTCCTCTAAATGCCCCCTCCTTAAATTTTGGCTTAATATAAGGAATTAAATCCTTTTAAAAAGAAAATTGCCAAAATTAAGAAAAGAAATTAATATTAAATAAAAATCTAATATTAAATAACCTACCCTCATCTCCTAACTTAGATAAAGGACTCTATGTGTAAACTATATGCAATGTGGGAAAATCGACATGACTTCTCATCCACTTGCAATGCGATGCAAAAATCAAGGAGATAAGAATGCAAGGTGGCACTATGAGCAATTTTTGAGGCTCTGCAAGGAACTGACATGCATTGAAGGCATTGAATTGCTTGGCGGACTCCAAATAGTTATTCACATTTTGATCTCGACACTTGTGTTTTCTTCATTCTTCACAAAGAAGCTTAAGGGAAATGAAACCCTAACATGCAAAAGCCTTCGAAAACTGCTTGAAGGAACTTTGTTTGACTATGAAAGGACTCCATTGTTGAACTCGAGCCTTGCTCTACTGAAGATCACTGCTACTTCTTCATTGACCGTATCTCAAACAAGGAACTCGACATTGAATTGCTAACTCAAGCTCAACGAACTGTAAGTTTACTTAAGAACCCTCTATTTATCATACGAAGCTCATTTTCTGGCATAAACATCATGAAGTTATAACTTTAACATAGCATAAGTTACAACCTCTTTTTCTATTATATATATATCTCTACTGTTGTTTTCAATAGATGACTGTTGTTTAACTATGAAGCCACGAATAAGTCACAGTCATGACTTGATATGTATCTTGCTTCATTTTGTAAAACTTGGACATGCCTTCCTGAGAGCTTTTATTTGTTTGCACTTGTATATTTTTGAACTGTGACTTATCCATGGCTTCATGGCTTTGATTTGTTGTTCATACTATCGATCTGTATTTTATTTCCATGGGCTCCACACATTTCACACCTGGGCTTGACTGTTGGTTTTTTTTTTTTTGCAAACGATATATGGGTTTGAATCTAATGAACCTGAAACTATTCAAATTTTTTTTTATTTGCAACTGTGAATCATCTCTACCATGTACAACCACTTGTGACTTTTGTAAAACTGTGAGCTTCATATTTGTAAACTAGCAACAGTTACAGGTTCTAATTGTAGATCACCTTCATTTGATGAATTCAATTTGTGAACTCGAACTTTATTTATTGCAGTCACAGCTTGACTATTGGATGCTAACAGTCATATGACTAGTGTTTATTTATTTCTTGCTCCACTATTTGAACTTGAAGCTCACCTTGTTAGCGGCCGCTGTTGGTATTGGGTGACTATAATTTTTTTTATTTGATGCACACACCGTGAGCTCTATACTATCACTCATGGCACCCACTGTTGTTTTCTTAACATTCACGGCTTTGACTGTTATTGATATTAACAATCATATTCATCATGTGCTATAGTCATAGTTTCCATACTTTGATTCACATAGAACCATGAGCCTCACAATTGTAAATTAGTAACAGTTACGACACCCACTATAGATTATCTTCATTTGGCACATAAAGCTGTGACTGTTACTAATTTATTGGGTACTTCAGTTTACCAAAGAAAAATAATCCTTCATACCTTTTGATAACTGGAAGACTAGTATGTAGCTTGTGGGTCTTATTTGAAAGTGACTTTTACACTTTTTCTTTGAAAGCTCGATTTCATTGAATGAGATTGAACTTGGTTTATATAACATGAATCTCTTTGTATGTTAAGTTCACATATTCCACCATTGTGTGGACATCTAAATTCATTGTGTACAGTGGTGTTAAATTTGGTCTCTCTTTCAGCATATGACTGTGACAAAAAATGAAACCCGAATTTTACTGAGAATTTGGAAATATCAGATAACTGCTCTTTTCTAATTAGCTTCTAAAAAAGACTTTGCATAAAATAGATAGTTACTAGAACTTGATTTAACAAATTTTTCACAGCTTGCACACAAATTGTGATTATAGCGTATAGCATGCAAATTGTTTCACTTTGCTGACATAAAAAGAACCTGTGTAATCAACAGCTAAAAATTTGATGAACTGGTGAACTTGTTTCTTTGCAAACCATATATTATGAGCTTGGCAATGAAAGGTAGTTGCTCCAAGAAACCATGAAAACACCTCTAATGACTTACTAAAGTTGCAAGGTTATGAGTGAAAAATGTTAAAAATATAATCAGTTATAAACAAAACTATCACATTTTCCACTCATAACCTTCACAAACCTTAGAAGGTGATTATGATTGAGAGATGTTCAACACATAACTATCATTATTTCCACAACAGATAAGTAGCTTTCTTCTTTATGATATTCCATTTTTGGCTACACATACTCTGTTCCAGTTTATAAATATTTTCCACTTTCTGTTCAGCTTGCATCCTATAGCTTTGTCCACTGTATACAATTCTCATTGATGATGAATCTGCACTTAATATGATAAGTACAACAAGATGAAAATGTTTGTTCACTGTTAATGAAGTTTGAGCACGGGCTTGTGACATTCAAAAACATCAGAATGTTAAAGAATGAGGTTCGAACATGGGTTCGTGACACTCAATAAAAACAAACTGTAGACATTTTATGATTTTATGGCTTAATCTTGAAGCACTCTTTTTGTATTCAGGAACAAATATGTTTATGATTTGAAAATGTACCTTGGAACAGTAAGGACATATTTGTACTAGTATTTATGTAGCACCATTTGTATCTTGAACTAGAAAGTTGGCAATAATTGGCATTTCCTGTAGCACTCTTATCATGGAAACCAACTTGATCTGCATCTTCAACAATGACTGAATATGAAAACTAGTCAGCTGTTATCTGCAAGATAATCTGTTAAGCTCTAAAATAACATCATTATGAAATACATTATCTAAAAAAGGTTTCTCAGTTTGAAACATACTAAGTCCCTTTAATTCAGGCACCTGGTTAATAAAAAGGACAACATACACCACAATGATCATTAGCAGTAAAAGGTTTCATGTCAGAAACAAGTCCCTTTAACACTACCTTGCAGTGAGTGTTAGTGTACATTTCCTTATTTCATTTAATTTTCCAGATTGATATGCAGTATTGAAAACTTGATTGCTATAGTATGTTATTCGTATTTCCCACCTTCCCTAAATGATATACAGGATTGAAAACTTGATTGATATGCGAGTTTCCCACCTTCCCTAAATGATATAGACTAAGATGGGGAGAGTAGGTGACATGCTTGATTGGCTTGTCCTTCATGGTAGCTCTTTGTGTGTTTTCTTGTTGTATTGTGCTTCTCCCATAATGTATTTTCTAAATATTTGTTAGATTCTTTTATACAACCCTTGTTACTTTGTTGGTATAAGGTGATAAAGGAATTGAAACTGTTGTACTATTCCTTTATATGTATCTCTATTCTTCTATATGTTGTTTACATGTTATGTTGTACCTGTGCTATTGTTCATAAATGTTTTCCTTGTGTAGTCCTCTTGGATTTGTGACTTGGTAGAACTGATTATTTTTTGTCTCCATGTTGTGGTCTGAAAAGACTCTTCTTTGTAACTCTTGCATTTTCTTTCCTCCATTGTGATTGTAGTTCTACTTTCTTTAGGGAGTGATGTCAATTAATTTGCAATAATATCATATATTTAAATATTATCTTATGATCATATTGACCTCATGGAAGGTAGATCCCTTCTATGTTCTCTGTATGTTTATGTGGTATTTCCCTTGATTTGTCTTCGCTTGGGGGCATCTCATAGTGGAAACGTAATCAATGGAGTTGTTTATGTTTTTGTTCAAGCCATTGCTCCTGTTAAAGTGTTAGCAATGAATTTAATGTGGGGGAATATGCTCTGCTCACTTTTTGCACACATGCACTTTCAATGTATTTGTCAAAGATTTTTCTCCTTTTATGGATTAGGGACTAATCCTTAAAGCAAGGATTTTTATCTTATAGGATCTCTTGATCCCTCTAGTTTCAATTTTCAATGTTTTGATCCCTTAAGGTCGAAGGTGTCCTTAAGACTAGATCTCTCTTGTTTTGTCTTTTCTCTTGTTGGAATAGGATATTCCTAAGGTTGAATCCTTGATGGGTTGACTAGTGAGTAGCCACATTCACTAGGTGGTTCAATTCCATCTTTCTAGTTTCTCTATTTCCTTGTGTGGTTCACAGCGGGACATAAGTTCTCTTTGGGCGAGGTAATCACACTCTCTTCTCTCTTTTTTCTAGAGATTTCTCTGTTATTTTAATCTTGGAGTTGACAAAGACTTTAGTCCCTAGGGGCTTGAGGATTCCTTTGTCCCTTTGATTTCAATAAGATTTTATTTTTCTTTGTGATCTCCTTTACCAAGAGTTTGCATCGAGTCCATACTCTTGCTAAATTGGGGGCTAAATGTATCATTGGAAAATGGAAGAAATTCCATTTAGGACTAGTTTAGCCCTATGAGTAAGTGGTTTGGGGTCATGTCAAACACCTTGAATGGGTCTTTGACTTGGATATGGATTTTTCCCCTATTCTACCCCATTTTCCACTTCCTTCCTACCTAATCCTGGCAACCTGCTCTAAGAATTTAAGGTTCTTGACCTCAGGGTCAAGGTTGACCTTCTGGGTCAAGGTCGACCTTGACCCTAACCTAGGTCAGGGTCGACCTTGACCTTGAGCCAGTGTCCAAATTTCAAAATTTGAGGGTTTTTGGATGTCGGATTTTGGAAATATTTATTTTCTTGCTTTCGAGTTGGCTATTTTGGGATTCAAAATGATAAAATATTAAATGATATTTAATTTAGGTCCACTTCCAAGGGTATAACCTTAATGGGAATTTAATTCTCCTATGTTGGCCTCTCTAGAAGTTTGTGCCCTATACTTGTATATAAGGAAGCTTTCTCCTCTCATTTCCATCATTGAATATCCTCAAAATTCAAGCAATTCCATCAAGTGAAATCAAGAAATCAAGAAGCAAGAAAGAAGGAGAAGTAAAACATTCAAGCATTCATCTATCTTCAAGCATTTAATAATTCAAGATCCAATTCATCAAGGAGATCCATTGGTAGCCATTGAAGGATTCAATCTCTATGGAGCCCTCTTGTTGAAGATTTCTCCATCCACATCCATTCAAGCTTCTTCCTATTCCAAGATCCATTCAAGATTTGTGTTGAAGATCTAAAGGAAATTGATTTCAGACATCCTACATCCAATTCTACATTCATTTGAAGTATCTGTACTTGTGGATTCAAGGATTTGAATCCTCCACAAGGGTTTTCAACATAAGCAAGGTGAATTGTTCCATTTACTTTGTTTATTACTGCAATTTCAATTCAATTTCAAGGTTAATTAAAAAAATGGGGTTTGACCAAGGAAAACCCCTCATCGAAACAAAAAAAACCATTTTTATTGCAGGAATAGGTACAGAATAATGAATTACAGTGCAGATTTGTATAACCTTTTCAACAAAATTTTGTGATGCGTGAACAAAATTTTTGTGAGCAACACAAGTCAAGGTCGACATTAAGGGATCAAGGTCAACCTTTATTTGGGTCAACATCGACCTTTCTTAAAAAAGGAAAATATTTCTAGGTTTTCTCTGTCTCTATTTTCTTGTCCCAGATCTAGTTGTAGAATTTCCAGAAACTCAATACAGACACCATAAAATAGCATTTTCCAGATCTGTCATACTTTGAGGTTAGTATTTGTCTTCAATTCAATTAAGATTTTAATACTCTTTTCCATAATAGAATATAAGGTTTTCCTCTTTCTTCATATTCTTCATTGATTGATTCATTTATGCATTGACCATTTTCTTGTGGTTCATCTATTTGGATCTTTCCTTTGGGAATTTGGGGTTAAGAAGAAGATCTTACCTTCCCTAATCCTATCTATTCATAGAGATCACTTATACCACACAACATTCACATACATTACATATTACATTTTGGCAAACACATTTACACATATACACCCTTATTTTTTTTATCCGTTACAGAACTATCTAACACACTTGCATACAAGTGCACTAGTGTTTCTTGACACTCACATAGAGACATGAGCCAAAACATGAAACTTTCTAAGATATGCTGAACTTATTTTCTTTGCGTGTTGTTTTTTATCATTGGTTTTTGCCTTTTGTGTGCCCATGACTCTTAAGGATGTCATTGGACTAGAGACGTATGACTGGGGGCATAACATTTTCTTTTTCCTTTAATTTCTTCTTGTTTGTGTATGCAGGATAGCACTCATGGTTATCCTAACATTTATGTCTTGGTATTGGTGTGATCCTTCTACATTAACTTGGAAACACTATTCTAGTAATCTCGGCCTCTATACGTAGATGCCTATGTTTGTTTTCTACATTCTATCTCATAAGGTCCATAATCATATCTTCATTATTCTTCTTAGACTAGTGAATATTTTATTGACCCCGATGTCCCAACACCACTCAAATGATGATTAAAATAACATAATATCTTATGGACTAGTGACTAGAAACACCATGTCTCTTGCATTTCATTCTGGGTTTGCATTTAGTTTTGCATCTTGGATCCTTTGATCACATCCCTTAAAACCTCCTCCTAAAGTGGTCCATTTTATTTATCCTTTGTATATCTTCTATCACAAGATCAATTCGCTACTTGGGGCACCAAGTGCTAAAATGTCATAAGCTTCATCTGATTTCAACGTCCTAAATCCATTTTTTGGGCTCAAAATTAGAATCCACAACCATTTCGTGCCTCAAATTTTAGATTTACAATTTCTACACCAAATACATCCCGTGGAAACATCTTGATCCCAAATCATCCTAGTCCCATCCTCCTTCATCCTAGTCAACTCTAGTCAAACTTGGACAAACCTAGTCAATAGGACATGCGAAATTGATTCCAATTGCTATATAAGAAATCCAAAAATATTTTCATGTTGACCTCATTCTTATACATCTCATTTTAACTCTTTTCCACCCCTCTTTGCATCATTTTGATTTTGAGCCCAGTGGGGCATGACAATATAGGAAATCTTCTTCATTAATCAAATCTCCTAATTTGCAAATCTATCAATTGAACTAAATCTTTATCGAGCGTCACTCGGGACATCTCATATTTGTGAACCATATGAAGTTGAGATTCTCTACATCCTTTCTAGAAGAGTGTTTTGATTACTTCACATCAGTTGACTCAGACAGATAAACTACCTATCTCTCAGGGCATACCAATCTGAGATTGCTGCTCTAGCTGGCCTCTTCGCTCAATCTATCTTTGTCTTTGATTAGTTTCATCACATCTCATCAAAATGGTTATTTTTCATCTATCTCTTAATGAAGAATTCAATTTCATTGCACCACATCAAACTAGGCACTCTGGTCTCTCTCATTAGACTTTTTTCAATCAAGTCTAGAGCTAATATCTACTATGTTAATCGATCCCTGGAAATAGCTTCATTGCTTTACACCAAGTGGTTTCCTAATCTAGATTTTAGTCTATTATCCCAATCGATCCTAAGTCCAAATTGCTCCTAATTTCTTAATTAGATCCTTCTATCATCCCTCAATATTTTCATTCTTAATTCTTGTAATCTATCAAGGTCTTTCTTGTATGGTCCTTATCAATGTATGATCCAAGAAAATAAATCCTTAAGTCAAAAACAAATTTCAATTTGTTCCTAGTCCTAAGCTCATATTTCATCCATCATCAGATCTTTCAATCTTAATTCAAATCTTCCTGTACATCATCCTCTAATCCAAAATATCTAATTCTTAATCATGAATATGGACTGGTTTCAAAAAATGGTTGAGGACTTTAAAGTGCCAAATCTTAATCCCCAAACTATACCTCCAATCAAACCCACTTACCAAACCAATCCTCAAAAAATCATATCTAATCCCAATCCATTTTCTATATCCTATCCTTCCTCTACCTTTGACAAAAGAAATCCACATCATTATCCTTTATCCATATATGATTCCCTCCCTCACCAACATCACTCTTCCAATGTACCCAACATTGCTCAAGATATTGAAGAACTTAGAAACATTATCCAAAGTTTACAAAATGGAGGTCAAAAGAAAAAGAAAACCTTTGAAGATATATGTACTCCTACATTTATCCAAATCCATAATCTCCATCTTCCATCCAACTCCAATCCTCTCCCACATTTTATGCTCAGTGCCCAAAACCACCAGCCCAATCCTCTACCTAAACCTCAACCTCCACACAATCCTAATCCTCCAAAATCCACATCATTCCTACCTTCCAAAGTTGTTCAATCACTGAAAGATAGACAATACACTCCCCTTGCAGACCCTCTTGATGTTATATTTCACCTACTTGTTGACCAAAACATGATGGTGTTTCCAAACACCGCACCCTTTGATGATAGTCAACACAAACCTACTCGATATAAGGAAAATGAATACTGTGATTATCATCATAGAAAGGGCCATGGTATCAAGAAGTTCTTAAAGTTCAAAATTTTTGTCCAAGACCTTATTGACAAAGGAGAGATTAAATTTGATGATCCAAACCCCTCCATCACATCATCCTCACAAGTCCATATATGTCAAGACCTTGTCCATAAGAATGCTAGCATGGATTCTTATTCCCCTTTAGATCAAAGCATTCCTCCATCTCAAGATCCATTTATCCCTCTTGATTCACATAATAGTCCCAATCCTAATACAGATCAAGGCATCCCCTCCACCTCCTTCAATGAGCCCCTTCCATCCTAGGGCTTCTCATCAACTCCCCATCCACTTTATGAAGATATTTATTTTACCCAATCCACTATTTACCTTTAATGTCAAGATCAAATCACCCCATCTCATGATTCCATCCCCTTTACTATATTCCATGATATCCCTCCATCTCAAGATCCAATAATCCCTTATACTCCACCACATACTCCTCCCCAAAGTCAAGATCAAAGTACTCCTTCATATCCATGTCATGATCCCAATCCATCTCAAGATCCCATTATTCCTCCTAATACCCCTCATGATCCTAATCACCCTCATGATCCTAATCCTTTGCAAGATCCCATAATTCCTATCCAATCCATCCATTAATGTCATGCATACTATCCATGATTATAGATATCAACCCTTGGTATCATGTGGGGACTTTATTCTAGACCATTTCTAGCTTATTATAGAAGGGCCCTTACTTCCTCTAAAGGATCTATTATTTAAGGATTACAATAAGTATAAGACTAGGGAGATTTCCTTCAAATTTTCAGCACCTATGATACATCCCATATTGATCCCTACATCTTAGCCCATCACTACTTTGTAGCATGCTTCTTCTTCATTCCCTCTTTGTTGAGGGGTAAAAGAAAGTGTGTTCCTCAAAGAAAACCTCCTCAGTCACTAAAGAATTCAAAATATCTTATTCCTATAATTGTACACATAACATAAACAAAGGAAAGACACTCATTTTTTAAAAGTACAAGGCTTTCCCTCAATTAAAGCTTCTCATTCTTGTGAAGATCCCTCACCCTTCCATTTATGATAAAGGGTAAGAAGTCACCATGTGCTCGCTTGTCATTCTTGCAAACTTTCTACAAGCCTTTAAGGGTACCCCATGTTCCATTGACTTCTCTTAGAGAAAAATGGGGAAGGGAACCTATAATTAATTGAGTTTACATTTTTTCATATTGATAACACCTCTTTCTTGATCGATGGGGCCTTCCTCTTTGCCAATCATGACATCAATAATCTCTCCCATGGAGTGGGATTCTTTTGAAGCCTTCAAAGGCTTCACATGCTAGTCTATAACTATGTCAAAACCAACTTGCATGCGAGCATAAGCATCATTAACAAGAAAGGTCTCTAGAGCATGAGGTTTCCATTAAGGTTAAGATTAAGTCACAAATCCCTATGTTTATGTCTCTTGCCTCTACAACTACTCTTTCTCCTACCACTTTTTTATTTCATCTTGATTCATCCTCTATTTTTCTTCTCACGACTCTAAGGGCTTGTTGATTGGCCTCACCCTAAAAGGGTCAAGGTCTTTATCTCTTGATCCATAGAATCCCAACTCATCACTTCTCTTACCAATATCCCTTTATTTCCTCAACCAATTAACATGTTGCATACAAAAGTGATGTCTAGACTCTGGTGCAATCATGTCTCTCTAGAATGTCAATGATCTTCCAACAAAATAAAGTAATTTAAATCTGAAAACACAAATTTCAACAGCAGTAAAGAAGATTACAGGTGATATTTGTAGCCACAAACTTTAAAATTTGGCAAAGAACTCAGAATTGATTATAATCACCTAATGAAATCTTATTATCATTTATCATTTATTTTTCATCTTACCAATAGATCATTCAGGTTGATACAAAAATTTAACACAATTTTTTTAGAAAAGGGCAATAGTTTGTAATGATAGGCATCAGAGAGGGAAAGATAAGGCTTTACTAGGGAATAAAGCTTCGCCACTCCACTCATCATATCTAAAAGGTCATTGGAGAAAAGATAGCTAATTCATTGATCACTCTCTTGGGCCTAATCTAGAGAAAGTGAATCGGCCATCATTAGGAGAGGATTATGGAATGATAATGACAAGGAAAAAGGCTTGGGGTAGGCCTAAATATAAAAAATAAACCCTCACACCTCTCCAATAATGAAAAATTGAGTCTCGCCAAAAAGTTTTAGGGAACTAGAATTGTTTCACTCCCAGAGTTCCATAGTATAGTTCTGACATACCCAGGGAACTAGAATCTCCACCCAACCCAGACTTATCCTATATCCACCTACAAACTATAGTTTCCCACCCTAATTCCCACCTCCCCAAGTTTAATGTAAGTAATTATAAAATAAATCTTGCGCTAATATTAAAAATGAAATAATTTTAACTACCTTTTGTCATAACGCAAATGGTCGAATTCTTTAATTATTGGTATATGAAAAATATAGAAAGAAAACATTATTTGAAAATATTATTTTATTGTAATTTTTGTTTTAAATAAAAATAAAAATATATGATATCCGAAATTGGTTAAAAAGAGGGAGTGGATAATTAAAATACTAGATAATAATTACCACTCTTACAAATCATCGCCAATTGTGAGAGTGGTCATTAATAAAAGGAGGAAGTAATATAAAACAAAACAATTACAAATGGAAAAAAAATGTTGATCCTTTGCATCCTTGTTCATGTGATTGGCAATAGCAGTGGGAGTTTCCTTTTTGTTAGAAGTTGTTAATTAACAATCCACATGAATATATCTCACAGGGGAACTTAGAGAGCTTAAGAAAAAAATGGCCTCCCAAATACTTGGTGAACATAGGAATAGTTTGTCAATAGAGATGGATAATTTTAGCTCCTAATCAATTTGCAATCCACCTTTGCACTCTCTAGAGGATAATAATATATTCTTTTCTCTATTCAACAATCTTATCCTCCTTAGAGCATATGAACAACTTAGCGAAGTCAACATATGTTGGGGAAATTTTATCAGAATTTTGAGACTTATGAGCCAAGGAAGGTGATGTTTCTGAAGCATTTGGAAAAGGTATTTCCTTCCAAGAAAGGGAATGAAAGCAAAAGTTGTTGCTTCTATTTTTTTGATTAAGATTTATGTTTTGGTGTGTCCATGATTTGTTAAACTAGAGTATATAAATATCTTGGCACACAAATTCCTTTACTTAATGTCAATTTTTCTTATTTTGACTACTTCAAGCTGGGTTGGGTATCTTTCATCCCAGGAAAAATTCTGAGGAAGCGAAATTGCTTTGTGGTAAAGTGGAAACACACTCCTACAATATTCTTGTCCCTAATATTTTGTGTGAAATAGTTGTTTGGAGCTCCCGTCAGGAAGGTCTTCATGTTTAGCATATTACGAGTTCTTTGTAACTGACCAGTTGTCTATTATAATGACATTTACAAACTTATGTTAGTCTCTTAAGTTCTTGCCATTGTTTCACTTTGACAGTTTGGTTGAAGTCTGTTTTGGTCTCTTGTTGTTTCGACAAGTTGGTCAAAACTGTAATTGTTTTTGATGTATTATGTCATGTGATGTATTGGGGTTCATTCAATAGTTTTTTGACACTCTTCATGATTATGGACTCACATGTCACCTAATCTATTCGATAGTTTTGGTCAAACCTTATATTCTTTCTTTTTAATTCAATGGAAATTATTTTTGTCTTGTCATCATGTGGTTTCAACATTTGACTTAGTTGACCGAATCCCTTGTCTTGTGGATATTTCTCATGTGGCATTTGTGTCAAAAGTTTAGTTCTTACAAATGGTATCAAAGCTCTGGGTTCCACTCTAGGGCCTTGAGTTCACTATGCTTAGTTATGACTCTTGGTTGTACAAACTTAAAGACAAGTAATGCTTAGTTTATATATATAATGTTAGTTCCATGGGTTGATTTTTGAGTTTTCCAGTTATGGCTACTCCTGGAAGGTTAGGAAAGGTTGTTCCTTATTTTATGTTATAGAAGTGAAAATAGCCACTTTCAAGACTTTTCCTCTTATGTGTGTGAGGCTTCTTGGTTGTTCTTGTTTACTCTCTAAACTATTTAAGGTGGAAATAGTTCTGAAGTTCTTGGTAAGTTGTGTACCTCAAATTGATGTGATTGCATTTTTGTCTAAAACTGCATAATTTACAATGTGTGAGAAACTATGAAATATATTGTGTGTGAGTGATGCACTTAAAGTTAAATGCCTATTTTTTCT
The DNA here is from genome assembly GCA_027943335.1 of Chamaecyparis obtusa. Taxonomy (NCBI): domain Eukaryota; kingdom Viridiplantae; phylum Streptophyta; class Pinopsida; order Cupressales; family Cupressaceae; genus Chamaecyparis; species Chamaecyparis obtusa. The sequence goes on along the minus strand of BSBK01007590.1, from coordinate 431,718 downwards.
GCATGTGTGAAGTAAGAAAGAAGGTAAATCTCTATGAATTATTTGTTTAGTTAAGTGATGATTGTTTTTTGCATTAAGGATATGAGTGCTTGCCAAAAATTAGGACTTGGTTTGTGATAAATGATGAAAATATGTATTATATTAAATGTATTTTGCATGTGTGATGCAAGGATTATGATACTACATCTGGATGAGATTCTTGGGAAAATAATCTAGCATGTCATTTCTAGAAAGAAAACCATGGAACTTTTAAAAAGTAACTACATGTTGCATTTTTCATTTAGGGATGCATGAGATTACAAAAAGAAAAGATAGAATTATCAAGTTTATGTTGCATGAGCTAATGAAATGTGTTATTACATGATGATGTAATCCTAGAGGTATATGATTTCTAGGAGTTTAGTTATGTTATTTAGAACACCTTGGACACAAGGTGATGTATAGGGGTTGGTGTTGGGCCTCAACTCTTCAATTGATTTAGGAGGGAAAGACAAGGATTATCAAAGTTTACCCAAGTAGGCTTAAGACACCTAAAGGGCTTAAGAGGTCAAAACTCAACCTATGCTCCAACCAAGGCTCCAAATGGATTATAATTCCTATTAAAGTCTATTTAAAAGTTTTTCAAGTGGTTGTAGACTCCCAAGAAATGGGCTTACCTTCAAACTCCAAGTTCCTCCTTGTAGGCCTAATTGCCCCCAACTAGCCCTGCTAGGACCGTTTCTTCCTGTTTTCTCTAAATTTTCCCAAAACACTTTAACCAAAAAAATTATCTTTTTGGATAGCCTTTTCTTTCTTAAACAACATACTGGAAGATTGGATATGGTTTTTTTGGAGTAGTATCTTCTGCTCACACGGGTGACCCCATTTTAGGCTAAAAAAGGGTCATTTAACAAAGCAAAACCAATTTATAGTTATCCCCTGACCTTTTAAATTTCATAAGTCCTATAATATGACTCCAATATAATTAATATCAACTCAAAATGACCCTAATGTCTCTACAACTACCAAAGCCCCAAATTGGCTTCAAACAAACCCTCTATCGTAGGGCTTCTCCAATGTATGCTCTCCCCACACTTCTGCAATCAAAAAATGATGGTTTCACCTTTTATTTGGTGTATTGAGACACACTCCAATTAGAAAAAAACACCTCTTTTTAAGGTAGATCTTTTGCTGCTACTCCCTAGCAACTGAATTCATGAACTTTCCTTAGTTTTCCTCACCTCTATCACCGTGATCACCATTCAAAATCACTTAATCTTTACATTAGGTGTTATAATTTTATAATACATGTCTTATTATGATCATTCCATGAAAATCAGAGTGGTTTCATTCATGGAATGATCATATTTGTCATTGAACACTCAACTATTATGAAGAAAATAGTGAGTTCAATGGAATAGTCAGCCCAAATGGATTAAAACAGAAACAAATATACTCTCAAAGTATTCAAAACTGATTAAAACAATTATATAAGTATCCTCAAAGCATTAGAACTCAATAGCACTTCTATGAAATCAACCTATGCAATGAACATAAAGGAATATGACCAAAATTCTGAGTTTTTATTGCATTTTGCTGTAACAGTCCGTACACAGGCCTTCATTTTCATAGAATGCTCTTCCTTTGCATTAAATAAACTCCTTATTAACTTCCCCAAGAAATATGGATCAGATGGAAGGCTTATTTAAGGCTAAAAATGCTTAAAACTAATTTCCCCCATTTTCTTCCTAGCCGTTAGAATTCAAAAATTTAAATTTCTAATTTACAAATTATTGAATATTATTATTTAAAACTTATCAAACTTCATCTAATTTCGCTCCTAGGATATTTTAGAATTTATCTAACCAATCTAGATCCCAATTTGACTCATGGGCACTACTAACCCACTTTTACATCATTTTTGGTCCTAAGTCCTTTACCAGGGCTTCTAGAACTTATTACATTTTCATCAAATGGTTCATTAGATAAGGCCATTATTGGCTTCAAGATATACCAATTCGCATTTCAGAATGTCTTTTATCCTTCCATTCTTGTCTCTTTTATTCTTCTTGGTTTCTTCATGTATGCTCTCATGGATTCTCCCGCATCACAAGGTGTCATGTAGCTTGTACTCCCTCATTGTGGCTAGTGTCAGTCAATCTATATATGTAAATTAGTTTTCAATTGGTTATTTTATTTTCAACTTTGATGAACTTTGAAAGTGATGAAGGACTAGCTTGAATTTTTAAGTTTTCTTGTGACCATCTAGCCACCAATTTTTTTGTGTATCTATCAAATGTGGTTCTTGTTCACATTTATTTCTATTGATTTTTCTCATGACCTTTGAGGTTTTGAATTGAAAATTGTGAACTTTGATTTTGAGATTTATTATGGTCTTTTATGTGGCTAGGATTTGTGTGTTCTATGTTGCTAGCCCTGTGATGTGAAGTGATGTTCTCTATCATGTTCAGTGTGGAACATTAATAGAATGTATAAGGAATTAGATTGAGAAGAACATACCATTCTTATTGATGCATTAATATTTTTCTTAAATATGTTTCATCAATTATGAAATGATCAAGTCCATTAGCATGCACATGGTTGTGAATATTAGAAATACATTGTAATAAATATGTGGTGTGATTTTTGATGCTATGAGGAGCATTGCATGAATATTCATGAGATGATGGAATCCATGCGAAAAGTAAATTTTATGACCCTAATATGATATTACTAGCACATGGGTAATGATGCATGAGACATTGTGTAAAATTATATTTGAGGTATTTGAACTTGATGTTCGATGAGTAGGTCAATTTCTTGATGATAATGAACTAGAATTATTTTGTAATGATGCACTAATTGTATTTTGACATAATGGTCAAAATCCCTTTCTTCTTATTTGATTACTTATGATGTATGAGATTATTCATGATGAAAGGAAAAATTCCTTTGACTAGTTGACTTGTTGCGTGATTTCCATGCTTATTATTTAATGCATTATTATATGAAAATAAAATAGAATAGTATGCATGGGTTTCAAATTTTTTGTTACTATGTATTTGCATTTGGAAAGCTTACCTTTTGGTAAGGGTTCTGAATATGGACAAGCCAAATGGAAACAAAGATGGTGAGCCTCTTTCTCAAGTTCATGATTTTATTAAATGCTTTGGCCAAAGTGAGCGGTTCATAAGAATGATATGAACAAGACTAGGAAGAATTATTGACACAATAATTATATAGTAACACCCCTCTTCCATATACTGATTGTTATGCATTACACATACATGGTAGGGATTTCATGTAGGTACATCAGGCTGCACCAGATACCCCTTACCTTTTTGTATTTTTTTGGGCTGCTAGGCAATGCAAGGTTGGGAATTATGTGAGTAGGTAGAATCCCAAGGAAGAGTAAGGATTTGTGGTTGGGAAAAAAAGTTCATCAACCATGTTCTTATGTATTTTTATTTAGCTATCATTGATGAATACATCACGAGAAGTCCATAAATGTGCATTAATAGATCACATCTCATGCTTATGCATGGATTAAGCACAATTATATAGATGAAATCGTGAATGCTTATGTTAAGATGTAAAAAATGTTGACTCAAATTGTCTTATAGATGGAAATATATTTTTTATGATGTATTGAGTTAAAAAATTTCTTTGAAATATTATTGTGACAAGATGGGCACGAGGTCCTTCACATAAATGTAAAAAGTGGATCCACTAACTTGTACAAGTGAAATGCGAGTATGGATGGATAAATTGTTTACTTAGTGAGAACCACATATAATATGGTATGTATGAATATTTTATTCTCTTACAATTCCTTATGATCAAGTAGTGATCAAAAACTTATTTTAGTTGAAATTTGCAATCCTTAAATGATTATCTTTACTCTTGAATATAGAACATTGGAACTTTTCTTCTATGAAGTATTGACATTTTGATTGAGCTAAAAATATTGGGAGTGTAAATATAAGAGTATGGTGAGAATGTGGTTACAAGGAATCCAATAATGTGCTTTATTCATTATAATGCCATGGTATGGTACAGTGAGCACATGTATGTGTGCGCTTTGTTTCTATTTTAAGGTGTTTTGTAATGTTATTTTTGAAAGCATTGAGATAAGGGAATGTTATATTTTCATTTTGATTATGATAATGACATGAATTGATGCTTTCATGTTGTTTATACGAATGTAATAGATGGAATGAAACATCATAAGAGAGGGGGAATATTGTTAGAGAGAGGTAACCTAACCTTGCAAAACTGTAAGGTAGTAATGTAATTTACATGCTCACATAGAAATTTTTCTTGAAATAATTTTTGATACTTGTGTGTTTGTTTCGTTAAATGTGTTTACTTCAAATGGGCATTGACTTTGTCTATGAAAAAAAAGTGTTTCTATAAGAGTGCATGTTGATTTTACTAGAATGAATTTCAATGAAAAGTTTGACCTTCTTAAACAATTGAATTTAAATCTTTTTGATACTATAGAAAAATTTGAATGCACGGTTACATGCAATATCTTGAACATTTGGATAATGGAAGATTATTAATCATGTCAAGTGTGATTTTCTTGATTTTTCTTTCAATATGACAATAAATTTGTATCAATACATTGGGAAAATGCCTTGTTTAAGGGGGGAAGATGTCATAACCCAAATTGTCAAATTCTCTAATTATTGATATAGGAAAAATATAGAAAGAAAAAATTATTTTATTGTAATTTTTATTTAAAAAATAACTAAAATATCTAATATCCTAAATCAGTTAAAAATAGGGAGTGGCGATTTAAAATACTGAACGATAATTACCACTTTCTCATGAATCATCGCCAACTGTGAGAGTGGTCATTAATAAAAAGAAGAAGCAATAAAAAACAAATAGTTACAGATGGAAAAAAAATGTTGATCCTTGTCATCCTTGTTCATGTGATTGGTAGTAGTAGTGGGAGTTTTATTTTTGTTACCAGTTCTTAATTAACAATCCTCATGAATATATCTCATAGGGGGACTTAGAGAGCTTAAGACAAAAATTGGCGCCCAAATACTTGGTAGACATAGGAACAATTTGTCAATGGAGATGGATTGTTTTAGCTCCTAATTGATCTTTAAGTCACCTTTACACTCGCTAGAGGATAATAATAGCTTCTTGTCTCTATTCAACAATCTTATCCTCCTTAGAGCATACAAACAAAGATAAGTCGACATATGTTGGGGAAATTTTATCAGAATTTTGATACATATGAGACAAGGAAGTGGGCCCGTTTGGTGCATGGAATATGAGCTCTAATTCTAGAATTAGATTTTTGAATAATTCAATTCCATGTTTGTGTCCATCCAAAAAAACAGGAATTGGAATTTTGAAATTCCATTTTGGCCCACAAAATGAGCATTTCATCTTCCACTTGAAAAGGTGGTGTTAGCTCTTTTTCATGTAGAATCGCCAATATAGTTTTCAAACTTGACTCTCGGGTTCTCAACTCTGGATTCTTACAGGGAAAAGGCTAATTGATAAGGACCAAGTCCTTCCTCTACTTTGGGCTCCACAGACCCAAGCAGGTGTAGCTATCTTTAGAGTCACTGCTTCACAATGATATTAATGGAAGTAAACACTCATTGTAGAAAAATGGAAAGTGTGACAAGGATAAAATCCTTCTTCTTTTCGAGCTTTGAACTCAGGCAGGTTAACCCATGTCAGATCTACTTCTTGAAAGGATCACAACACTAGTTTATATCCTTGATACAAACTTTATCTTCTCAGTCATTCAAACATACATGAAAGTAAATTATTATTTAAGTTTTGTTGAGGGTGAGATCTCTGCAAATCGAGGATAGACCAGTGCCTTATCTTCGGGTATAGAGTCAAACAGTGAAACATATACTTATAGAAATCTTCTAAATGAAACACAAACAAATCCCAGATGAAATGCCTTACAATTCATCGTCTCTTAAACACATTTGATCATCAAATTCTTGCCAAATTCCTAAGCTCTTAGAAATTAACCTAAAGACATTACCCTTTCCTTGAAAGGAGCTAGAGATTAAAATCACAGATACCTTGTAAATGGTATATCAAAACTACCTTAGAGATTCAATACACAAAAGCCATAGAATTCAAACAAGAAGACAATTGAAATCATGCAAGGGAATTCTATTGTATTCCAATAAAATTTCACTGCATCAATACATTTCAAAATCTGATAAAATATTCTAAGATTTCAACAATGGAGCCAAGCCTCTACAATATATTTTTCAACCTCCTTTGAAATGAACAAAGACTTACTACTTATACCAATCAACCATCTTGGAATCCTCAAAAGGATGCAACAAGCTTTAGATGGTTGTTAAAAGATCTTGCACTAAAAACAAGATTACAAATAGAGAAAGTTGTTTGCAACAACAGATTACAAATATCTATTTCCAACAATCCCGCAGGTGGCATCTTTGTCTAAAGATATTTTAGAGCAGTTGCTAAATTTGTTGCATGAATGATGACCACCATCCAGATAATTTACATCATCCTCTATTTGAAACTGCTCTTCCTCCAATTCTGTATCAGGTTCCATGCGTAATTCAAATTTGGCCAGGTGTCACATTCATGTCTATGATAAATTGCTTGACATCTTTGTCCCTTTTTACCTTGATCTTCAAAGGTTTGGAGTACTAACACCTGCCTCTTCTTCACCTGATTGCCCTTTCTTTTGAATCTTCTGACAGATATGTGGATTCCCAAGTCATGTAGGTTTCTTCACTTAGCCAATGAAAGGCAAGGACCTCATCTTTCTTTGGGGACAACTTTTCCCACTCAGCAACCAACTGGTGAACCTCTATTCTCACACTAGCAAAGTATATCCTAGCATCCTGAAGGAGTTCAATAAAGTGTATGAATGGGGTATTATCATCCGTACATAGAATGGAATTTAATTTAGTTAGTACTTGTCTATCTATTTGCTCCATCCATTGACCTTTATCATTGATTACCCCATCTGCCTTAATAAGACCAGGGAAAATTTGGAAATCATCTTGGAAATATCTTGTCCTTAAGATTTCTGACCTTCTTCTTGTACTCTCTCTATTTACTTCAAAGTCAAAAGGATCCTTGACAACCCTGTAAGTACTTGCTAGCTCAATATTTACAACACATTTATCCTTATTTTGATCAAACCATGACCTCAGACTATCTCTTCTCGCAGACCATCTTTCCAAAATTTTGTCCATAGTAGCCACCTCCTTCTGAAAAATTGCTAAGACATCCACCAATTGTTTTGCAGATTTGTATATTTCTTTAGGCCTCACCTTTGCAAAAAAATGTGACACAACATCTTTTATCTTCTCACCTAACCTATCCTTTACTTTTTGATCAATATCCTCTTCATCTGTGGAAGGAGGAAAAGGGGAAGGGGGAAGTTCAATAATAGGGCTTGATGAGGAAGGCCCTGCAGAGGAGGAAGCTATCTGAATTTGCTCTGATAATTGTATTGGGCCATGCTCTCCCAATTTCTTTCTTAAATCTGCAATCAGAATATCTCTCTCAAGAATCCCCTGTTTCATCTCACCATAAACCTTCAAAACTGTTTCCAGTTTTGCAGTGAGCTCTTCCTTCTCTTTAGCTTCCTTTTCTGCCACCTTCACTGTTAGTTGTGTCATGGCCATTACCATACCTAATGCTTCCACCAAAGAAGTATCAATAACTCTTCTTACAATTAAACTCCCTGAGAGGTCATCTTTGACAATTTGCTTTCCTTTATCACTTTCATTCTTTCTTAAAGACCACATTACCAATGCTTGATGATTATCACTGAAAGTGACTCCCTTAACAACTTGTTCTGCTTCCTCTAGAGTTCTATGGAGAGGAGTGGTTTGTTTTCTAACAGCATCAAACACTACTACATCAGCTATATCCCATTCTGGGAGGATCAGTACTCCTGACATCTTTACCATATCTCTTCCCTGTTCTGGAGTGATTTGTTTAAACTTTGTAGTCATCTCTATTTTCACTTCTTCCTCTATGACTTGTAAATCCTTCTCCGGATTCTCTTCATGTCTCTTCTCATAGATTTCTTGAAATTGTTTGATGTTTAATTTCCAAAGAAATTGCATAAAGGCCCTAGTTTTAACAAAAGTGTCATCAACCAAAAATTCTTCACAAGCTTGCTTGATTACAGGGTCCAGTTCAGTACCTGCTAATTCCCCTACTGTTAAATCCAACTTGGGTTCTTGTGGTAGCTCTGGCACTCCCTCATTTACTTCTTCATAAGTCATAAAGATTTGACCTAGAGCAGCTACTTGCTGTACTTGTTCTGCAATCTCTTGGTCATCAAAAATTCTTATAGGAGACTGTGATGGGGAGTAATCCTTTTCCACATGAGCAGGTCTCTCTTCCAATATTTGCCTCTTTGATGGGGGTGGAGAATCAATTATATCCTCAGAAGTTTGAGGATGAGGAGAATCAGGGATCTCCAAAATCTCCTTTTGTTTTCCAACCTATTGTGAGGTTGATGGGATATCCCTTTTATCCATTTGCTTTTGCTGGCTCTGTTCTGGTATCACCACATTGTAACCAGTCTTCTTTTGCACCATGTACCTCCTCGAGGGTAACCCTTTTGCAAACACAGGCTTGCTCAACAATTGTCTAACCTTTTCTAGATCTTCCTTCATAACCTTTTCCTTCTTCTCATTTATGGTCTAAAAAATATCCTGAAAATAATTCATAAGAGTATTTATTTTCTTCCCCATTGGAGTTATGCTTTTCAGGGGATCCCATCCCGAATCACATTGCCGGATAAAATCTAGTGTCTTCCTGTATACCAACCATTTTTCTTTCATAACCTCTTGTTCCTGTATCTTTGCTACATTCCTGACAATATCTTCAGGGAAATTAAAAATATGGTTGATCATGGCACACTTGGATCTCTTTTTAAACATTTCATTATAGAAACCTTCTGGATCTACTGTTCTGGCAATTGTAGTAGCCATATGGTATGGAGCCAGAATTTTATCCATGTAAACCCATCCACCCTTGGTAATTATGAATTTATGGGCAATGGTAACATTTGGGAATAAAGTTCCCTTGCCTTTTCCAATCAGGGCACACTCCTCAATATCTCCTAATTGCCTCAAGAACTCTGCAATTCCAATCCTAAGGGGTACCTGATAGGGCAATATAAAAGGGGTCCCCCTAAAACCATACAACCTAATAATAGTTGATACATTGTAGAAAATAACATCTCCCCAATTGTGTACAATGTTTAGGTTCTTAGCAAACTGGTTTTGCCTAACAAGCTGTGCCAACACTGTTGGGATTCTTGGGTTGTTTAAGACAAACAACTTCCTGAATCTAGCTGCAAAACGTTTATCAAAATTGATGAAACTATGATCCTTCTTATCCCAGGTCATTGTGAGGCTCCATAGTTGGACTGGCATGTCTTCACCATCCTTCTTTCTCACCAATTCCATTTCTTGTTCAAAATAGCTTGCTCCTTTGGACAGAAACATGTACATTATGAAAGAGTACCAGCAAAAGGGCCTGTCACCTTCATTCTTTTGAATCTTTACTAATCCATTATGGATTAATTCAGCAATAAAAGGAGCAAAATCAAAAGTGATAGACACGTGTGCATGTAAAATTTGGATCATCATGCACATCAAGTGTATTGGCATCCTTTCACTAACATCCTCTCCAAAAACTTGACATAATGACCAATATGCACCCCTAGCTCTGAGATCAAAATATTCTATTTTAAAAGGCTCCTGAGTGTTCTGCCCCACAACAACCATTTTTCCAATTTTGGTGCAGAAATCCTTCAACAACTTGCCTCTAAAATAGTTCCTTTGTGCATTATACACTTGCCTTAGTTCTTCAAAGTTAATGCTCTCCAAACTTTCTGAGGGTTCACTTAACCCGAACACCTTCCTGATTTCTTCAGTAGAAAATTTAATCAATAACACTCCCTTTGCATCCCTAATTTCTTTAGTGATTGGATCATAATTCTTTGCAACCTGGGTCATTAAATCTACATCTAAAAAGACACAGGCACGACAAGTTTTCCTAGGTCAGATTGCCATATATTGCTTACAGGGTGAGGGGCATTTCTCTGACTAAAACCTACTTTGAATAATTCCAGTCCTGTGGTATCAGAGTCACCTCTTGCGTTGATAGTACCAATTTTGGCCTCTCTAATAAAACTTGCCGTGTCATATAAACCTTTTGCTATTTTTACCCTAGGATCTTTGGGAATCAAACTCTTGGTTTTCACTAGGGTAGTGGAAGAGCCAAGAAGTAACTGCAATAAATCTTCATGCAAACCTCTTTCACTATACTCTATTTTACCCGACAATTCTTTCCTTGGTGCCATTTTAAGGTTTATCTTTAAAAGAAACCTTTGCAAGATAGACAAAATACAGAACTATGATTCTTTTAGTAAGGAAGCAAATCGCACAAGAATTTCACCAACCTTTTTTTCTCAGAAACCACCCAGGAATAGCAGCCAAACCTCAGAATTCTTCACACCTGAGTCTCTTCAAATTTTTGATCTCTTTGTGCTTCTGAAAGTGCATGAAATTCTGATATATGAGCCACTAAAGTAGTCATGTCAACAATTAATTTAGCATGATTGAAACAATTACTCCTCCGGAAGAGTGAACTGTCACTTCTTCAATGGGAAGCTTCAACTTTGCACCATTTTATCTTTAGTTTGAAAGAGAACCGTCGATCCTCATTAGCAGATGATCTAATGGCCTATCACATGATCGCATGGTGTGAAAAACACTCATGCGAACATGCGACTAACTGTCACGTTACCTTTCTATTTTTGGTGGTCTCTTGTAACTTCCTCCGTTAACACAAAATGCTATTCACATGATCGCATAGCTTAAAAGAAGCTTATGCGAACATGTGAAAACATGTTAGCATTCACCATCATTGTCCTCTTTTACATCATCGGTCCCACCTCACCTTCGTCAATAAAGGAATTCCACGCTTGCAACACCTGGCAGAATGTCAGGTACTTTCTTTCTTTCCGAGCACCAGTGTCTGCTGATACTAACCAATGAGAAAACATTATTTATGCACATCTATCAAAGGTTTCACCGGAGAATCGCACTTGATTCAATGCAAGATCAACAGCCTGTTGCATGATCCCATAGGCTTAAAAGATCCCATGCAATTATACGACAGCCATCCGATCTTCCCTTGACTGTTTTAAACCTTTGGAGATTCTTCTATTACCGGCCCTACTGTCCTTGGCAAATAAAAGGCCGCCACTTGTGAGATACTTGTCAGTGGTCCCACCTTGTTTCCGCATCAGGCTTTGTTATAAAATCAATGGTTATTTTGCATGTTCACATGGCTTGGAAATATTCCATGCAAACACGCGACCACCGTTAGATCTTCTTTGAAGATTCATGGTTGGATGAAACTCGAAACATTAGAATACAAGGTAATTAGGTCAGAGGAAATGTTATTTATATTACTAGGTTTCTAGACTTAGGAAGAGATATAACCCCCGCATAAAAAATAAATGCATGTGCTCTTTAATGGACCTAAGTGACTTAAAAAGTAACGCTCGAAAAGAAATGAAGTAATTGACTTAGGGTTTATTTTGAAAAAGGCAAACATTTTGGGGTTTTTGACATGAATTCAAAATTCTTCAAGGACAAGACCTAGGGTAAGGAATTTTGAAATAGGGCTATGACAATTTTTTGAAGAAATTCTGACACCTATACCTAGGAAAACTTCACAGACTAGAGGACTAAACCAACGTTTGGAAAAAAACCTCAGAAAATTAAGAATACTCCCAACAGGTGGAATTAGATATTCCAGAGTTGACTATATCCAGCATTCTATATTCTAGCACCCAAACAGGCCCACAATGTTGTTGAAACATTTGGGAAAGGTATTTCCTTCCAAGAAAGGGAATGCATATGTTATCATTCTCATTTTAAAAGCTTTGCGCAATTGGGAAAGACATTTTATTGGGGTGCATTAGAGTCGATGTAGCAAATGGCCTTAATATTTGTCTCAATCAATATCGATATTAAAGCTAAGAATACTAGTTTTCCTTCACAATGATTTCTTCAAGAATATATCACAATTAATGAGGTATTCTCTCATTACAATGATTGTTTCCTTCATTAGGAAGAGATAATATTATGTGTATTTTGTTTATGGTTGAAACCCTCAGTCCTTTTTTTCTAGTTCTGTAGAAACCCCAATACCAATAAAATGTATTAAAATGGTGGAGAGTTTCAAAGGCCATTATCCTGAATGGCATTGAGGTCATCATGCTTATTTTTTTAGTGACTCAGTTGGTATCTAGCTAATTAGAGTTAGAAAGCAAAACTATAAAAAAAAGAGTTTGTGCTTAGAGATTGCATAATGTTTTCTTTTCTAATGTCAAGCTAGTTTTTGCATTAAAACTTATGAGTTTCAATGATTTTACTTATAAGTCAGTTGCGGGTGTACTTACAATTAATTTTTCTAGCATTTAAGCTAGTCAGGTATCGGATCTTGGTAATATTTTGAAAAAAATGGGTTTTCTTGGATATGGCCTTAGGGTTTTTTGTTTAAAGTGGAGGAATAACCTAGTTATGTCTTGTTGGCATTATGTTTCACCATTAATTTTTGTAACTTAAGCTAAGGGAGAGGAGGTCGTGACTTTTAAATCCTAAAAATGTTCTATCTTTAAGAGTTGACCCTTAATATTGTTTCCCTAGCTCATACGATTTTCCTAAGTCAATTAGTTTTATTTATGAGCTACGTGTTATGTATTTTTCAAGTGCGGGCCATGTGTTTCATTCTTGTGTTCCCGCTATGATGTCACCAAAGCTCCAAGTTGATCACGAGATGGAAAGGGGATGTCACCTATCCTTTTTGTGGGATCGGTTCTCTTATTTTTTCTCTTCAGCTGAGCATTTTGGTTAATTCCAGTGCTACTCTGCAACTTTTTTAATGCATGTGTCAATTTTGAATGAGGATTGATTGTTTTGTCAGAGATTTGTAGCACGACAGTTATGATCTTTTGATATTCTCAACCATTTAAGGTTTGAAAAATATCTATGGCTATCATGCTCCCATAATTGAAAGTGCTTGACGGTTATCCATCACGGGATCATGTGATTGTACCACGTGCCTGAGACTGGCAACTATTTGAGAAATGGAACCATAGCATGGGGCACATGGAGATGATTGATTGGATGAATTTACAAATAAAAATTGGTAATAAAGTTGATGGTTATAATCAGAGGTTAAATATTTCACAACTAAAGTGCTAATATTTTAGCACTTATGTAAAATCAGCGGTAATGTTTTAACTTCAATAAAAAGTTGCCCAGAGGTTAGTGTTATTTGATCTACTGTGGCAGTTATTTTCTAGTAAAGATCAATGGATGTCATTCTCCCATGCTCCAAAATTTTTGATTGTTATCTATCATAGGATCATGTGATAGTGATGCATATATTTACCTGCTAAGAAGTGATGGTTGTTAGATTACTTTCCATCATCTGATGGAGCTTGGACAGTTCAAATCAATAGATACAGTTTGAAATTGTAGAAAGGTTTCTTTTAGGAGTTTTTGGTTCACTCGTATGAATTTAATGCAAGACATGATCATAGTGATTTAGCATAAAGAGGTGTTGAGATTTTAAATTTATTCATTCTTCTTACCCTAGGGATTGAGAAGTTTTTTGCAGCTCGTGAGGTAATCAAAGGGTTTTTCCTTGCTAACAATTCAAGTGAAGATTGGTGTGAAGAAGCATAATTTATCCTTGTTCTCATGAGATGCTATGTTTTCTTGAGTATTTTTTGCAAATTTCTCATGGGATTCTTTGCTTTCAAGGATCCAGTATTATTTTTTAATTGAGAAGAACCTTGTTTGTAGAAGTGAAAGCCCTAGTTTCTAAGAGGTTTCAAAGGCTGCCCTAGTTTTTAAAATGCCACAGGTTAGAGGGCATTCATGGAAGGTGGGGTATCTTGAGAGAAATCTCTATGATAGTTTCTTAGACCAGTTAAAACCCTCCACAAACAATAAGGTATTAGGTACTAAAATGGTTAAGCGAAGGAGAATTGATGAGGATTTGTATGATGTGTTTGGATATATTGCGGATGCCTGGCTAAAATTTTTGGGATTAGAACTATTCAAACAATGGTATGGCTAGGGAAATCTTTCAAATCCTGAGTCAAATGCTCGGTAATTTGACCTAGGCAAGTTAGTTGTTCCAAATGTATTTTTAGATATAGACCTCCTCCTGAAAATAGTAGAAAGATATGATCTAGTGACAAAAGTGGTTAGGGATATTAGTGGAGAGGTTTTGCTCACTATCAGTAGAAATGAAATAAAGGAGATGTTTGACCCCAGTGAGTTATCAACTAATTTGATGGACATAGATTTAAAAAGTTTCCTGGCCCAATATATTAGAACTAGAGATGTGGTTAGGTGGAAACTTCTTCCCACTCATTTGGATAAGGCACAATTAGTAAAGTATTTTGTAGGGGAATCCACTCAAAAAACCTTCACTATGGAGGGCTTCACAGAACAATTACAAGACACATATTACTCATTGTGTTAGTTTTTGGGGTCGCATGAAGGAGACATTATGCCTCCTAAGTTCATGTATATGGCAAGCATCCTAGTTTTGTCTCAGTATATGACTACCTAACTTACATGGCATAAAATATCCATCTTGGTTTAGTAGATTTAAAAAAGAGAGGTACAATTAGATATGCACAATGAATTCCAGGCCTTGACATTGTAAGAAGGAAGAAAGATTATACATGAGGCCGGTGTGCTAATTCTACCTAAATATGATATTTCTAGTGTTGTGGCCTTTGATACAATGAGAAGAAATATGCATGGAACAGAAGAATAACGGGTTAAAATGGCTTTGAAGAGAGCTTAATACAAAAAATATTATGCTACCTTAGCTATGTGGTCTCTCGCACCTTCAACAAAGAGAATGTACATATCTGATATCAATCCTGGAGTGAAGGGTAATGTGATTTTATATGGGGTTGTAGATATAAGTGGTGTACAAGATGTGAAAAAAAATTTGGAATCTTCTAGGTTTATTCTAAATGTTGCACATAAGGAAGAGAAGGAAATGGAAGACCTTATGCTGAGAATTCAACACCTTTTTTGGGAATATGGAATAAAATCTAAGAGATGTGAAAAGTTGGAGATGAAGAATGCAGTGTTGGAACAAAATATTAAGGATTTAGAAAAGACTTTGAAGTCAGATGTTCTAAAGTCATCCACATTAGCTAGGACAAGGCTATTAATTATCAAATCAGATATGATTGATAGGGAAATTTCTCCACCACCATTTTCACATGATTTTCTTGAAGAAATAGAGTATTCAATTGAGGCTACTAGGGCTAAACTTTATCAAAAAATTGATGAATTGGAGAAATCCTTAATTAAGAATCAGGAGGATTTTGAAAAGAAAAAGAGGGATATAGTATAAACAATTTTGTATCATTTAAAAGAAAGGGATGATGAGAAATTGGTCAATATTCATGTTGATTATACATTTCTTTTTGAAGCAATTTAGAAACTTGAGAAGGATAAGGAAGTGGCAGGGAAACTATATGACAGATGGATCCAAAGGATAGAAAAAATAAAAATGATAAGTTTGGGATCTAGATATCACAGGGAAAGGCCTATGAAAATCAAAATCAATTTTGATTTTGTAAAAAATCTAAAGGATTTCTAGATGTTGCTGGACCACATTGAAGGAAGGATTATAGAGTTAAAAAAAAAATTAATGAGATGAAGGAGACTTTCCTACCTTCAATTTTGGACAAGGATGGATGGGTGAAAATCGTGTAAACATGGAAAGATGAAGGAAAGGAAAATTTGGAGGATGCAATGGATGAGATTTGTGATGACATGGACAAAGGAATGTTAGAGAAGTATATGGACATGATTATTGCCACATGAATTTTCTTCAACATTTTTGAAAAGGTGGTGAATCATTGCATCATTAGATATACTCCATTCAAAAGAAAGTCAGATGAAGTAGTAGGTTTTGATTGGCTTACTGAACAAGAATACAAAAAATGGGTACAAATGTATGCCAAAGAGTAAAGTACCATGACACATTGATAAATTTTTTGGATTCTGTGTTATCTTGAGAAGTTATTGTATACCTAATTTTGTTGCTGGCAGTCATAAACTTGGTTCACAAATCTTCACCGACAGGACATACTTATAGTTTTGAAAGGATAGCATTTTTATTGCTGCTACTTGTCCTCTACCCAAGATAAAAATATTGATTGATTGTCATCTCATGACCCTTAGCTTGTTGCTTCCCTAGTTCCTATAAGAGGGTAATCAAGGCCATGAGATGGGGGCCAATGGTTGAGGTTTTCTAAGAGAAGTTTAGAATGTGTCGGTCAACATTTTTTGTGTATGTATTGAAAAATCAGAGCAATAGAAAAGAAAAACGATGATGTTTTTTGCAGGTCTTGTGTCTTTTAAATATTTTTGATATTACATCAAAAGTATAGCTATATCAATTAAAGATCAAAAGCATTTTTTGGTTCATTTCCTCTCCTATTACAAACTTTATGTGTTTTGATGTAATATGATCAAAGATCTTATTATTTCATTGCATTATTATGATGTATGTGGCAAGGTTCATGCTTTAATTCAAATAATTAATTAAAATGCCTGAATTCTCAATTGCAGATACATAAGGTTCTAGTTTTTAGGATTATAATAAGTAGGGTTTACTAGAGAGTCATAGTTAAACACTTTTTAATGAAAATGTGTCACAGATCAAGAAGCTATAATTCTAGAAATTTTGGTATAATGTTCTGTGTTTGAAAGACTCTGTTGCCCAATAAGCAAGGCACTAGTCCAAGCTAGGGTTTTCTTTATGTTCCCCTTATTTAAAAATTTATTCATTTACTTTTATTTAGAATTTGTGTTCTACCTTGTCTCATGCTCCATATAGATTGATGTTCAATGGGTGATTAGCCTTCATCTAGTATTTCCCCGTCATGTTTGATGCCTCATATGAGATATATCTATTTGTGCAATGCCACATTGTGAAAGTGTGTGATAAAAGGGCATTGAGGTCTACCTGCCTTGGTTTTGCAGAGCCTAAAGTTTAGAAGGATTTTTATCCTTGTTAGTTGGTCTAGTTCTCTTAGGAATTTGTTACTTGGAGTTGGACACTTTGTAAAATTTGTTGAAGAGTACTAGTAGCTAATTTGTAGTGTAAACCTTGTCGAACAAGGAACCAAAAAAGTGGCGACTCTACTGGGGAGGTGTAAGATTTATCTATAATCTAGTTAAGCTCGCGTATGTTGTGTAGAAATTATATCTAGTTGAGATTGTTTGTTGGGAAACTTGTAGAGATATTGTTATATTATAATAGGTTTTGATTGAATCATTAAGTTTTGGATCCTTGTTTCCATCTATTCTGAGTTATTTTTCTTATAGAAAATATATTCATCATATTATCCCATAAATGTTTTTTTGGGTGGTGACTCAAAGGTTATACTAGTGCATATGATTGAATCATTCTTGTGATTAATCACAAGATGAGTAAACAAAGGAATACAATGGCCTTTATGAAATAATATCCCGAAGTCACACTAGAGGGTGAGCTTCTAAGAGGTTTAAAGAAAAGATGGAAAAAAGGGATAAAGAATCTAATAGTGCTTCTACATTGTGGAAACCAAAGATTGCAAATTCAGGTAAGTCTTTGCATGTAGTTCTTGAAAAAATGAATATTGTTCTAAAAGTTTGAAGTCCAATAGTCAAGGGTTTTTTGATGATTTATTTAATACACCCATATGTGAAAAAGTATTACAACGTGAAAAAGGAATTAATTAGGTCCAATACATTGAGAAGAGAAAATATCAGAATAGTAGTCAAGGTAATCAAGGTAGAGATGTGTCTAATAGGCCTCCTCCTCTACCTCTTCCTGTTGAAAATCCTTATGCAAGACTTGGAAATCAAAGGGATGTAAATTTAATTAATCAAGATGACTCTTTTGGTTCTAATATTACTTTACCAGATCTTGATGAGTTATTTGGAGATTTGAATTCCCTTAGAAGGGAGTTACAAGAGAAAATGACAATAAGGAAACACAAAGAAAAAGAAAGGGAAGAAGAGGTCATAAATGCTCTTATAGAAAGAGATGGTCTACTAAAAAGAGTGACAAAATTAAAAATTATGACACAAGGATCTAGTACAATTCCTAAGGGTTTGAGAAAGGACATGTTTGGAGATGTGAGAAAATTAAGAATTTAATTCCAAGGGAGAGAATACATTTGTAGAAGGGGTTTGAAAAAGAAGACCCTATTTTGAGGCCTTATTATGATTGGGAGAAGAAAGCTTTCTCAAGCCAAATATCTATAGTCAAGGAAAAATAATGGCACATACCACTAAGGTTGATTTAGACAAAGGAAAGAAAAAGGTCATTGGTATTCAAATTAATAATCTTATAGACTAGGGGAGAATCCATCAAAGATTATCTAAGTTGATTTGGAATTGGAAAGAGTTCAGTAGGAAAGGGAGGATATAGCCAAGGAGCTAGAGAGAGTAGAGGTTGAGGCTTCTATAGCTGAAATGAAAAAGAAGATTTCACTCGTAAAATCTTCTACCTTAACCAATACTTCCTTAGGGGCTACCCACTCTTTCCTAGGGGAAGTAGGACCTGGCTTTAATATTGTTGGCACCAGTTTGGGTGGTTCCAACATTTCTCAAGGAACTAATTTTGGAGTTACTAAGAAATAAAGTGGAACTAGTTTTGGTGCAGGCCCTAGTGGTCAGAGTAATGGGTTGACTTTCCAAAGAAATCCAATTCATCTGGAAAGATATAGGTAGTTATATTTTAATGGGATTCCTGGATATCCTAATTTATTTACAAATGAATTAAGAGATAAGACAAGTAAGTTTTTAGGGAAAAATGCTATTACAGGAGAAGAGAACCTCAGAGCATTTAATGATATGTTGAATGATTATGAGGTGGAACGTGAAGATTTTATGAAATTGTTTGTGCAATCCCTAGTTGAGGATGCAAGGGATTGGTTTAGGGGACTATCTAATTGCAGTATTGGATCATGGGAAGAATTTGAAAAATGTTTTAAGGAGAAGTATGATGATAAGACCAATTCCATTTTAATTCTAAATGAATTTAACAACATAAAAGAGTCACAAAATGAAGTTTTTGTAGATTTCAACATAAGATTCCAAAACGGTATGAAGAAATTGTTCCAAGTTATGAGACTAGATGAAAATGTTTGTTTGACAACATATTTTAATGCATTTGATGGAAAAAAGGCATACCTACTAAGAGAAAAGGAGCCTCACATCTTGAGGGATTCATTCTGAATTTCTATCAACATTGAGAGTAACCAGAGAGCATCTGGTAAGCTTGGGAGAAGAGATGATCCTAAGTTATTCAATAGAAAGAATAATAAGAGAGAGTCTGACAAGACTCTAGGGGAAAAAAAGAAAGATGATGATAAGATAGATAAGGTAATCAGTGATTTAAAATATTTGAAAGGAAATAACATAAGAAGTGATAGGACGGTTGGACAAAACAGACCTCAGTTCAATAATAACTTCAATAGGTAACCTAGATTGTAGAATTACCCTTATAATATTCAATGGAAAGATGGAAAACCTATGCAACCACCCCAAAGTAGTAACACTAATGATAAAGAAATATCAGATCCATTACAGAAAAATAGTATAAATATAGCCGAGGATTCACCATGGTGTATTGCTTTCCAGTCATCCCATGCATCAAATTTTTGTGCGGTTGCATAGTCTATTTCTACTAGTGAGGAAATTGGTGAGGAACTGGAGGAATCATAGGTGAGAAATTATGATATTAGTTGCAACATGAAAATATCTTTCTTAAAAGAAGAAAGTGATATGTTAGATTTATAATCACAAGAAGTAGAAAAAAGTGAACAAAGATTGAGGGGTAAGTCTTACCATCAATAAATTTTATCTGATAATGAGGATTATCTTGATAATCAAAGGTGCATTGTTGAGCATGGTGCTGACACGGTTAACTTAAAAGGACCATCTGAGGAAGAAATTACAAAAATCATAGCTACTCTGGCCACTCAAGTTAAGAGAAAATATAATTTGAGAATAGGACATTAGGGGAAAATGATGATGAGCCTACTGTGTGATGATGATAATCACCTTCATGAAATTAAGATCAAATTAGAAACAATTCTAAAGTAGATACAATGTAAATCTATTTAAAAATGAAACTAAGATCTATAGCATCTCATGGCTCTCTAGAAAGAGGTGGTAAGTGAAGCTCTCAGCTCGAATCTCCACTAGTGACACTTCTAAAATGAGAATGTATGCTACTATAATGCTTCTACAATGCTTCTATGATGATGATTCTAGCTCAAATTGACAAAAGTATAATGCAAATTGCTCTAAATACTCTTAATTGCTCTTAGAATGCTCTTCAATTGCCTATAGTAACAATGCTTTGCAAATGAATTTCTAAGATATCAATTGCTTTCAAAATGCTTCATATTTATAGTAAATTCCCAAGGGTAGGGGGTGGAGTGAAGTAATCATGATTTACCTTTGGTTGAGTCAAATACTTTGCTTTGTTCATAAATGGGGGGACAATTTAAAGGTTTGTCTCAAAGCTTTGGACAAAAGGACAAGATTGAGTGGATGAGATTGAAATTTTAAAATGAGTGATTGACATTCATCCTTTTTGAGTGATTTCTGTCTTTTTGTCCTCAATTCTCATTGGTTGCTCAACTTTGTTGAAAGATATTAGGAATTATTAAATTCAATTAATTAATTAAATTTAGCCTTGTAAGGGTAATAAGTTCATTTTGATTTTTGATTTAAACAACTATACAACTAATTGATTAAAATCAATTATGTAGTGTTTTTCACCCCTTTAAGCTTTGATTTAATTATTTAACATCCTTATTTGATTTTTCCTTTGCTTGAATTTTTTTTGTCCAACTTTATTTAATTATGTCCATTTTAATTGATTTGATCCCTTTTTTATTGAATTAGTGCATTTTGATGATTTTAAGCCATTTTATTGATTTTTGCAATTTAAAAGCACTTTGTCCATTTTTATGTGTCTACAAATGCCCCTCTTTGAATTGATGTATGAAGAACATTGATTCAAAGATTCTTTTGAGTCCTGATCGCTTTTAGGTCTTGATTATTGATTCACTGATATGCCTCTGATATTGATTGATTGCTGCCTCTGATATGATATTGATTGCTACCTTTGATACAAATTTTTTTGATGCCCCACTGATTCCAATGATGTTTGATTTCAATTTCAATTTGATACCTTGATGCCCCCTCAGAAATTAAAATATATTGATTGCTTGATATGAAAAATTTGATGATGTTTGATTTCTTGAATATGTTTTCATTTCTGAAAAACTTGATGATATGCCATGAGTTAAAGAATATGCCTTAGTTAATTTGATAGGTCAATACATAGGTCTAAGCCAAATTTCACCTCCAAAAGTAGGTCAAAATAGCTTAAATAGGTTGAAAAAACCTTGTTTTACTGTTCATTTTTACTTTTATCTTTGGTGATTTTGCTCTGGTCCTGCGGTGAATTTCAAGATGGTTGTCCCTATTCGAGAGCATCGATTCGAGAGGTGTCAGAAATACGTGAGGCCACCTAACTATGGACCTCCAGTAAGTTATTTCAAACTTCTTATTTACATTTATTGCTCATTTATTAGCATTTATTGTAATTTCCTGTTTCATCATTGCCTTTAATATGCAAAATCATGCCTAGGAAAATTTCACTGTCACCTAGGCCCTTTTACTGTCACATCCACACTTTTCTCTCATGCATTCATATAGTTTAATGTCACCTAATAACTTTCATCCTTTCCTGAGAATAGGATACTCATGTGTAGAGCTAGGTCAAAATGCCCATTTTCATATATTCTATCGCGTAGGAAACCCTAACAATTTGACTGTCACCTAGGCCACATTTTGTTATTGCCTAGCATGATTTACTATTGCGTAGCATGAGAACTATCATGTAACACTCACAAAATGTCATGTCACAACTTTTTGTTATCGCTTAAGAGGAATGTCGCCTGGGATGATTAAAATGACGCCTATAGACTTTGAATTTTATTTTTCTTCTTCTTTTTGTTTCACTTGTACTTAATTGTGTCTGATGAAAAATTTGATGACTTCTAATGCTCAAGTCAAATGATTAGATTAGGTATGTTACGTTCAACAAAACAAATGGATTAGAATATCAGGATAGTGTTACCAATGAATGTGATGTGTCAATCTGATTAGGATAGGATATTGATAGCATAAATCAATCAGTGTGAAAACTGATATGATTTGATACTGCTGCTTGGTTCTCAAGACACATAGACATGAACAAATGGTACTTGGTGTGATTTCTTGATACTTTTGATAAACTTTATTAACTTGAGATAATTCCTTGATATGATATACTGATATGATTCCTTTTTTTTGCCAACAAGAAAACTTTCCTACTCTATACATCTGGACAGTTGCTTCTTGGGTCATTGATTTGGGCCAGACACTTACGGATCCTAAGTTTTGTGTGATTGAGTTATGTGGTTTGAGCTTCCTTCTTGATCTTCCATGGTTCCAGCTGAACCATGGTTTATTGACTATAGTGGCAGAGTGATGACACTCCGACCACAATACATTTCATTCTCCTTATGGAGAGATGACTATCATGCCTAAGGACATGTATAGATTACTACGTATCCCATGCAGAGGAGAGGTAGTGTATTATGATTCCATATATGATTCTACTATCTGCCGATGAGTGTTCAGGGACAACTCTATTGATGATGATATGATCACCTGGCCTTAGTTTTCTTCCTTTCCTACATTGCCAGTAGTACTTGGTGCACTGATCGGTGGTTTGCTTCTTCCCAACCGGTGAGGTCATGGTTTTTCTATTAGATGGGGTAGGATTCTGGAGGATTTACTTGCTCATCCTCGATGCTTCAATTGGGGTTCATGTGTCCTTGCATAGCTCTATCATGATTTGCACGAGGTAGTCTATAGAGAGTGCATCCTTGTTGGTTGGTGCAGTTATTCTTCAGTTATGGATATGGGAACATCTTCCCATCACTAGGCCTATTTCTGAGAGGGTTCAGCCTCATGGTTTTCCATATGCTTTTCTATACACTGGGATGGTTGTGTAGCATAATTTGGGTCATCTGGATTACTGGCGGTGACAGATTGATGATCTTGATCAGGTTTTATGGAGACCATACAGGGGTTGTGAGATCTGGAGAGAGGATGATGATGAGTTACCTTACATGTTTGCCCCTCGCTGGATGATTGGTTGCACTACTACCACTATTGAGCACTTCTACTTTGGTAGAGTTTCTAGACAATATGGTCAGACACAGGATATGCCACAGGGTACAACACTATATGCTCGGGTATAGGCAGAGAGATCTTTATGGGGTCCTCTCATTGATTATTAGTTTTCCTTATATTAGATTGCTGGTATGGCTTATTGTAGGTGGGAGATGCTTTCTAGTGTGGCAGATGCAGGTATGTCTCACAAGTTTGCAGATTGGTGGGCTCATAACAGGTTTACTCATTTCACTGATCCAGCAAAGCCTATCCCGGGTCGAGGTGATGGAGGTGGTGGTGGTAGACGGTGGAGATGATGAGGACAAAGAGATCCTCTAGCTATTGGTTGAGTATGGGTGAGAGGTGGTCATGGGAGGGATAGAGATCGTGCTAGAGGTCATGATGATGCACTTAATGTATGTCCTAGAGTAGATAGACAACATAGAGCTCATAGACATTAGAGACAGGAGATATAGACTCATGTTGATGCTACTAGGTAGATTCTTGGTAGATTGGATCCTTTGGTTCAGTTGTAGAGAGTGGCCTTGGCTCAACAGGATGATGTTCCCATACAACAGGATCAGGTTCCAACACAACAGGTGCCTACACATGATCAGCAGCCATAGGATCAAGGACAGGGTTCCCAAGATGTTCCCACTATGGGTACTGTAGTACAAGAGGTTCAGGCTATGAGGACATATATGTCTAGTGTTGTTGGGCATTTAGATCAGGTTGCCACCTTGATGCAACAGTTCATGTTTGCTATGGTTTAGAGATAGAGTGGAGTGAGTACTTCTCAGGCTCCTCCCCCATAGGATGGTAGAGGTCCAGATGGATCTGGTTCTACAGGATCTTGATTGATAGATTCACTCATGGTTGATGTACTTGTATCACATGCCATGTTTTTTGATTGATCAGACCATTTGATGTATCACTTTGTATGACATTGTATCTTGATATAATGAGTTGATGGATCATTGATGAACACTTTTTTTTATGATATATGATGATATAATCCTTGGTTCTCCTTGATGAGTTGTTTATGAAATTATCTTTTATGCAGCTATATGATGTGTTATGCATTTACTTTGATTTATTCTATGGATGTAGTTATCTTATTTTATGATATAGATAAATGATGTAATGATGTATGGATTTATGACATGATTTTCCCTATTTCTCAATGTATGGATGCAAAGTGTTTTATGGAAATGCATAGGGAAATGCCCCTTATGTTTTTTTGAATTTTTTGATGTATGCAATGCAATTCTTAGCTATTTGTATGCAAATGATGTATGGATGTTTTTTTCTTTTTCTGGTATATGGATAATGACTAATGATTAATGCTATGCATGAATGCAAAAGATAATCTCATTTTCTTGTTTTGATTGATCAAGAGTAAGACGTTTGATTGAATCCCTCATTTCTTTAATGTTTTGACTAACCAAGATTATTGATGTACCCCCTTGTCCTCGGAAAATTAACCACAAACAAATGCAATTAATCTAACATGATAATTAATCTATCAGGATAAAGAAATGCAATTAATCTAACATGATAATGAAATGCAATTAATCTAACATGATAATGCAATGCAATGCAACCTAAGTGTCACCAGCTTTTAGCAAAGAAATGCCGTGGAGATAAATTTTCATCATTGAGCATTTTGGGACCAGAAAGCTAGTACAATCATCACTGACCACATCATGATGATATGAATACCGCTTTTTATCGCTTTTTGGTAACCTCTTTTTGAACCAAGTACAACCCTCACTAGTTGGATGACCAAACTATGGGAGTCTGAATACCGGTGTCAACAGATTCAATGTTGCAAGTGGATTTTTGGTATTAAGATATGGCAGATCTAAATAACCAAGGGATTCAGTTGTGTAAACAAGCAAAGGTCAATCTGTCCTCTTATGAGATAGTCCTCAATGGTTCTTTGATGACCATGTCGTTAGAAAAAATCTCATAAGTTGATGAATCTTCCTCAAAAAATCACTCAAAGGCAATAAAATATCATGTCTTTCTCATGGCTAATCTAGTTGAAACATCATTGATTAGCTCAAAAGATGTGATAAAAGTCAATTTCATAAAGATTATCAAAAGAAATTTTCAAGTGTTTTGCAATGTTTCATGATTTTCAAAAAGTATTTCCAAGCATGCTGATCTTTAAGGTGTTTTGTCAATTTTTAATCCTGAATTATAAAGTCAATGCAGGCTCAAGGATCATGCTGTAGGATCAAATACTTAGGTTTTGAACAATGATATCTATCAAAGGTTCAATAAACTTTCCACTCTTCTGAAAATTTGACAAATTTCTCTCTAATGCGATTGATTGTAGCACTTATTGAATCCATTTGGTACCAAATTTCTAATCCTCTTCTTCCCCCAAGTGATAAATGTGATCGTTCGACAAACTTAGGGCTGATAGGCAATGCAACAATGCGACTAAATGACTTTATTATGACTATGTACAAATGACGGATGCAATGGCAGTTGTACAAATGAGATGTTGGAAATGCAATATGGACATACGTGACTAGGAAAGACAAACTTAAGGGAACAAAAGGCACTTGTTTACCAAGTTTTCACCTTCTGGATCTTTTCTCTTTTTTTTGCTACCAAGGCACCTATTGTAAAAATCACCTTCATGAAATTAAGATCAAATTAGCAACAATTCTAAAGTAGATACAATGCAAATCTATTTAAAAATGAAACTAAGATCTATAGCATCTCATGGCTCTCTAGAAAGAGGTGCTAAGTGAAGCTCTTAGCTCGAATCTCCACTAGTGACACTTCTAAAATGAGAATGTATGCTACTATAATGCTTCTATGATGATGATTCTAGCTCAAATTGACAAAAGTATAATGCAAATTTCTCTAAATGCTCTTAATTTCTCTTAGAATTCTCTTTAATTTCCTATAGTAACAATGCTTTGCAAATGAATTTCTAAGATATCAATTGCTTTCAAAATGCTTCATATTTATAGTAAATTCCCAAGGGTAGGGGGTGGAGTGAAGTAATCATGATTTACCTTTGGTTGAGTCAAATACTTTTCTTTGTTCATAAATGGGGGGACAATTTAAAGGTTTGTCTCAAAGCTTTGGACAAAAGGACAAGATTAAGTGGATGAGATTGAAACTTTAAAATGAGTGATTGCGATTCATCATTTTTGAGTGATTTGTGTCTTTTTGTCCTCAATTCTCATTGGTTGCTCAACTTTGTTGAAAGATATTAGGAATTATTAAATTCAATTAATTAATTAAATTTAGTCATGTAAGGGTAATAAGTTAATTTTGAGTTTTGATTTAAACAACTATACAACTAATTGATTAAAATCAATTATGTAGTATTTTTCACCCCTTTAAGCTTTGATTTAATTATTTAACATCCTTATTTGATTTTTCCTTTGCTTTAATTATTTTTGTCCAACTTTATTTAATTATGTCCATTTTAATTGATTTGATCCCTTTTTTATTGAATTAGTGCATTTTGATGATTTTAAGCCATTTTATTGATTTTTGCAATTTAAAAGCACTTTGTCCATTTTTACGTGTCTACACCTACTGGTTTATTTATTAAAGAGAAAAAGGATAAGGGAAGTGCTGCTAAGAATGAGAAAGAAAAATTCATTGTCAAAATAAAATAGGTTAAAGGAAAGAAGTGGGAACCAATGAAGGGTGAGGTTTTGCAACCTAAATTGAAACTTTCGAAGAAAATGATAAAGAGGTTGATAAAAGTGGTGCACATACTCAAAATAACTTAGAGCAGAGCATAGTTGTTCAAGACATCAAGGTGAAAAAGGAGAAAGAGTTACCAGGTATGCAATTTGAACTCTTGAATTATGCACTAGTTGATATGTTACAAATACTTTCACAAATTACTGTTAAGGTTCCTTTATTAGAAATGATGAGGATAGAGGAACATACGAGTAAAACCATGGTGTGGGTATATAGTGTTTCTCCTGATAAAAATAAGCTATCAGATGAGCCTGGATTAAAGGGTAAGGAGTTAAAGAAGAGAAATATGGAAGTAGAGGGAATTAACTCTCAAAATCCTTAGATATTTTTAGACCATACTATTAATGCCTATTTGGATTATATTGACCCTTTTTTTCTTAGTGTTGTCATAAATGGTAAAACTGTAAAAAATTGCATGATAGATTCTAGTGCTTCTAATACTGTAGTGCCTTATTAAATCATGAAATATTTAGGTTTGAAGGTTGATATTATCTAGGGTAGATGTTGTACTCTAGACTTTAGGGAGGTTCCTGTCATCGACACCATTAAGGCCCTACCATATAATCTGGCTGCATTTCCTATAAAAAAGATTTGATTATGAGTGTGTTGGTTGCGAATATTCCTCCTCATTATGGAATGTTGTTGTCTAGAAAATGGAGTGCTACCATGGGGGAAGTTTACATTAATGTGATTTATCTTTTTCCACTTTTTTAATTGATGATAAGCATGTGAAAATTGAAAGAGAACCAAGGGTATCACACATGATTGAGAAAAATATAGATGATGACATGACTTGCTTTGTGGATACTGATATAAATGCTTTTAAAGATGAGGAAATAGTTTCAAATGGAGAAAGGAAGCATGTGCTATTGAGAGAGAAGATTGAAAATAAATTTGACAACAACAAGTTGTGGACTATGTATTTTGATGGTGCTAGTTCAAAAGAGTGGTCAGGTGCAGGAGTCATATTGGTCTCACCTAATGGGGGGCCTACAAATTCTCATTTACTCTAATTTTCAGTTGCACAAATAACATGGCAGAGTATAAGGTTTTTTTGTTTGGTCTGAGATTAGAAAAGAAGAATGGAATCAAGTATCTCAGAGTCATTGGGGATTCAAAGTTAGTAATTTCCCAAATCAAGGAAAAATATGCATTGAAAAATAGGAGATTAAAGCAATATAGAAATGCAGTATGAGATGAAATTGAGAGTTTTGATACATTTGAGATAGACTGGATGGATAGAAGTAACAAAAAAAGGCTAACCTCTAAGTCAATATTTCTCTAAGGCCCGAAGACATAACTTTTGTAGGGATTTCTTCAGTAGAAGTCCAATCTAGGTCATCCACCCCTAACAATATTGAAAATTGGTAGGCTTTTAATGACAACAAGGATATTATAAGGTTCCTAAATTGTGATGACAAGTATTTTGATCAAGAAATTGATTTTAGTGCTTGTGTTGAGGTAACAGATGGGAAAGAGACTATTTTTGGCAATGAAATCATCCAATTGAAAACTAATAAGGTACCAAGGGGTCTTTTAATACTTGAGAAGATATTTGATAATCAAGACAGGGTAAAGAATGTTGCAGCTACAACAGACCCCAATAATTTAGAAGAGGTTAATTTGGGAACACAAGAAACACCTACGAAAGTGTACATTGGGAAACGTTTGTCCCCTAAAATAAGAAAGACACTCATTGACTTAATGAGAAAATGCATACATGTTTTTTCATGGTCATATGATGACCTAAAGGCATACATGGAATATTTATTCCAACATATTATTCCATTAAGGGAGAATACTAAGCCTTTCAGGTAAAAGAAAATACCTATCAATCCAACCCTTATGCTTAAGATGCAGGAGGAACCGATGAATCTCAGGGATGCACGAATCATTAAACCTATCAGACACTCATCATAGGTCTCTAATTTGGTACCAATAAGAAAGAAGAATGGAGATATTAGATTATGTGTAGATTTTAGAAACCTGAACATATCTTCATTAAAGGAAAATTATGGACTCCCTAATATGGAAGCAATGCTGCAAAGGGTAACTAGTTCTGAGCTTTTGTCCATGATGGATGGTTTCTCAAGTTATAACTAGGTAATGGTTAAAGAGTCTAAACAGTAAAAAATTGCATTCACTACACCTTTGGGGACATATGTTGATGTAAGGATGCCTTTTGGTCTGACAAATGTTGGAGAAAATTTTCAAAGGGCCATGGATGTGGCCTTTGTAGAATTTATTAATGATTTCTTAGTGGTTTATCAAGATGATTTAACTGATTACTCAAAAGAGGAGGAAAAATATTGTGGGCATTTGGAAAGGATTTTTGTGAGGGCCTTGGAGTATGGAGTGTCATTAAATCCAAAAAAATGCACTTTTGGGTTCATAGAAGGGAGGTTGTTAGGGCATTTAGTTTCAAAAGATGGAGGAAGAATTGACCCTAAAAGGGTGAAGGCTATTTATGAAATACCACTAAAGATGGCATAAGAATTTACCTTGAAAGGGTGGAGAATATTGATAAAATACCACTACCAAAGAGTGTGAAGGGTATTCAGTCATTCTTTGGGTAGGTCAACTTCTTGAGAAGATTTGTGACAAATTTTGTAGAAATTAGTAGGCCCATATCTAGGTTGTTAAAAAGGCATGCTCAGATAAGTTGGAGTGGAGAACCAACATTTTCTTTTTATGAAATTAAAAGAGCTATTAAAGAAGCCTCAGTTTTGAAGGCCCCTGATTATACTAAACCTATGCATATTTTTTCTTTTGCATCCTTCCACACAATTGTTGTGGTGTTCTTGCAGAAAAAACAATGAAGGATTTGAGAAACCAATTGCATTCTTTAGAAATTCTTTACATGCCATGAAATTGAAGTATGAGATAAATGAAAAAAAATCCTATGCGTTGGTAAAGGAAGTCAAGGCATTTATATGTTACCTTCTGGGAGCTACTGTTGTGGCTTATGTGCCTAGTGCTATTGTTAAGGATATTTTTTCTCAAGATGAAGTTTCAGGGAGAAGATGTAGATGGATTAACAAGATCTAGGAGTTCAATATTGACATTCAAATTACTAAATTTGTTAGAGGCCAGGGATTGAAGAAATTAATGGCTAGTAAAATATTGATGCAAATCAAATTAACCAGGTTGAGGAAGAACACAGGGCATATCTTTATAATATGGACCAATGTGATTGGTACAAAGATGTCATATTTTATTTACAAAAGAGGAGATGTTATCCAGAAATGGATGAAAGTAAAAGAAGAATCCTGAAACAACATGCTATTAAATAAATTATAATAATGGGTGGAGTATGGTGGAGGGATGTTAATGGAATCCTATTAAAATGTGAGAATGAAGACCAAGCTACAAAAGACCTAGACAAAATGCATAGTGGCATTTGTGGTGGACATTACATGGAAAAAATAAATTCTCATAAGGTTTAAAGAGTGGGAGTCTAGTGGCCTAAACTTTTAAAAGATGCACACCAATTGGTTAGAAAATGTGATGCATGTTAAAGGTTTTTTGGAAGATTGAAATTTTTAGGGAACTTGCCTTTAAAACTTGTTGAAGTACAGGCTCCTTTTCAGCAGTGGGGATTGGATTTTGTGGGAGAAATCTTGCACAAGTCCAACGGTGGTAATTCATGGATTTTAGTTAGTACTAATTATTTCATTAAGTGTGTGGAAACAATCCCAACTAAGAAGGCAACTAGAAAGCTGGTGACATAATTTTTCTTAAGCAACATTATTACCAGATTTGGATGCCTAGAGAGAATTGTCTTTGACAATGCAATGTGTTTTATGTTAGAGGAATACCATGATTTTTGTGGTAGTTTTTCCATCCAAACATCATACTCCTCACCTTATCACCCATAAGGAAATGGATAAGCAAAATCAAGCAATGAGAACCTATTAAAAATAATCAAGAGAATTTTAGACATAAATAAGCGGGCTTGGGATTCAAAATTGCCACTGGTAGCATGGGAAGACATGATAACTATAAAAAAGACAATTGGTTGTGCACCCTTTGATTTAGTAGATGGAATCCATGCCCGGTTTCCACAAAAAAACATGGTGGAAATGTATAAATTCGTCTAGATTTATGATGAAGATATAGAGGATGAAATGCAGTTAAGAATGAATGACCTCATAGAATTAGATGAAGGAAGAAGAGAATCTAATGATAGAAATTCCAAGATCCAATTAAAGGTTAAGCATTTGTATGACAAGAGGATAGCTGAAAGGAACTTTGATATTGGGGATACTGTGCTAATGTGGAATGCTAAAGGGGAGGACAAGGGTGAACATGGGAAATTTGATCCCATTTGGTTAGGGCCTTATGTGATCCACAAGCAATGCGGTGAGAAATATTTCTTTCTTAGAGGAATGGCTGGGAGTGTGCTGGAATTTCCATTTCATGGACAATATTTGAAACATTAATTCTCTTGAAGAAGATATTTTCCATGAACAATAGCTTTTAGGTTTGTATCATATGCTTTTCTCATGTACATAGGTTTTGGTTTTCTGTTTGGAAAATGTGGTTGCTCTTTTTTTTGGTCTTCTCTCCAGTGATTCTAAGGTTCTTGAAATATTCCTATGTCATAAATGTCCCTAGAAAGAGGTACTGTTGGTAATATTTTGAAAAATAGGTTTTCTTGGATACGACCTTAGGTTTTTTATTTAAAGTGGAGGAATAATCTAGTTATATTTGGTTGGCATTATGTTTCATAATTAATTTTTGTAACTTAAGTTAAGGGAGAGGGGGTCGTGACTTTTGAATCCTAAATTTTTTCTATCTTTAAGATTTGACCCTTAATATTGTTTCCCTAGCTCATACACTTTTCCTAAGTCGGTCAGTTTTATTTATGAACTATGTGTTACACCTTTTTCAAGCATAGTCCATGTGTTGCATTCTCGTGTTCCTGCTATGATGTCACCAAAGCTCGAGGTTGATCGAAAGATGGTGATGGATTTACACCTATCCTTTTTGTGGGATGGGTTCTCTTATTTTTTCTCTTCATCAAACCATTTTGGTTAATTCCAGTGCTACTCTGCACCTTATTTTAATGCACATGTCAATTTTGAATGAGGACTGATTGTTTTGTTAGAGATTAGTTGCGTGAAAGTTATGATCTTTTGGAATTCTCATCCAGTTAAGGTTTGAAAAATATCGATGGCTATCATGCTCCCATAATCCAAAGTGCTCGATGGTTATCCATCACAGGATCATGCGATTGTGCCATATGTCTGAGACTAGAGATTTTTTGAGAGATGGAACCATGGTATGTGACACATGGTGCTGATTGATTAGTTGAATTTACAAAGAAAAATTGGTAATAAAGATGTTGGTTATAATCAGAGGTTAAATATTTTGCAACTAAAGTGCTAATATTTTAGTAGATGTGTAAAATTGATGGGAATGTTTTAACTTCAGTAAAAAATTATCTGGAGGTTAGTGTTCTTTGATACACCATGTTAGTTATTTTCTAGTAAATATCAATGGATGTCATGCTCCCATGCTCCAAAGTGTTTAATTTTTATGTATAATGGGATCAAGCAATGGTGACGCGTGTCTTTCCCTGCTAAGAAGTACTGGGAGTTGGATTTCTTGCTACCATCTGATCGAGTCTAGATAGTTTGAATCAATGACTATAGTTTGAAATTGTAGAATGGTTACTTTTACAAGTTGTTGGTTTTCTTGTATGAATCTAATGGTGGATACGATCACAATGATTTGGCATAAAGAGATGTCGGGCTATTAAATTTCTTCATTCTACTTACCCCAGGGATTGAGAAGTTTTTTTGTAGCTGGTGAGGTGATCGAAGGGTTTTTCCTCTCGGACAATTCAAGTGAAGATTGGTGCGAAGAAGTCATAATTTATCCTTGTTCTCATGAGCTGTTATGTTTTCTTGATTATTTTCTATAAATTTCTTATGGGATTCTTTGCTTTCGAGGAGCCATTATTATTGTTTTACTAAAAATAACCTTGTTGGTAGAAGTAAGTGAAAGCCCTAGTTTCTAAGAGGTTTCAGAGGCCACCCTAGTTTTTAAAATGCCATAGCTTAGAGGACATTCAAGGAAGGTGGGGTATCTTGAGAGAAATCTCTATGAATATTTATTAGACCACTTAAAACCCTCCACAAATTTTAAGGTATTAGGTACTAAATTAGTTAAGGGAAGGAGAATTGATGAGGGTTTATATGATGTGTTTGGACATATTGCGAATGCCCGACTACCAATTTAAGGATTAGAACTATTTAGACAGTGATATGGTTAGGGAAATCTTGCAAATCAAGAGTCAAATGCTTGGTAGTTTGAATTAGGCAAGTTAGTTATTCCAAATGTATTTTTAGATATAGACCTCCTCCTGACAATAATAGATAGATATGATCTAGTGACCAGAGTGGTTAGGGATACCAGTGGAGAGGTTTTGCTCACTGTAAATGGAGATGAAATAAGGGAGATGTTTGACACCAATGAGTTATTAGCCAATTCGATAGACATATATTTAACAATTTTCCTTGCCCAATACATTATAACTATAGATGTGGTTAGGCAAAAATTTCTTCTCAATCATTTGGCTAAGGTGCAATTAGTAAATTATTTTGTAGGGGAATCCATCCAGGAACCCTTCATTATGGAGGCCTTCACCAAATACTTACAAGGCACATATTACTCATTGTGTCAGCTGTTGGGGTCGCATGGAAGACATAGTATGCCTCTTGAGTTCATGTATATGGCTATCCATATTGAGCATCCCAGTTTTGTCTCAGTATATGACTACCCAACTTACATGGCATAAAAGATCTATCTTGGTTTAGTCGATTTAAAAAAGAGAGGTAGTGAGATATTCTATTGGCTCTCTTTCTTGATGCACATGTTTCTTTTCAAAATGCTTATTACTTCCAACAATTTATGAGATTTAAAAGGAACATGGATGGGGAGTCGATGCTTGTACAAACACGGACCACATTAATATCCAAAGACTAGGAGGGATCTAGTTATGTTCTTTTTGATAATAATTTTGCATCTAGGCTAAGGGCTAGATTAATTGTAAATGTTCCAAGGATACCTTCTGAATTGTTAGATTTACTAAGGTCCAAGGAGAGGAGGCTTGATTTGAACATTGAGCATAATTGGGGAGACACTATTCCATATTAGGTTAACACTATGATCAGAGTGTATTATTTTAGGGGCCATCATGTTGTTTTTCCTTACCATGTAACCTTGAGATTGGGTTTTGTTGAAATCATAAGGTAGATTGGTTCAATTCAGGATGGTGAATTGATAGGTAAGGGTAAAGGTACCTTGTTTCCAAATTTTACCTTTTTTTTATCATTTTTTAGTCACAAAGAGAGGATGGGAACACTTAATGAAAATATTTCACCCATATAATCTGGGGGTAAGTGTATCAAGGAACAATAATTTGAAGGGTTTCCATAATTTGTTTGAAAAAAGAATTAGGATCAAGGAAATTTCTCATGAGTTCCATTACCCTAAGGATTGTATAAGAAATATTTATGATAAAGAGATACATGAAGAGAATAAGAGTAAGTGATTAGATTTCAAGGCAGAGTGGGATGAAATCAGACATTCTTAGCCAGAGTATGATCCTGTTAGGACATTGAATCCTTTTGATATAAAGATGTCGACCTTGTTCAAATTGTTTAGCGACATCTTTACTACTTTGAGGTAGAAGCGAGGAAGAAAGGGAGGTTTCAAATTGGCATCCCTTGCTGCACAAGTTCATGAAAAACTTGTTGAGGGTAGGGTTGGAGAAGAAAGACCTAGGTTTGTTTCTTCTCCCTCAGTAGAAAGGGCTTACAAGAGGTTTATGGGTGAGCAAGTTAGTGATTCAGACCCTGAGGAGGAGATATGGAGAAAAAAAGGAAAGCACATTATGACTAGTAGTGGGTTAATTTACCCTCCTCTCAAGCAATTGAAAGGAATCAATATCATGGATCCTCATGATTCCCCAAGGAGAGATCCTTCCCAACCTTCTCCAAGACCACCATCACCTCCTATAGAATTGAATTTACAACATACTTCTGATGCCAAGGTAGGAAAGGGCAAGGATGGTAAGTCTGTCCCACTTGTGCAATTATCAAGTGATAGGATTCAGATGATGATGATGAAATAAATATTGTCACTATCTCATAGGCAAATTTATAGGTGGGTGTCCCATTGTTACCTATTGCGCCCCATCTAGATTTTAATTATTTAGAGATATAGGTTAGAGGTCATAGGCATTTAAGACGGGAGACCTAGACATAAATTGTAAATGATGAGGGGTTTGTCAAAACCTGAGCCTCTCAAAAAATTATGTGGAAAAGAAATATTGAAGAGTATCAAAGGAGGTTGGAAGAAAGAAAAGCTCAGGGGCCTGATGTGATAGAATACAAAACTGTAAATGAGATGTAATTAGAGATGCACCATGAATTCCAGGCCTTGACACAGAAAGAAGGAAGAAAGATTATACATGAGGCTGAGTGATAATTCTACCTAAATGGGATATGTTGTGGTCTTTGATGTTGTGAGAAGAAATATGCATCTGCATGGAACAAAAGAAGAACATGTTGAAATGGATTTGAAGGGAGCTTACTACAACAAAGGTTATGCTACCTTAGCTATCTGGTCTCTCACACCTACAGCGAAGAGAATGTACATATCTTATATCAATCTTGGAGTGAGGGGTAATGTAATTTTATAGAGGGTTGCAAATATAGGTGGTGTACAAGCTACAAGACAAAATTTGGAATCTTCTAGGTTTATCCTAGATGTTGCACATAAGGAAGAGAAGGAAAAGGAGGACCTTATGCTAAGAATTCAACACCTTTTCTGGGAATATGGGATAAAATCTAAGAGGTGTGTAGAGTTTGAGACAAACAATGCAGTGTTGGAAAAAATAATTAAGGATTTAGAAAAGACTTTGCAGTCAGATGTTCCAAAGTCATCCACATTAGCTAGGAAAAGGTTGTCAATTATTAGATCAAATATGATTGATAGGGAAACTTCTCCACCACCTTTTTCATAGGATGTTCTTGAAGAAACATAGTATTCAGTTGAGGCTACTAGGGCCGAACTTTATCAAAAAATTGATGAATTTGAGAAATCCTTAATTAAGAATCAAAATGATTTTGAAAAGAAAAAGAGGGATATGGTACAAATAGTTTTGTATCATTTAAATGAAAGGGTTGATGAGAAATTGGTTGGTATTCATGCTGGTTATACATTTCTTTTTGAAGTAATTCAAAAATTTGACAAGGATAAGGAAGTGGCAGGGCCACTATATGAAAGATGGATCCAAAGGATAGAAAAAATAAAAATGATAAGTTTGGGATCTAGGTATCACAGGGAAAGGCCTCTAAAAATCCAACCCACTTTTGATTTTGTAAAAACTCTAAAGGATTTCCAGATGTTTCTAGACCACATTGAAGGAATGATTAGGGAGTTACAAAAAAACATTAATGAGATGAAGGAGATTCTCCTACCTTCAATTTTGGACAAGGATGGACAGGTGAAAATAGTGCAGACATGGAAAGATGAAGGAAAGACAAATTTGGAGGCTGCAGTGGAGGATATTTATGATGACATGGACAAAGGAATGTTAGAGGAGTATATGGACAATATTATTTCCACAAAACTGTTCTGTGATGGTTTTGAAAAGGAGGTGAATCAATGCGCGAAAAGATATACTCCATTGAGGAGAAATTAAGATGAAGTAATGAATTTTGATTGGCCTGCTAAAAAAGAATATACTTAATGGGTTCAAATGTATGCCAAAGATTAAATTTCCATGAAACATTGATAAATTTTTTTGGTACTATGTTATCTTTAGAAGTTATTGCATACCTACTTTTGTTGTTGGTAGTCATAAACTTGGTTCACAAGTCTTCACCGACATGATAGTACAGTTTTGAAAGGATTGCATTTTTATTGTTGTTTCTTTTCCTCTGCCCAAGATAAAAATATTGATTGATTATCATCTCATGGCCCTTATCTTGTTTCTTCCTTGGTTCCTATAAGAGGGTAATCAAGGCCATGAGATAGGGGTTGATGGTTGAGGTTCTCTAAGAGAAGTTTAGAATGTGTTAGTCCACATTTTTTATGCATATGTATTAAAAAATTAGAGCAATAGAAAAGAAAGCCAACAATGTTTTTTGCAGGTCTTGTGTCTTTTAAAGATTGTTGGTATAATATCAAAAGTATAGCTGTATCAATTAAAGTTCAAAAACATTTTCTGGTTTATTTCCTCTCCTATTGCAAACTTTGTGTTTTGATGTAATATGATCAAAGATATTATTATTTAGTTGCATTGTTTTGATTTATGTGGAAAGGTTCATGCTTTAATTCAAAGAATTAATTAAAATTCTTGGATTCTCAACTACAGGTACATAAGGTTTTGGTTTTTAGGATTATGATAATTAAGGTTTACCAGAGAGTCATAGTCAAACACTTTATAATAAAAATGTCTCACATATCAAGAAGCTATAATTCTGGAACTTTTGGTATGATGTTTTGTGTTTGAAAGACTTTTTTGCCCAATAAACAAGGCACTGCTGCAAGCTAGGGTTTTCTTTATGTCCCGCTCATTTAAAAATTAAATCATTTACTTTTATGCATAATGTTTATCCTACCTTGTGTCATGCTCCATACAGGTTGACGTTCAATGAGTGATTAGCCTTCATCTAGTATCTCCTTGTCATGTTTGATGCCTCATAGGAGATATATTTGTTTGTGAAATGCCACATTATGAAAGTGTGTGTTAAAAGGGCGTTGAGGTATACCTACCTTGGTTTTACAGAAGGATTTATATCCTTTTTAGTTGGTCTAGTTCTCTTAGGAATTTGTTACTTGGAGTTGGCTACTATGTAGAATTTGTTGAAGAGTGTCGGTAGCTACTTTGTAGTGTAAACCTTGTTGAACCAGGAACCAACATGGGAGTTTTCAATTTAGTTATTGTTTTTCATCTCCTAAATCTATAATTGAATCATCTTCTCTTTGTTTCTTGAGTGTTAAATTATATATATATTTTTAAAAATCTCCTTGCATCAAGCCTTTGGCTGTTATATGATTTTGAACCCCATATTTTGAGTTTAGACCTATGCAGTGTAGCTTCCCTTATTAGTAGGTATTAATGCTATACGTGTTTGTATCTTATATGAATATGTGTCTTTTAAAAGTTTGAAACTGAATTTTGTTGCTTCGATAGAGTTGTGCTTAGATCCAATAATTATGAATGAATTTTTTTAAAGACATGCATACAATCATGAAATAAGAGAGAAATCATTGACAAAGAATATCCAACAAGTTAAATGTGTGCTTGATGATGTCCTAAAGGAACTTCTAGACGAATTACATTTTCAACCAGGTTTCCATGAACCACAAGGAAAATAGAAAATTAGTAAATGATTCTTACCGGTCTTGGAAAAGCTTTGTTATTAAATAAAAAAGCTCATTGCCGTTTGTTACCCTACACAATATTAACCTAAGTGCAATTTTGTATAATGTCATCACGTCTGTGCTAAATTTTTGTTGAAATACTGTTGTTATTTTACCTCTCAATTGAGATGGTTTCTTAACATTACATGAGTGAAATTATGAAGACAATAAGACTATGATAAAAATATGATTACCATTTTCCTTGTCGTCTCTATTCATACATGGTTAAACTATGTATTTTTCATTATGAGACAACTTAACAGTATTGTGATGTCTCTCGTTATTCCAAACTAGTATTTTCTCTTATCTTGTTGACTCTCCCTTAGAATGGAGCTACATAAGATGCTTAAAGTGTGTGTATCCAAATAGAGTAGTGTTCTTATCTCAAATTCCTTAAGATTTTAGTTTGACTAATTGTAAATTGTTTTCTTTTGGTAAATAAAATGATGAGGAAAAACCTTTAAGTAGAAGGTACACATGAATAAATGAAAATGTGTAGAATACATTGGACCCAATTACAAAGATTCTAATTTCTCATCTAGGTCCTTTGTACCACCAAAAGAAGTACTTGAGTATGATCTGTGTGTAATCATGATAGAGAAAATTGTAGAAAATTCTTAGATTAAGTATCTAGTGTTGTTATGTCACAAAGTATGACTTGTTATTAACTTGAATCGTAGACTTTATCACGTGAAATAAAGCATTAATAACTAGCATAAAGAGATCTACTTAAATGTGTAGTATGATTATTGACTTTACAAAGATATTTATATTACTAGCATGAAGAAAAGTTCTACTTCAGTGTGTGATAATTGTAAAGAATGTTACGTATATCCCAATTAAGTTAATGGTAAAGACAATGCATTTTAATGAATTGTTTTGAAAGAGGTAGAAGTAGGATGAATGTAAGAAATGTTAACTAAATGAAGGATTCTATCATTGATATCTTAGAGGTATAAAATAAAATATTCCATTATTCACATTGGAATTGATATTAACTATGTGTTTAAGAAATTCAAGAAAAGTGGTTGTGATTCATTGTAAGATTAAGATATGTAATGGGGAATGAGCCTATTAAGGATAACTATTTTACCTTAGTTATTTTATCTTAGATGTGTGGATAGATATAAACCTTTTTCATGATTTCATTTTCATTGAGAAAAGTATGAATTACCAATATGTTTCTATGTGTGAGATGGAATAACAATTCTATGAAATGACAATGAAAGAAAAATTTATTGCTTCTATTTTCTTGATTAAGATTTATGTTTTGGTATGTCCATGGTTTGTTAAACTAGAGTATAGAAATATCTTGGCACACAAATTATATTACTTCATGTCAATTTTGTTTGTTTAGACTACTTCAATATGGGCTAGTTATATTTCATGTCAGGAAAGATTCCATGGAAGCATAATTGCCTTGTGGTAGGGTGGAAATGCACTCCTACAATATTCTTGCCCTGATGTTTTGTGTGAAATAGGTGTCTGGAGATCCTATTAGAAAGGTCTCCATGTTTAACATATTATGAGTTCTTTGTAACCGAGCAGTTGTCTATTGTAATGACATTTGCAAACTTATGTTAGTCTCTTAAGTTGTTATTTTGCAGTTTGACGGTTTGGTCCAAATCTCTTTTGGTATGTTGTTGTTTCAAAAAGTTGGTCAAAACTATTATTTTTTTGATGTATTATGTCATGTGATGTAATGGGGTACATTTGATAGTTGGTTGACACTCTTCATAATTATGGACTCATGTGTCGCTTAATCTATTTGATTATTTTGGTTGACCCTATATTCTTTCTTTTTAATTCAATTAAATTTTTTTTGTCTTATCATCATGTGGTTTCAACATTTGACTTATTTGATTGACTCCCTTGTCTTGTGGATATTGGTGATGTGGCATTTGTGTCGGAAGTTTAGTTCTTACACCTTTAAAAGGCCAGACCGTAGACTCTAGTGGGAACAAATTCATGCTTCCAACATTAAACCCCAAACGAGTAGAGCATTCCTAGAATAGAAACCAAGATTTAATTTCATTACTCAGACTAAGGTTAACTGGTAAGCTAAGAAAGAATGTAGGAAAAATAGACGTGGATCATCGACTATTTTGCTTTCTTTCTCATTGACCGCACATCAAATCGTAGGAAGCGAAGTATTTTTTTGCATATGGAGCTTACAAAATATTATTTTATTCACCTAAATCTATTATATGAAATGAATAGTTTCTTAAGCGCCATTAATAATAGTTAGATGTTAGTATAGTGGTGTTCTCAGTTTATACTTCACCACGTTCCTCCCTTAAATGATACAATGTTTTAAATTTATGTTAATTTAAAAATAGAAATTAATGAAAATTGTACATTTATGTTTAATAAACTTTGGGTTTTATTAGAATTTCTATATTTAATGTTTGGTTTACATGTATCATATTCTCATTCTCATTTGATTAATAATATTATTATAGTTTTATTTTAGTTGACATAAGTTTCCATAGTTCATATAGTATTTACAAGAATGTTTTTAGTAGAAACCTATGTATATTTTTTGAATTTAAGTTTAGATTGTACTCTTGTAAACATCAAATTTATTATTCATTACCTTGATTCAAATTGATAAGTATAAACATAAACTAGGTCATTTATGTAATGACAAATCCAAAACCTAAACTTTTAAAATTTATGATTGATAGATTTTTAACTTTGATAATCTTTTAACTAGACATTGTGAGTCAACATGTATGACATGTTCTATTTAAATACATTCATTCATTTGTTTTGATACTATCTTAGAGTTATCAAGGAATGTTAGGGTTTCAAAAGAATTGCCATTGAGCAATTATAAGAGCATCACATTAGCAACATCATAATAGCATTACATTAGAAATATGACATCTTAGGTCTAGTACAAAAGCTCGTTGTTTGCACTTGATCCTTTTTACAAAGATGCAAACTTTTTTCACTAGGCGTGTCGCTAAAGAGAATGTGACCTCGTAGTTCGTAGACTTTTTAATGGTTTTGTGAACATTGTATTTTCCTTACCAAATTCTAGCATTATAAGATCATTGCAAGACAATCTCAATAATGAGCTTTTGATCATTTAATTATGTGACTTGCAATTCAAATTAATACAACAAGTTCAATTCCACACATTTGTAGGTGAACTGGAATAGTGTATAATTAACTTGTACATTTTGAAAAAATCACCTAATTAGGTCTTAAAAATCCAACATTGTAGTAAGTTGATTCTAAATCTTTGCAACATCATTTTCTCATCAATATCTAGCTAAGTACTACATTTAAATTAATTTAATTGAGCATTTGTTATATTTTATCTAGTTTATTTATTTAGGGTAATTGTTTATTATAGTTTTCTTTATTTATTTAGCGTAAATGGAATGTTGCGTAAGGTTTATATTTTCCTTTAATTTTTACTGGTGAATCCAACTTACTCATATGACCTAAGTTTGTGGCTTAAGGGTTTGTCCTTCTATCATCAAAGTTTTTAGATTTAATTTTTCTAATTACGTATCCTATTTTTGTATCTCATTGAAGTTTGGATTTTTCTTTTACTTATGTTTTCATAATTATGACTTCCTTAGGGTTCTAGGTCCACTATGTGACCTTATTTTTTATCTTACCCTATCTACCCTTGTTTTTGCCACAAAGATTTTAGTTTTAGATATAATTATTCACTAATATTTATGATATTATACCAAATATTGAGTTCGTTATCATTTGACCTTTAGGGTTTTATGAATCATTTTGCATGCCAATGTTTCACTATATTCACATTCCTTCAAAAGAAGTCCTTGTTTGAAAGGTCAAATGGCCCACTCTACGAAGAATGACATTCCTAATTATGTTTCCATTGTTGACAATGAAGAACAACAAGACTTTGATCATGAGACATATGTTGCTAACTCTAAGCCAAATATTTCCCTTGAACATCATAGTTGTTTATTGAGGTATGTAGTTATGTTGAATATCCTCAATGATTAGTTAATACTTTACAAACTCAATATTGGCTACCCCCACTCATATGACTTCCACCAATGGTGTATCCTCTCTTACACCAATCTACCCTTCATCCCTTTCAATTGTTCTTCCTTTCATCCTGCAATTACCACTTCAATGGGTGACCCCGCCTACTATTATCTCTCCTCATGTAACCCCTTCCTCCCCTTCCTCTTTCATTCTCCGCTCTAATATCACCGCCACCATTTCCCTCCACTAGTATTCAACCCTATCCTTCTACACTTACTCATATCCATGTGTTTTTAGTGACATCCCCTATTCCTACCTTTCTCCTTATTTACAACTACTCTATATGCTATAGTTTCTCATTCTAATATTGTTTTTGTATATTTCCGCTATCCCTCTAAAACTTCTATCCATTATTTTCCATGCTCCTCATACCACTAGTATTCCACCTCTACGTTAAATACATTGTTTAAAGAATTTTGATTAATTATTTTATTACATAATCCTCTACATAAATTTAACAAATTTATGTGGAAAAAGTCTTCAAGCAAAATAAAACATTAGCTTGACAAATTTATCTCCATTTATAATCAACAATAATATGAGGAAAGTAAAAATTCGAACTAGTTCACACCATCTTTGATTTGAAACAAGTAGATGAAAATGACCTTGAGAAAAATTGAAAGAAAGTGAGTGTCTTTTGTACAACAAGAACAATTGACTTTAAAAACCACTTTATTTTAAGTGCAAAATTTATTATAATATTTTAATTAACTATTAAAAAAACTTCAATAGATTTTTGTTCAAAGAAAATAAGACTAGGGAAAAAAAAATCTCATTATCAATTTTTTAATAATTATTTAGAACTAGAAAACAAAAGTCTACTACCTATCCCATCTCTATTCTATTATTTCCTACAGCAGGCCTCCTTTTTTAAAAGCATTCCTCGGGCATTGTCCCCACAAGCCAGGTTGAGGTTCATGCGTAACTTTGGAAAAAATGTGGAAAAAATGTATGGGTCCGGGGATCATGGCCTTTTCTGTCTTATTCCTCGTTTGACTACGTAATAAATCGCACTAGGCCAAGTTTTCCGATATTAAGCTTATCGCATGAATTCATCAAGAAAAATGAAAACTGTTTCAAGTGATGTCAAGAGAATTAGTTAGCTGTTAGCGTGGCGGAGTTCTCATTTTCAATTTTATCTCATAAAGGCCGGAAGGCATCAAAATTCGCTTTTGCCCTTTAATTGAATTGGTTAGTGTGTTGTTGAAGATAGGATTTTTAAATTTATATTATTTTAAGTATAGATGGATTACCACGGGACAAAAATTTGTTTTTATAGTATTTATTATTTTGGACTGATTTAATTAAATGATTTTGAATATAATAATTAATTTATAAGTATATTATTATTATTATAGTGTAATTTTATTTTAAAGATTAGTTGTAATAATTGAATTGGGTAATGTGTTATTGAAGACATATGAAATGATTATGCCTTTTCAATTTATATAAATTTAGGAATAGATGGATTACCACGTTGTGAAAATTTGTATTCATAGTATTTATTATTTTGGACTGATTTAATTAAATGATTTTGAGTATAATAATTAATTTATAAGTAATTATTATTATTATAGTGTAATTTTATTTTATAAATTAGTTGTAATAATTAAAAATGAACAAATATTTTTAAACATAGTGTAATACATAAATCAACATAAATATTTTCTAGGTTGATTTACAATGATTAATGAATAATATTGCAAATAACATTACACATTTGTTGACTTTTAGATAATTTAAAAATGAATGAGTGACGAGCATCTTTGAATGCATTAACATAACACAAAATTCAACATAAATATATTTTAGATTGACTCACAACCACCAATACAAAAATTGGTAAGGTGCAATATTTCAATTTGAATTTCATAAATTTAAGAGTCAAAAAATGATTGGATGAATGTTTTAAGTCAAGTCTCTACATATTGTTTCAACCAAGATGATGAATAAGATTCAACATGTAGAGACTTGACTTAAGTCATTAATCTAATCATTATTTGAATCTTAAATTTATGAAATTCAAATTGAAATATTGTACCTTACCAAATTTTTATTGGTTGTTGCGAGTCAATCTAAAATATATTTATGTTGAATTTTGTGTTATGTTTTTGTATTCAAAGATGCTTGCCATTCATTCATTTTTAAATTATTAAGAAGTTAGCAAATGTGTAATGTAATTTACAATATTAATCATTACTCGTTGTGAGTCAACCTAGGAAACATTTATGTTGATTTATATGTTATGTTTTTGATAAAGAAATGGGGCAAAACAAGGGCGTTGTCCCTTTACAAACTA
This sequence comes from Chamaecyparis obtusa, assembly GCA_027943335.1. Taxonomy (NCBI): domain Eukaryota; kingdom Viridiplantae; phylum Streptophyta; class Pinopsida; order Cupressales; family Cupressaceae; genus Chamaecyparis; species Chamaecyparis obtusa. Next base: position 386,850 of record BSBK01007590.1, on the reverse strand, counting down.
GCCTCAAGGACGACTAACAACAAAATAACCAAATCAACAATAGATGAGCATTGTCAACACAATAATAACATCATTAGATATACATAATCAAAATTTTAATCACCCAAGGAGAAACAAAAGCAGCCACCCTATCACTACTATCACAAACCACAAAAAGGAACAGAGATAAACCTTTCAACACAAAGACAACTAAACTATCACTGGTGTAGAGCATAATAACCAGATTAATAGTATGAACCATAATCACATCAATAAAAAAACCACCATAGTCTAGCATAGTGTGTAATGTCTGCTTTATGGGACATTTGAAATTAATTAAATAATTAATTATTTTGGTTGTCGAAATATAATGACAACTTAATTAATTATTTAATGGAGCAATTAAAGTGACTTTTATGTCTAATAGATTTATAAAAAATAAAGTTATTGTTAGTGTGTACTAGAATTTGTACCTTCATAGAGTTAGTATTGTCAAATAAATCAAATAGAAACTAAGTTACCACAAATAGAAAATCTATTTAGCAAATAAATGAGCAATTAAGCACTCTGTGGCTCTCTAACTAAGAGTGTTAATGGTGAAGCTCTCAGCAAGCCTCCATTAATGACAGTCCTAGAATGCAAAGTGAATGATAAGCTAAGCTAATTAATTCAATTCCAAATTGAAATGCTCAATTAACTTCTAAATTGCCTTTCTAGCTATAATTCTCAAGAGGTTAGATGCAATTCTCAGATTTGTGGATTGATTATGAGTGAATTAGGCCTCCCTTTTATAGGACTTTGCAAGGGTAGGGGGTGTGGTTGGATTTGATCAAGGTTGAGTTGGGGTTAAGTCTTTGGTTCCACCCTTTGAAGATAATTTAAATATTGTGTCCTCAAAGCTTGGGACAAGAAGACAAGATGAGTGGACAAGATGCTCTTTTAATTTGAGTGATTGAGATTCATTTCGGCTTGATCCATGTGAGCTCTTTTCTTAAATCCTATTGGTTAAAGCTTTTTCCTCCCATGTGGTGTTGAGATAAATTAGGATTTAATTAATTGATTTTAATTCATTTATTTAGCCAAGTGTACCCCTTGAATAGGTTGAGTTTATTTAATTCCAAACTATACAATTAATTGAATTAATTGCACATTGATTTAATTTAACTTGATTAAAATGCTCTTGATTTTGATTTAAATTGAATTGAAGCTTGATTTTAATTTTGATTGGCTAAATGCTCGTTTCGATTCAATTGCTTTGATTTTGCCTTGATTAATCACTTAAATGATCCTGTCCACTTTTTGGTGATTACAAATGCCCCTCTTTGAGTTGACATGTGAAGCTTGTCAATTTAAAGAATATTTTGATCCAACTAATAAAAGATCCTGATTATGTCGATGGTCGATCTTGATGTTCAATACGAGATGCCAATATTGATGATGTTTGATGTTGTTATGATTGATTTTGGAGTCGTGATGGTCGATTCGATGATACATTGTTTGATATGGTACCTGATTTGATTCGATTTGATATTTGATGCCCCTTTCGATTGATTAGCGAAAAATTTCTTGATAAAAGATTGCGCTCTGATTTGATGGTTGTTCCCCTAATTTGATGATGTAAATGTCATTTTGGTTTATCCGAGTGTATGCCCCCTTGGAAATGAAATGAAATTTGATGAATGTTTGAAATTTTTTTACGGTTCAGGTCAATTTGCGTTGAGTGGGTCAATTTATAATGAATTTTGATTTCATTTTCGATAATGTATTTGCATCTGTTTGATGATAAATGCCCTTGATTTGGTAGAATTGGTGAAAATTTTGGGTCCCTAGGCCCCCTCTGAACAAAGATTCCCTTTTTAGGTCAAAAGGTTTATATAAAGGGGTAAAAAGTCTTTTTTTACTATTCATTTTCACTTTTACTTTTGACTTTTGAGCTCTGGCCTTCTTTGACTCCTTGACAATGTCGATCCCGATACATGAGCATAGGTTCAAGCGTGGGCGACGGTATCAACGACCACTCGCCTACAGACATCCGGTAAGTGCCTGATCCTCTTGGTTTTTTGATTTATACATTTAAATTAAAAAAAAATAAAAAAATTTCATACTAGAACCCTCTTTTTTTGTTTTTTAATTTTTAAATAGCACTTTTACCATTTTAAATAGCATGTTTACACTTCAAATAGAACTTTTGTGGTTTTAATTAGCACTTCTGCGAATTGAAATAGCGCATTTACACGCCTATTCTTGGGCATAAACCGCTTTTGCTTTGTCAAATAACACTTTTAAATTTGATTTCACTTTTGTAATTTAGATTAGCGCATATGAATTTAGAAATGACACTTTCAAATAGTTTTAACACGTTTGCCTTGATGTTGCGCTTTTGAATTTTTAAGTAGCACATTCAAATTGTTAAACAACGCTTTTGAGTTTTAGTGCTTTTAAAGCCTGAAATAACACTTTTACCCTGCTAGGAAAGTTTTTAAATTGTCGTAGTCCACTTTGCAAATTATTCAACGTCGTCGATCAGATGATTGGTTAAGGTAATAAATTTGATGTTATAGCAAGTCGTAAGATGTCAGTATGAGTCAGTCATAGTTTGAATGTTTGATTGTCAATCTAGATTTAGATGATGGGTGATGATGAATTTTCTGTCCTCTCTAAGTAGAATCAAGAAAATTGATTATGGTTTGATATTTGTAACTGTTTGATTGACTTAGGATAATCCAAATGATAACCGATTTCAAAATTGATGTGATTGAACTTGCTTTTTTGTAGGCGGTGCTTAAGTCATTGGGTGTTCATGGTTCATATCCCTTGCCTATGATCATGATCGATGACTTGAGTGCATTTGATCGGTGACACATCGGCCTTTGTGTTCTATCTTTCCTTCTCATCCTATCGTGATTCTGAGTGAATCGGGGTTTGATTACTACTATGGCCAAGAGGTAGCACTCAGACCATAATACCTTCCATTTGCCTATGGGTGAGATGGCGATCACCCCGGAGGATGTGTATCGTATCCTTCGCTTGCCTACCAGAGGAGAGATGGTATATTATGATTCTATTTATGATGGGTCAGCATGTCGGTGAGTCTTCCAAGATCTGACCATTGGAGATGATCATATCCAGTGGGCACAGTTTCATTCTTTTCCGGTGTTAGTAGTAGTATTAGGTGCTCTGTTCGGTGGGTTCCTTCTTCTAGATAGACAAGGACATGGATTTGCAGTCGGATGGGGTCCTATTCTTGAGGACTTGATGGCTCATCCTTGACGATTTGATTGGGGATCGTGTGTATTAGCTCAATTGTACCATGAGCTACATACAATTGTTTATAGACAATCTTCCACACTCACTATAGGAGTGATTTTATTATAGCTTTGGACTTGGGAACATATCCTAGTGACACGTCCCATCACAACATGACAGTGAGATCTGGGTTGGCCATTCACCTAGATGTATGAGGGTATGGTGATTCAAACCCATATGGGTAAGTTGGATTATTGGCATCGTGTCATTGACGATATGGATGTTGTGGTCTAGAGGCCATATGTGGGATGTGAGGCTTGGCCTGAGGATGGAAATGAGATGCCTTTCATGTTCTGTCCATGATGGATGATTAGGTGTTCGACTTATATCATTGAGAGATTTTGTTTCAGGAGAGTTTTGCGTCAGAATGGGTGCACATAGGGTATGCCCCAGGGAGTGGCTATGTATGCTCAGGTCCAGGTGGAGAGATATTTTTGGGGTCCCTGTGTGGATTACGGGGCAGCAGTCTGAGAGATTCAAGACCTTGGGTATTTACCTTGGTCTATGAGAGAGCATATTATGGATGTTGGTATTACAGATGAGTATGGAGATTGGCTGGCTCAGAACCCATTTCTGAGGTTTACAGATCCTGTTGAGAGAGTCCCAGGTATTGATGAGGTGACATAGGTGATGTGAGAGATGATGGAGATGATGCCGATGATGGAGATGGTGGGAGGGTTGGGGGTAGGATTAGAGCACAACACCAATGACAGGGTCGTCAAGCAGTCAGAGTAGGCAAAGTTTAGATTCTAGTGATTGCTGCTACTCCTATCCCTCCTAGGGTTGGTGGTGGTCAGGTTAGAGGTGGTGCATATAGAGCACTCCATCAGGTTGCTATGGATCTAGCTGTTAGACATGGCCTACATAGAGCTAGAAAAAAGAGAGAGATGGATGCACAGATTGCACAGGTTTTACTTGATTAGGCACAGGGTCCTGCTCAACAGGTTATACCACCGATTGTTCCACAAGCTACATCTTCTCAGGAACCTGATTCTACTTTGATGCCATCATCTTCTTCATGTCCATCTTCTTTGAGTTTTATTCCATCCTTATCAGATCCATCTTCTTCCATACCTCCACCACAAAATTTTGCAGCACAGGCTCCTAGTGTGGTTGTACCAAAGGTTCGTGCTTTACAGTTCGATGTCTTTGAGATTAGATAGGAGATGAGATAGATGAGTAGTATGATGCATAAATTTTTGGCCATGATGAGTTAGCAAGGATTATAGGTGAGCTCGAGTCATCCTCCAGATAGTGCTCCTGGTCTTGATGGTGGAGATGGTGCTGGTGGTTCAGCCAGTTGAGATATGATATGAGACATTGGACTCTATTGTATCAATTTTGATTCGTTGAGGTTGTTTATGCTGATACTTTGATAATTTGATTTATAGATGTTTCATTAGATGATCATTCCATAGACTTTGATATTTTGTTGATTTTATGATGATGTCATAGACGCTGATATTCATTTTTGGTAGCTTTCACTATATATGATGTCATGATGTGTTGGATTTCCTTTTCAGGTGTTTTAGCATGATATGCAGATCTAGATGATTCTATCTCCTATATACTTTGTTTTATGCCTTTCAGATGTGATTTTTGATATGTATGCACATGTCCTAATGATGCTTAAATGATTGTCTTATGCATGACATATAATAGATGGATGAATGTAATGAAATTTAATGATTAATGTTTTATTATGGATGCAATGATGTATAGATGCGGTTAATGAATAATGTGATGGATGAAAAGATTTCATATGATATGGATGTACATAATGTATATGAATAGCTTTATGGTATTTAAATCTGATACAATAGTTTTATGTCATGTGTATGATATTTAATGATGTGCAATGCATTGATTTAATGAATGCAATGATGTGATGTTTTTGGCCTAATGAATGCAATGATAATGCACTTAATGGATGCAATATGAATGATTTCTTTTGCAAAGAATGATGTGTTCTAAATGAAATGAATCTTGAATGATGCAATCTAATGCACTTAATGATTTTTAACATGGATGAATGAATGCCACGTAATTTAATTAATGTAATGTAAATGGATTTACATGATTTATGCAACCTAATGCAATTGATTTAAATGAATTTGGATTTAAATGATATATGCAGTCTAATGCAATTGATGATTTAAAATGCTACTTAATGTAATGAACTTAATGAACCTTAATGCAATGAACTTCCCGATTCAAATGATGAACACACTTAAATGAATGCAAGGTCTAATGAAGATGATTTAATGCAACTCAAAGGTAATGATTTAAAATGAACTTAACAATTGAAACTGAACTAATGAAATGTACTTTTGTTTTTGTTTTTGGATTTCCAACACACTCGATCACATATAATTCTTGATGCTCATTTGATTTTTGATTTGACCATAGCCCCTTTCATTTTTGTCATTTTTCCCTCTTGCAATTTAAACTAAGAAAGGAAAAAATACACTAAATTTATTTAATCTAAGATGTATGCAACTAGCTGTCATTATTCAAAAATTTGGAGCTTATAATAATCATTGAGAAATTTTTGGAATCCCAATTTAGTACAACCATCACTAGTTCAACCATGATGATATGAATACTTTTTGCACCTCTTTTGTTGCTTTCCCATCCTTTCTGGTATGACTATCACTGATTGAAGCCAATCATGAGAGTGTGAATACCAATTTTGTCAGATTCTATGTTGCAAGTGGACTTTGGTATTATGATATTGGACATCAAAATATCCAAGGTATCCTTTTGTGTAAACAAACAAAGATCTCGGTTTTATCCTATGTACAAGTCCTTGATGATTCTTTGATGATCACGTCTTTAGACAAATAATACATGATTTAGAACTTTGATCTTAAGATAGTCATTCAGAAATCAACTAAAATATCATGCTTTCATCATAGCTTGTCTAGTTAAAAACTTTCATCGATTCGCTAAAAAGACATGATTTCATCAATCAAGTCTAAACTTAGAAATTTTTTTGCAATGTTTTTCAAATCCATATTTCAAGTATAGTTCCATCCATTTCATACTTTTAATCCTGATAAAGATAAGGTAATGTAAGATCTCAGATCAAATTTTTGCTTTTGATGAATCCTTCCTCCTTGTAGATTTCCCCCATTTTGATATGATTTCAAAGTTGGACTTATGACAATTTGCAGATTAAGTGACCAAAAATCTTTAGGTACTTGCAAATGCAACTGTGGGGTTTTATTATGCAATATACAAATGCTAGCGAATGCAATATTTACAAGGATGACTTCTAGGTATGCGATTAAATTGGACTTCAATGGCACCTATTTACCAAGTTTTCACCAATTGAATGGATCTTGCTTCTTTTTCTATATTTAAAGCTTTTTCCTTTTTTTGCTACCAAGGCGCTTATTTGCTAGGTTTTCACCAAGGCACTTTTTTTCTTTTTTGATTTTTTTTTTCTGAATTTTTTTCTTTCATATCATCAAGGTGCCTATTTGCTAGGTTTTCACCAAGACAACATCTTTTTGAGGATCATATATGAATGTTTTTGGCTTTCTTCATGCTCAATTTTCCACTATTTTTTATCTTTTATGCATTTCTGATTTGTTTGCTCTTTATTATTTTTCAATTTTTTTGGTATTTTCAAGATCTCTTTTGACTATATACAATAAATAGGATGCTTTCCATCTGATTTTCTGATACTCATTATACTCTTTCATCTGTCTCATGTATAGAACCTCTTTAGATGAATGCTATTGATAGGCTCTTGTAGCTCTTCTCCATCACAATTCGCTAACTTGTAGGTGCCGGTCCCAAAAGATGAAGTGACCACAAAAGGTCCTAACCAGTTTGCTTCCCATTTTCCTTTCTTTTCTCTTTCCGCTTGATTCTTGGGATTGTCTCGCAAAACAAGGTCACCTATTTGAAATGTTCTTAACTTAATGTGCTTGTTATAAGTCCTTGACATTCTATTTTGATATACTTTTAAGTGATCAAATGCTTGTTGTTATTGTTTCTCATCTAGCAATTCTAGTTCATGCAATCTAGCAACTCTATAATCCTCTTCACTTATTAAACCATGTAAAGATACCCTTAAGGATGGAAGTTCTACTTCCAAAGGTAAAATTGCTTATGTTCCAAAGACTAAGGAAAATGGTGAAGCTCCTATTGGCGTTCTAATGCTGGTTCTATAAGCCCATAAGGTTGGGTTTATTTTGATATGCCAATCTCTACCTGAATTGTCCACTGTTCTCTTCAATATCTTTAGGATGTTTTTATTCATTGCTTCGGCTTGTCCATTACCTTGGGGGTAATATATTGATGAAGAGTGATGGATGATATGGAACTTTGTGCATAACTCCTTTAGGTCTTTTTTTAAAAAGTGTTTTGCATTATCTGTTATGATGGCATGAGGTATGCCATATCTACAAATTATGTGGTTTAGGATAAACAAATATATCTTCTTTCCCGTTGTAGTTGATAAGGGTACTATTATTCAAAATTAAATCATACAACACAATAGGCACTAGAAGAGAAATTTGCACATTCCAGTTATCTATCTAACACTATCTTATAGGTTTTGATGATTTGCATCTACTTACTACATTTATTATCAGATTTTCTTTAATGTACTCTAAGTATTGATCAAACTATTACAAATTTAGAATTCATCATTGATCATTACATTGTGCATTCATAAGAATGTAGTACAAATGTCCTTTGATTCATATTTTATGTTTCAATAAATAGAGTACATTGCAAATAAGAATAGATAACAAAGATATGTAATAGGCTCCCATGCATTGCCTCGTGTTTTCAAGTTGGTTCTGTTGGTCTCTGTCAGGTCCTCTGCATCTAAGTCGCTCCTATGTCACTATCAACATTCAGGTCCTTAGGGCAATCTTCATCTGGAAAAGGAAAAAAAGAAACAATTGTTAGATCCTGACGGATCTAAGCAATACAAGGAAAACAATTACATATATCAGCAATCTATTACTATCTGCATATCAATCTGAAATAACAAAAGTAGTAAGAAAATGAAAACCAACACTCACTACAAGGAAGTGTTAAAGGGATGTGTTTTGGAACATGAAACCTTTCACTTTTAGTACCTATTGTGGTGTGTGATTTCATTTTGAACAATCATGAATCTGAATGAAAGGGACTTAGTATGTTTCCAAACTGAGAAACCTTTTTTAGATTATGTTTCATATTGATATTGCTTGAAAATTAACAATTTGTTTTGTAGATAACGGTTGACTGGTTCACTTTTCAGTCATTTTTCAAGATGTGGAACAAGTTGGTTTCCTATGCCAAGTTGCTACAGGAAGTTCCAGATTGCTGATCTTCAGAAGAATCAAATTGTTTCACCAAAAGAGATGCTGATTTCATCATAAACAGAGTACATTTTCAAAACTTTCAATGACATAATCCTGAATATTTTACAAGTGCTTCAAGATTAAATCATAGTTGAATGTTTACAAAATGTTATGACTAGGTGTCATGAACCCATGTTCAAACCTCAGTCATCAACATTTTGTCGTTATTGAGTGTCACGAGCCTGTGCTCGAACTTCATCAATAGAATAATAAACATATACATCTTGTTGTACTTCATATCATAAATTGACAAATTCAGTATCAAAAGAAAGAGTACAATTACCTGCTACAAGAGCTTCAATAGTGCTAGTATTATTAATTTCAGAATGCCAAAAGGTCACATTTTTTAGTACTTGTCAGAAATCGGAAAACCAGTTCATATGTACAATTTTTGACAAGTGACATATCAATTTATTAATGCTGAAATGTAGATTATATTCTAAAAATTTGAACTTAAAGTTCAAAAAATGGTGTGCTCTAGTTGAAAGAGCAATGATAAGTTCATGTTTAACAAATGAGGACTAATTAAAAGCATGAACAAAGAATGCAAAGAAAAGAAATATCGGTCTCTGTCATCATGTTTGGTGCTTATTTGAAATATCAATACATTTAAAGTGTTTATGTAGCAACAGTAAAAATCTTTTGGATATATATGCACATGTTTAGATGTTGTGCTTGCAAAAGAATAGCCAATGATCACCTGAAGAGGCAAAGTTATAGTTTAGGACAACGGAAAGTTTAGATTTATCAATTACCAAAAATGAGTCTTTAGTAAAAATAGTGGGTATGTATTTAAGGATAAAGTGCATATTTTTACACAAATTCTTGGGGCATTCAATGCATAATAAAGCAGAGAGTATCAACTCTAAACTGTGGGTACTTTATTTTGCAAATCTGGAACAGAGGTATACTTTTAGCATCATGGAAAACTAAAATGTTCAAAATTGGAAACCATTTGTACATTGTTAAGATGAGACAGAGTTCATTTCAAACAAACAAACATTGAGAGAAGTGAAATGTTTTATAACAACAGTAGTATGCCATGTTCAAGTTCAGACATACAGTAGTTTCAATGTTTTATGCAGAGAAAGGAGGGCACGTTTTTTTTTTTTTTTTCTTTCAACAAAATTTGAACAACTAGTGGATACCAGTGAATCATCGAAGTTTCCAGCAGCAAAAATGGGTACAGTCTATTCAAAAATTATGGCACGTCTTTGAAAAAATGATAATAGAGAGTTTCAAAAGGAACCCATGCTTTAATATGTGATAACAAATACAAAACTCCAGCAAAGAACTTCAACTTTTTATACAGATAAAGGAGGGTTTTGATCTTTCTGTTGTACTAAATCTTTCAACAAGTTAACCAGTAGTGTGTATGCACTTTGAAATGCGGATTTCATTAAAAGGAGTGCACATATGTTTCTATCAACAAAGAACAAATAGACCCAATGTTTCAGCAAGGTGGGCATGAATTTTGCAAAATAATGGCATATTCTTTTTATAATAGAAAGTTTCGATAATGAACCCACGTTCTAAGAACATTTCTAGCATTGATCTTCATAAATTTTTGCAAAAAGGAGCAGAGAAAAGAAAGGGGTTTCGATTTTAGAGGAGATAATATATTTCTAGCAGTAAACCCATATTGTTTCCATATATCATGTAAGTAATGGCACGTTTTGCAAAATGTTAACAACAAATGAACATATATTATGCAGAATTTTCAGCGCTGATAAAAGCTTCTTTTCAGCAGAGATGAAACTATTTTTATGCAAAAAGGATGCATTTTTTTGTTAAAAAAAAAAAGGTTGACAGAGAGTTGGAAATAAAGAACTTACAGTTCAAAGCGTTGGAAACCAAAGTTTTGCATTGACAAACTCAAGCACTGCATGAAGCGTCGACTCCAACAGTAACATTTCTTGTCCATTGCATTAAAAATCTTTTACACAGAGATGCATACTCCCAGTTTCCACAAGCAGTCGACTAGGGTTTGAAACCCTTACACTTTGCAAATAAACATCATATTGCATTGTATCGTATGCCAAAAGAAATGCCCTAAAACAAAATATAATTCATTTGGCATCCGCAAGGTGAAGACTGATAGAATGTCAGAGTTCGACAGAGGACAGGTTGCCACCTCATACATTAAGGACCACATACATTGTCGACTTCTTATAGCATGGTTTCATATATGAATAACGAGTGGGTCGAGTTGTTGTTACTCCCCACTTTGTTATTAATTATAATTTGAATTTGCTATGTATTGGTAAAGTGAGGCTTTAGATAGTTATTATTTGGTTTTTAATATTTATATTAAATTTTTTTAATAATAGTATTTTGGCATTAACAAATATTTGAAATATTTGAAATATTTGTTTTCTTTTAATAAAATTGGCTTAATATTTTGTATGAAGGATTTATTCCTTTAATTTTAAAAGCCAATTTTATTAAAAGAATAATTAAATTTTGGCATTGTCTTAATGTAAAAGGAGTTTTGAATTCCTTATGTTAGCCAAAATTTAGGGGTTGATTTTGTCTTTTCCTAGATGACATATAGTCTGGATTTTTGGCACAAATTATGGCCAAAATAAGAGCATTTTTGTAGGGGTTAGGCATTCTTGGATTAGGGTTTCTAAGCTCTCTTAAGGAAGGAAGATTGACTTTTTTTAGGGTCGCATGTGTGGGAAAGAGAGCCTTTAGTGAACTGTGTTGTTCCTAGAAGCTCAAGAGTCCATTTTGTAACCACTTTGAAGAGATTTTTGAAGGAAATATACCAGTTTTCAGCTCATTTTATGTTCAGATTAACATTCCTTTTCATCTTCTTTAGTAAGTGTTTTCAATTCTAATTTTTGAATTTGGATGTGAATGTTTCATTGTTCCTTCTAGATTGATAAATCTGATCTATCAAACCTTATTTGAGAAACGTATGTTGTTAATAGTTGAGTTATTTGTGATTAAATCCTAATAACTAAATTCATTAACCTATATGTTGAACAGTGTACCAATTATCTGAATTTCATTGTGTGTTAGATCTGGAACTATTATTTTCTTTTCATGTTTTTGATTCGTTCATTGGTGTATCACCTAATTTTCTAAGTTTTAAAGTTCCCTTTACCCTTTTCCCATCAAGTTTTTTAGGTTAGTAAAGTGATAGCCAATATTTTATACGAATCGGCCTAGAATCTGGAGATTCCTCTCTAATCATAGTCCACCCACAACTAGGAGAGGTTTCCATTGTCAACTGGAATTGTTGTTAGCCTTATTGCCTGATAAAGGTAACAATTATAGTACTAAATAGGTACAACTTCCACCCATTTGGTAAAGTACTCCATTGATGTGATAATGAATTTATAACCATTTGAGGATGGTCGATAAATCATTCCTATTAAATCTAGACCCCATTGATAAAAAAAGAAAGGTGTTGTCATCAGATGAAGCTCTTGTGCAGGCACATGTATCAAGTTTCCATGAAATTGACACTTTCTACAAGTTTTGGCAAAGTGACAAGCGTATTTCTCCATTGTAGGCCAAAAATATCCTATTCTAAGAAGTTTATTAGCTAGGGTTAATCCATTTGAATGTGACCCACAGATTCCCTCATGGATTTCTCACAAGGCTACGTTTGATTCCTCTTCCTCTAGACATCTAAGAAGCATTCCATCTAAACTCTTACGATACAATGTGTTAGATATTAAGGTATAACGAGCGGCTTGGCGGATGAAGCTTTTCTTTTGGTTCCTGGTTTGGACCATGGGTAGGATTTGATCTTTTAAGTAGGTGTAAATAGGTCCATACCAAGGTGATCATGTGTAGTTAGAAAACAAATGGTATGAGGATGGGTAGGGTCAAATGCAAGTTGTTCCACTTCTTCTACCAGGAATTCATATTTGGCGCTTTGATCTAGTATTTTTAGAAGTGATGCCAAAGATGCCATTACATCTGTTGCTTTGTTCTTTTCTCCTCGCACTTGCTCAAATGTAATAAGAGTGAAGTACTTCTTAAAGTTTTCCACCATGTTCTTATAAGGAACCATCTTGTCATCTTTTGTCTGATATTCATTATTAATATTATTAATGACTAATTGTCAGTCTCCATATACCTGTAGTTCTATCACATTCCATTCCAATGCTAACTTGATTCCAATGACCAAGGCTTCATATTCTGCTACGTTATTGGTGTATAGAAATAGCAATTTATATGACTTTGGAATTGTAGATCCTTGAGGAGTGATTAAGAGTATGCCTGCTCCTAATCCATGTTGGGTGTATGAACCATCAAAATATAGTTGCCATGTCTTTGCCTCAACATTCACAATCTTAGAATCTAGGAATTCTACTTGAATCAGATGATCATCTTGTAGTGGTGATTCTTCTAATTGGTCAGCAATGACTTTCTCTTTGATAGATTTTCGGTCTACACACTCAATGCCAAATTCACTCAACACCATGAACCATTTGGCTAGCCTTCCATTTAATGTTGTTTTGCTAAGTAGATACTTCAAAGGATTGATCTTTGCAATGAGTCTTATCTTATGAGATAACATATAGTGGTGTATTTTTTGGGAAGCAAAAACCACATCCAAACATGCCCTTTCAATGAAGGTATAGTTCAACTCGTATTTGACCAGAGTTCTACTTATGTAGTATATTGCCTTTTCTTTGCCTGATTCATCTTCATGTGCCAAAAGTGCCCCTAATGAATGCTTGGTCACTAAAATATATAGTATCAAGGGTTTGCCTCTTATAGGTGGCATCAAAGTTGGAGGGTTCATGAGGGATTTCTTCAACATGTTGAAAGATTCTTCACACTTCTCATCCCATTTGAAAAATGTATCTTTATGAAGAAGTTGGGTGAAGTTATGACATTTTTCTGCTAGTTGGGATATAAATCTCCTGATGGATTGAATTATTCCTTGTAGTGACCTCATTTGACTTATGTTTCAAGGTGCTTCCATCTCCATGATGGCTTTGACTTTAGATGGATCTACCTCTACTCCTTTCATTGATACAATGTAGCCTAGCAGCTTTCCTGATTGGACCCCAAATGCACACTTTTTTGGATTGAGCCTTACTTTGAATTGCTCTAATCTGAAATTTTTTTTCTCTAGAATTGGTAGATGCTCCTTTCTTGAATGATATTTTTCTAATATGTCATCTACATAATCTTCCATGAACTTATGCATCATATCATGGAATATGTTGTCATGGACCTTTGATACGTTGCCCCAACATTCTTTAGACCAAAGGGCATAACATTCCAACACAATGTTCCCCATGCGCATGTAAATGTTGTTTTATCTTGATCCTCGACTGCTATCTTGATCTGGTTATAGCCACTAAATCCATCCATAAGGGAGAACATGGAATGTCCCACTGTTAAATCTACAATGGTGTCTATGCTTGGAAGAGGAAAATCATCTTTAGGACACGCCAAATTGAGGTCTCTAAAGTCTATGCAAATCCTGATGGACTTATTTGCTTTTAAAACTGGCACTATGTTTGAAATCCATTGGGCATAATCAATGACCCTAATAAATCCCACTTTTAGCAATTTCTCGAACTCCACTTTTACTAGCAAGGCTATATGTGGATGCATCTTTCTTAACTTCTATTTGATTGGTTTGGCTCCTTCCTTTATGTTCAAATGATGCATAATCAAGTTTGGATCTAATCCCTTCATATCATCATATGACCATGCGAAGTCGACTTGTTTTTCCTTGAAAAATTTGATGAATTCTTTTCTCTCTTCACTAGATAAGGATATCGCTAGGTGTATTATCTTTGGCTCAGATTTTGACCCAATGTTTATCTTTTTAGTAGGCTCGATCAAGATAGGAGATCTCTCTTCATAGTGTTCAGGTAAAGCATCCAAACTCCCTTCCTTAGGCACCTCAATTGGGTTTTCACCTTCGAAAACATTCTTTATTTCTTTCTCTTTTTGATCTAATGCTACCACAATGTGGTTTTCAACACTAGATTCTTTTCCTTTTTTCCTTTTTTCCTTTTTTTCATTTTTTCATTTTTTCATTTTTTCATTTTTTCATTTTTTCATTTTTTCATTTTTTATTGAATTAGGATTTTGGATACCTTCCTTTTCTTTTTTTTCCTGATATTTCATGGTAGAAGATGGTTCAACTGCATTGAGGTATTGGGACACCACATTGTCATTCAAAAAGGTTGGGAGTATGGTTGGTTCAATGGAATCCCATTAGATTAATTCTGGGTATATAAGAGTTAAGGGATCAATGCTTTGGCTCGGTTCGATGGGATTTAGAGATAAGACCTTGTTTGATGGTTCAAACATTGTATCATTCAAGTCTATGACATGTGCCTCTTCTAGATGTTCTAAAGAATTAGGGTCAAAGTCTTCCTCATTAGACTCCTCTAAGGTTTCTGTTGGATAAAAGTCTAGTGGATTAAACCTAACATTTGATTCTTCCATAGTAGGTCTCCATGAAGGTACATAGGGTTCTCCTACCCATTGAATTACTTCAATTTCTTGAATTTGAATATTTTCTAAGACCACTTGATTTGAACTAGAGGCTCGATTCTGATTTGGTTCTACTATTTGGTCCTTTCTTTGCTAGTAGTGTAGGTATGAATAACATCTACCTCCTTATCTTGGCATGAATCACTTGAAAAAGATTCCCACTCCCAATTGTTAGAATCTTCATCACTATGTGATTCTAATCGCAATATTTGATCATAGACTTTAGGACAGTTCTTTTGTGTGTACCCTTGTTCTAAGTACCCTAATCCTGTCTTTTCCTTTCTATCTCTCCATGTCATTTCAATTGGTTCTATAAGTCCTTCATTCCTTGTACCCAAAGGTCCTTGGCCTTTGTATCCCATCTTTTGCATGATTTTAAATCCTTTCCCATATTGATGTGTGGGAATGCTAATATTTTGGATAGGTTTTTCTTGGGCACTTGACTTCTCATCTTTATAAATCCAATTAAGAATTTCATTATCATCTTCATCCATGGATGAAGAAGTGTTTTCTCTCACAAAATGATCATTATATCTATGGGGTAGATTGGATGGTTTTTCATATGACTTGGGGGATAATGACAAATCCATTAGGGATAAAGAATATTCCCCTAGTCCTTTTTGCTTGATTTTACATTGTTTATCAAAATTTCTCATCATTTGGTCCATCTTTTGGTAATGATCATCTTTGGTGTAGATTTGGATGGTTTTATCTTTTTCTTCTTTCTGCTTCTCATGTGTATTCTCCTCACTAACCTTTTCCTTGCCCTTTGTTGATGTAGCTAGGTTAGTTGGTCTTTGGATGTCTTCAACAACAATTTATCTTTCCATCTTTTCATTTCTTTTTAATAATGGAAGGTCCTTAGAACTTTTCTCTTGCTCTATTTGTTTAGGTATAGACCCTTTTGCATTATGGGGGACTAAAGAGTCATTGATAGGCTTCATGTTGTTACAATATTGGAAGGGGTTTGAGTCTCCACTTACCATAATCTCTTGACCTAGATAAGGAAATTTTAAACATTGGCAGTAAGTAGAAGGCATGACCTGCATTTCGTGAATCCATGGCCTCCCTAATAAGATATTGTAGGTCAAATTTAGGTCTAAAAATTGGTAGATGGTCTCTTTTTGCATGGTACCAACTCTGATGGGAAGTACTATGACTCCTCTAGATGCTCTTTCTTTGTCATCATAGGCTTTGATGGTTATTTTCTTCTTTGGGTCAATACCCTCCTTGGAAAATCCTAGGGCTTTTACCAAGTTTAGGGTACAAATATTTAGGCCGACTCCTCCATCGATAATAACTCTCTTCACTCTATGCTTGTGAATAAGGACCTCTATATGCAAAGGTAAATTTTGCGGGTGGTTTAGCGACATGACATCTTCTTCGGAAAAAGATAAGTAATGAGGAGCAATGAGATGTCCCACCATATTTTGAAACTTGCCCGCATCTAGGTTTAGAGGCACATTGGTTTCTACTAAAGCTTTATCTAGAATTTCCTTGTGAGTAGGTGATAATTTGAGCAATTCTAGGATTGAAATTTGAGCAAGAGTTCTTTGTAATTGATCAACCAAGTTATATTGCTTTGACGATAAAGATGTGTTTTGGTTAGGTAAAACAATTCTTGGAACATTTCCAGGTAGGGTGATTTTAGAAGCTTGTCCCCTAGTGACAACATTAGATGATGCTTCTCTTGGTTTCTCCTTTACCACGATAATATTTATGGTATTGTCTTCTTCTGTTAGAGTATTGATGTTGTTATCGTAGGTATGAGAAAAGTTTAATTTCTCATTACCTCTTTTCTGATTTTGGTTGGCATTAGATGACTCACCCTTTTCATGGTTTAGAAAGGGGTTTTTGAAGGCCGTATGATCCTCATTGTTTTGAGGCCCTTCAATTTTGATAGTTCCATCATCTATTAGGTCTTGCACTAAGTGTTTTAACTTCATGAATTCGTTGGTTTTGTGACCCTTATTTTGATGATACTCACAATAGTGAGAATCATTCCACCAATTAGGTTTAATTTGAGGTTCATAAGGTCAAAAATTAGGTAAAGTGATAATCTTATTAGCAACCAAGGTTCTCAATGCGTTCTCCAAGGGTTCACCTAAAAAGGTGAATTTTCTCTTTTGATATGTGGAGAAAAAGGGTTTGGACTTATTCCCATTGGCATTATTAAAAGGATTATTATTAGAATTGTTGTTGAGATTGTTGGAATTATTGGAATTAAAGGGAACTTTATTCATTTGATTTACATTGTATGAAGAATTAGCTCCACTTGATAAGTTAAAAGGGGTTGCCTTCAAGTTGTGGGCCTCCACAACTTCATCGTTCACAAGATTTTTGTTTTTATTCTTTAACCATAGCTTAGGTTTATTGTTTTGATTGTTGGACCCTCTATTATTAACATAATTAGATACATAATGGTAATTTTTGTTGTTGATATTGGATTTATTGTCTTTGAACAATTTTATCTCTCCTCTCTTTACCAATACGTCTTCAATCTTGATCCCATTTTCGATAAGTTTTTCAAATGTTGGGGGACATTGAAGTTGAAGTCGATAATCCATCTCCATGGTCAAATTGTTTGTAAATATTTTCATTTTCTCCTTCTCAGGGATACTTCATGGATACCTTGAAAAAATGGTCTTCCACCTTTGTAAGAATCCTAAGAAGGATTCACCATCTTTCTATTTAGTATCAAAAAATTTGAGCATTGTGATTTCATACTCGATATTATAGGTGTAATGGGTCACAAACTTAGAGGCTAATTACTCAAAAGTCTTTATTCCTTGTTGGAGTTTAGAGAACCATTCCATGGTGGGACCTCCCAAACTCCTAGGAAAAAGTCTCATTAGATACATAGTGTTGTGCATGAACTAAATACATAGAGCGCAAAACTCTCTTAGATGATCTTGTGGGTGTATTTTACCCATATACTTATCATATTTAGGAAAAATGGTATTGAAAGGAAAAGGTGCCATGACCAAGATTTTGTCGAAGGGGAATGAGAACAAGGCCTCAATAGAAAATGACTTAGGTTTGGCAGCCTTTTTCATTAAATCTATTTGTTCTTGGAACATTTTCAATTGTTTGGTCATAGCACTCATTAGGTTATCTTCTTCTTACTTCTTCTTAAGTTGATCTATATCATAGTCATGTGGGAGCTTTACCCCCGCTTGGACTAGGTTTAGGAAAAATTTCTCCCTATCCCTATCTATCAATTTATCCATGACTTCAAGAAAATCGTTATCTTGAGCCAGTCTATTAGCCCTTTCTTCAAGGGTTTCTTTAGGTTCTTGGTTTGCATTGTTGGTATTATCATTATTTCCTCCTTGGTTGTAATCATGAAATGCGGAGTTTCGATCCATTGATTCAAATATTTATTCAAATAAGTTTGGGAGAATATCCCCTTGATCTTGATTATTGAAAAGAATTTGATATTCAAATTTAGATGCCTATTTGGCTATACAAGTGCTGTCTTCTTGTAAGGATAACTTGAGTTTGTGAGAACGTGTGGAAATCGGCATCCAACAAAGTTTGATTCAAATTGATCCTTTGATTTAATAGTTGTTGATTTTAATTGAAGAGATTAAAAATGTAAGATGAGCTTTCAATGGATATCTCTTTCACTTGTTCTATGTATTTTTAAAACACAACAATCACAAGTACGCTTGTTTCTTTTTACCCTCTACACAAAAAAATGTTTGAATTTGTAGGACGTTATCACGGGTTTTGCACAAAAAGACACTTTAAGAAATCTACCTAGCTCAAGATTGGTTCGTAAACATGGCTCTATAAGGTAGTATTTGCTAAGTTAAAAAGGTTTTAGTTAATATTCCATTCAAAATGGATATTAAACTTTCATCCTCCAAGTATATTAAGAGGCTTTCCACCACCACTATGTCGGAGTTTTGCGCAATCCCGAAGGACTACTCAAGGAAGTTTGAAAATTTAACACCCTTTTGTCACACACCTCATTAAGGATGCATGTATTTCATTTTATAGTGGGTTGGATGATTACGGAAAAGGTGATTGTATCCAACTTTGGGCTGTCCCTCTCACTGGCCCTTTTAAGGAAAATCGCAGGAGGCGAGCCCAACTAATGATCTAGCATGTTCATGTAAAAGCAAGAAAATGGAATGAAGAAATAGGTTGTGGGAGTTTGATTGACCAAAAAGGTGAAGAGAATATCCCTATCCACTTCTCAATCCCCAAACACAATTAACAAGGTTCAATTTCCAACCCACTAACTAAAGGGATTCGAGTATTTCTACTCTCTTCCACAAATGGGGGGTTTTTCAATTTTGTGTTTGATTTGCTAAACCTTTATTTTTAATCAAAGAGTTTAACACTTTTGGCATTTTGATTCACTAATAAAAGTGAAGAGCATAGGCCTAATGTTAAACTTCCTCAAATAAAGATAGGTTATTTTTAATTACTAGATTTTGAAAACACCAAAGCCACAATTTAAGTACAAAAATGACAAAGTTTTAAGGCTTACCTTTTCCTTGTAGCTAGAAAAAGGCTAGGGGAATTTTTGATTGATTTTCATTTTTTAATGCTTACCTTGGCGATCGTTCCTTTCCAATGTGATTTTCCTCCAGCAAGCTAGTCAACAAAACCAACAAAAGTGAAGAAAGCAAGACAAAATTGAATTTAAAAGCCTTATTTGTCAAATTTAAGAAAAACTTGATTCAGGTGAAAATATCCAATTTAATGAAACAAATTTTGCCTTATATGCTTCTATAACTTTGATGTAATGATCATATACCTAACTTTCCTGCTGTGAATCCTCAAGAACCAGCTTAATGTGAGCAATGTTCTCCTTTTTGATCTTCCTTTTCAAAGCTTTGCCTTCTTGATTGAATCTGCTCTCTATTTTTTTTTACTCTTTTATGTTTGGACATCCTGCAAAGATAGAGAAAACATTTTCTGATAGTCAGATTCTGTTTATTTTCAAATTAAGAAAAAGTGCTATTGAATCTATTGAAAGCGCTCTTTAAATGCTTAAACATGCTAGAGATTGAATTAAAAGCGCTAAAGAAAATAGTAAAAGTGCAGAAACAAAGAGTAAAAGTGTTGAAATCCTATGTAAAGGCGTCAGAAAATGATCAAACGCACTGGAGATCGAGTCAAACGCACTGGCTAGTCAGGGAATAAGCGCTGATAGAAATTAGACAAAAGCCATAAAGAATCGAAAGCGTTGTTTCTCTATGCAAAGGCACACAACTTTGTTGTGGAAGTGCTGTTACAGTGCTCAGAAGCATTGTTTAACTGCTCAAACACGTTGTTTAAAGTCTCAGAAGCATTGTTTCACTTGCAAAATAGAGAGCTTAACATGCAAAAATTTAAACAAAAATGAAATTTACAGATTTTTAGAAAGTGAAGCCTAAGGCCCCATGGTGGGTGCCATTTTGTGTACTAGACTTTGTACCTTCATAGAGTTAGTATTGTCAAATAAATTAAATAGAAACTAAGTTACCACAAATAGAAAATCTATTTAGCAAATAAATGAGCAATTGAGCACTCTATGGCTCTCTAACTAAGAGTGTTAATGGTGAAGCTCTCAGAAAGCCTCCATTAATGACAGTCGTAGAATGAGAAGTGAATGATAAGCTAAGCTAATTAATTCAATTTCAAATTGAAATGCTCAATTAACTTCTAAATTGCCTTTCTAGCTATAATTATCAAGAGGTTAGATGCAATTCTCATATTTGTGGATTGATTATGAGTGAATTAGGCCTCCCTTTTATAGGATTTTGCAAGGGTAGGGGGTGTGGTTGGATTGGATCAAGGTTGAGTTGGGGTTAACTCTTTGGTTCCACCCTTTGAAGAGAATTTAAATATTGTGTCCTCAAAGCTTGGGACAAGAAGACAAGATGAGTGGACAAGATGCTCTTTCAATTTGAGTGATTAAGATTCATTTTGGCTTGATCCATGTGAGCTCTTTTCTTAAATCCTATTGGTTGCAACTTTTTCCTCCCATGTGGTGTTGAGATAAATTAGGATTTAATTAATTGATTTTAATTCATTTATTTATCCAAGTGTACCCCTTGAATGGATTGAGTTTATTTAATTCCAAACTATACAATTAATTGAATTAATTGCACATTGATTTGATTTAACTTGATTAAAGTGCTCTTGATTTTGATTTAAATTGAATTGAAGCTTGATTTTAATTTTGATTGGCTAAATGCTCATTTCAATTCAATTGCTTTTATTTTGCCTTGATTTGCTTTGATTAATCACTTAAATGATCTTGTCCACTTTTCGGTGATTACAATTAGAGTAAAGTATTAATTGTGTTAATTAACTTTACTCCCTTCTTAAGATGTCACCTTTTTTGCTTTAGTTGTTTATATTTAAACCTCTCTTGCATTGGTAGTGTTATATTTAAAACACTCATGCACTATTTGTTTTAAATATAATTTTGCATGCATTATTCATGTAATAGTTAAACTAATTATTACATGCACTTCTTGTTTTTAGGGTTTTCCTTTCAAGGCTTTCGATCTCCTTTATAAGGATGATCCATTGTATATTTTATTCATTCATTAATTGAGGATATTTTCTTCTTCATATTTTTGAGTCAAACTCTTGCCCTCTTCTTATCTCTACCTCCTTGTAACATGTTTTCGTATGCAGGTGATCTTCTTATTTTGTGGATTTGTATTGCTCAAATCCTACATGGTATCAGAGCTTAATCTGCTACAACTTGTTCGCATTTGAAAGAATCAGAGATTAGAAAATCATCTAGTTCAGATTAGGATTTTTTTGGTTTTTTTTTAATTGAAATTAGGGGGTCCCTAATTTTTGGTGCACTTTGAGCTCAAACGCACTTCACCGGTGAGCTCATAGTGCCCAAAAACCCCTATTTCGATGTAAAATACATCTAATTTGGACAAAGTTGCAGGGAGAGGCAAATTTGTTTTTAACCTAGGGTCGTACAACTGTGAACACACCCCGAGGCAACCTTGTGCATGATTTTCAAGGCAGAAAATTCAAAAAAATTCACAAAAAACCGCACAACCTGCACACACCAATGAGCCACCCACGCGCTGCCTATAGACCACCACCACTAGTGGGCCACTGACAGACCAACAGCAACTGACAGCGCCACTAACCACCAGCGGCTATGGGTAACCACCAGTAGCGGATGCCCTCATGTGACCAGCCACTAAGGCCCAAGGGGCTAGCACTGGCCTTTCACCAATTTCTTTGGGGTTTTTTTTTTCTCTTCTAGAGGGCCTTTCACTAAAATTGGCATACCAGGAGCTCCAAGCATCATTTTTCAACAAACGAGATATTGCTGGAAAGTTGGTTCCAAGCCCAATGCTCTCATGCATGTTAATCTAGTTTTTTTATTTCATCTTGCTTCCTGTTTCTTCTGTCAAAGCTAGATTATCATTTATTCATTTTGGGGGGGCTAATTTGCTCAAATTAGCTCTATTTTTTTATCCGAAAGAAGCACCGGAAAGCTCTTCTCGAGCACCATCCAGATTTCTATCTATTTTCATAAAAAAATTTCAAGGTATACAAGATTCATATCTAAAGCTTTTTTGTCCTTTTCTTGTTAAAGCACATCATTCTGGCCTTAAGGGTTCTATATTTGGATTGTGGGGGGGTGTTTTTCTTGTTTCTATCATTTAAACTAGATATTTATCAAAACAAAACCCCTTCCAAAAAATATGGCTGAGACCTCTTCTTGTCTAGAACTTCTAACCCCACATAATTATCACACATGGAAAACCTTGATGACACGAATTCTCCATTCAAAAGGGTTATGGTCTTGTCTAGATGCAGTACAACCAGTATTACAAAGGCCCTTTAAGATCATGCAACACTGAAACAAGATGGATGAGGCTATGGGGTTGATTTATTTATAGGTATCAGACAACTTGTAGTTTCATCTTGATGGGTGTAATACCCCTCTAGAGATGTGGGCTAAATTTGAGACATTATTCAATACCATCAATGAGTTTAGAGCACTTCAGATTGAGGTAGAGCTTACCTCTCTTGTACCTGATTCTTTTCCTTCTATTGAGGACTTTTTGATGAAGTTCAAACAACAAAGATCTTTGTTACACAGATGTGAAAAGAAAAAGACTGATAAAGAGTGCATTTATTTGATTCTGTTTAAGCTTCGGGGAAAATTTTAGATTTTCTCTTCTACCTTTCATTCTACTATGGATGCTTTGGGACCTAGATTCACCGGCATGCCCACTTTTGAGGTGTTATGTGATCATTTGAATAGAGAGGAGGCCAAAATTACTCAATTGGAATCTCTAATAGGATCAAAGAACCAAGCATTGGTTGCCCAACCATCCAAGGGAAAGCAGAAGTAGAAGCCCAAGCCCAAAATAGATTCAGTTGGCACTGAGAATTCCTCCAAGCCACCTCCAAAATTAGATCCAAATAAATCTACTCTAAAAGGAAAAAATTCTAAGTTTGGTGAGTCTTCCTCGAAGGCTACAAAGTACACAGGTGATCCTTGTAGTTTTTGTGGCAAGGAAGGGCATCCAGTTTACAGGTGTTGGAAATGACTTGAGGCACTAGAAGAAGCCATGTAGAAGCATAGTCTTTCTCCTTTGAAGCCTCCACCTCCTCTCACAAGGAAAGGTCATGCTCTTTCTACTCAAGCTTTGTCTTCAACTTCCCCATGGATCCTTGATTCAAGTGCTTTGCACCATATGTCACATTCCCCTTGATTGGTTACCTCACTTGCTCAAAGTGTTACTACATAGATTGCATTTGGTGACTCAACACTACTTTCAGTTACAGGTTGTGGAACTATTTCATTAGATGGTGGTTCTCTATAGGATGTTCTTTTGGTTCTTACCATTTCTACGAACCTCATGTCTGTTTATCAGATTTTTCATTTTGGCTCTGGTAAAATGGTTGAGTTCTCACCACATGATGTGGTTATTCGAGACCTCCATCATCCTAACTTGGTTTTGGCTACTGGGAGTGTTGATTCAGAGACTCACTTATACCAGTTTGATGGCTTTGAGAGCTCTGATTCTACTGGTGTTTCTTTTTTTTTTTTTTTCATGCAGACACAATGAGCAAGCTTTGGCATGAGCATTGTGGCCATGTCAACTACAAATATTTATAGCATATGAGTACATAGGAGCTAGTGATTGGGCCACCTCAGATCTCTTGTATTGATGGTGTTTGTTGAGGTTGTGTGCTTGGAAAACATCACAGAGATCCCTTTCCATCCAGTAGATCCTCACGTGCTCTAGCACCTTTGGAGTTGATACATAGTGATCTTATGTCATTTTCCACTCCTTTTTCTAGTGCTAGATATGTAATCACCTTCATTGATGATTTCTCTAGATGCACATGGGTGTACTTCTTGAAGTACAAGTTTGATGTCTTTGAGTCATTTTGAATCTTTAAGACATTTGTAGAGAAACAATCTGGTCTTTTTGTCAAGCATATATGCACTGACAATGGGAGGGAATATGTGAATCAGTCTTTCAAAGATTTTTGCACTGAGCATGGTTTACAACATCAGTTCACAGTTCCTCATACCCCTTAGCAGAATGACATTGAGAGAGAAAGAACTAAACATTATGGGAGATGGCCAATTGTATGCTACAATCTCAAGCTATGAGTGCTTCCTTTTGGGTTGAGGCTATCAATTGCACCAACTATATTTAGAATCAGATGCCTCATAAAGCATTACAATATTTGACTCCCGAGGAGGCTTGGACTCATGTCAAGCTTGATGTTTCTACATTTCGAGTATTTGGTAGTGAGGCTTGGGCATTTATTCTAAATGCTCAGAGGAAGCCATGGAGAGGAAAATACAACCACTCATATTTTTTGGCTACTATGAGGATGTGAAGGCGTACATGTTGTTTAATCTTGATTCCACAGAAGTCTTGTTTCAGTGAGATGTTTAGTTTGATGAGTGCTATCCTCAGATGGATCCTCCATCATCAGCTTCTTCTTCACTACCTAGTTCTTCATCTTCTCCTCTACAAGATTCTATCTCCTCTGAGGAAGATTTAGATGATGCTCCACCTTCCCCACCTCCACTAGATATTCCACATGTGCCCAAGTGCACTTGTGATACTATTGATGCAACTAGATCTTTGGCAGGTGATCCTTCAGATACTTGTCATACTCATGCTCAGACATCTAGTACTGGGTTATTGAGTCATACTATTTCAGATGATCCTCAATGATTTTTAGAGGTGACAACTCAACCTGAGTGGGATAGGTCCATGGATGAGGAGTATTCTTCTTTGATGAAGAATCACACTTGGGATCTTTGTCCTCTTCTAAAAGGAAGGAATTTGGTTCGGTGCAAGTGGGTGTACCATACCAAGTATGTTGCTGATGGTTCTATTGATAGGTATAAGGCACGTCTTCTAGCAAAGGGATTTTCACAAGTGGAGGGTATTGATTGTAGCTATATTGTTGCTCATCTTAGGGGGGGGGTGAGTGTTAGAGTAAAGTATTAATTGTGTTAATTAACTTTACTCCCTTTTTAAGATATCACCTTTTTTTCTTTAGTTGTTTATATTTAAATCTCTTTTGCATTGATAGTGTTATGTTTAAAACACTCATGCACTAGTTGTTTTAAATATAAACTTGCATGCATTAGTCATGTAATAATTAAACTAATTATCACAGACACTTCTGCTTTTTAGAGTTTTCCTTTCAAGGCTTTCGATCTCATTTATAAGAACGATCCATTGTATATTTTATTCATTCATTAATTGAGGATATTTTCTTCTTCATATTTTGAGTCAAACCCTTGCCCTCTTCTTGTCTCTACCTCCTTGTAAAAGGTTTTCGTATGCAGGTGATCTTTGGATTTTGTGGATTTGTATTGCTCAAATCCTATAGTTACTTTCAAAGACAAGAAATAGAATGTGAAGGGATAGGCTGAAGGAAGGCCATGAGTTTTATGGAGAAGGCTTTAAGAGTTGAAGGAGAGGATTATTGAGTTTATGTTCATATATTACTTTGATTTGAAGAATTTGTCTAATGCATTTGCATTGGCGAAGATTTCTGGAGACAAAAAACTTCAGGGATTTACAAGAAAGATGGATGGAAACATGACTTTTCTTCAAGGGGTGGATTCGTGCCAAAATCTACATTTGGACAAATTTGAGTTAGAAAATATTCCTAGTATGGTATTTTATATGTGTATCTAAATTGGTAAATAAAGATCAATTTCATATAGTGGAGAGCTGGTTGCCTGTGTGCTCAGATTAATTGCAAAAATAGTTTCCTATCGTCTCATTAAGAATATAAGGCTATGGTATATATATATTTCAATAAATAAAAGGGCCCATTTATTATTTGAAGATTGTGGTATTTGAAGGAAGCGTGAATTATTTCTTTCACCGTGAACATCTTTTTGGTGAAATTTCATAAGCTTTGGGTTGATTAATATTTGGGTGCTCAATCTAATATTATCTTGCTGTAGGCTATGGTGAATATTGTATACATGTCTCAATAGATTATCGGGTAACATAATTAATTGAAAGGTTGTGATAATTTAAGGAAATGCAAGTGATAATTACCATGAGATTACCGTAAGCTTTACTGTAAGCTTTGGTGTTGATTTATATTATTGAATCCTCTTCTCATAGCAGGCCCCTTCAAATGCAAACAAATACAATTAATTTCAAAACTCCCAATCTATTGGTAAAATATGTATTTCATCGGGCCTTACTAAAATATTCAGGATAATTTAATTACCGGTCTATAGTTGCAAAGAAACATTAACGAAAGGCTTAATAACATAATAATATTTCGTGAAACATTATAAGGGATGATTTTAATGCCATGCACAATTAGATGAGTCATGAGCACCAAAATTGGTATTTAGGAAATACATTATTATAAGCTCCATAATTCTTTGGTGCCATTATTTCCAAGCCCATACTTTCTAGTAGAAGACTCCTAACAATCAATATTCCTCAGATTGAACAACTTGCTCACATTCTGGAGAATGGTCCATATGATGTTGAGAGTTTAAATGCACATGATCATTCCTATGGTTCTACCTTTGTGTGGCAGGAGCTTGGAACTAGGTGTTGTTTAGTGTTAAGAGCTGTAGAGATAAAGTGATTTGTGTTTGCTAATCTCTAACGCTACTTCTATGTGTGGGTTCATTCACTTCCTTTGACCTTCTATGAGTTGTAAGCTTCCAAGGCATGAGGATTTTATGCTATGCTCAAGGTAATTACAAAATGTAGCAATATTACATTTATGATTTCAGACTAGTTTCCTCTGTGGATAGATTTTTGAATTATTGAATACCACTATTGTTGAGTATTTCATATTGTTAGGTCTGATACAAATATTACCATCTACTAATTTTAAATCCTATGATAAGACTTTAATTATTCATGTCATCTTGAGATTAGCTTATATGAAACTTCTATATCTAATTTGACAACATGTGATTGTATGGAATGAATTTACATATATTGCTATTGAGACTGTAACAACAAACTACTTATTTTGAGTTCAAGATACTAATTTATTTTTTGTCAAGATATTAGATGCAAAAATGTTCAATGTAATGCTTCTGAGAAATAAATTAATATATCTGAATGATTTAACTGCGTGAGAGATTGACAAGTGCTTGACATAATACCTATGTCATGTTTATGGAATTTGTAATGTGAATTTGGGTAAAAACTGGTAGGGGATTTTACATAGTATAAAATATAGGATAAATAAAAGTATCTAGTGAAGACCACATAGGGTTGTAACCAAAATAAGTGAAAGTAAAAGTCTAGAGGAAACTAAGTAAAACTAGTAGAACATCAAAGGGCCATAAAGGCCGAAGCAAATCAAAATGCAAAAACTAGATAGAGGGCTCTATCCTATATCTTTCTCCTTTTCCATTTGCTGGTGAGCATCATGGTTGCCCAACATTCTATGAGGAACTAGAAGATCTCCTTACAGCCCTTCGCATCCTTATCATCCTTGCTGTTGGAAGACTACATCATACACAATGTGGTGACAGAGATGTACATAACCTTCAAGGTGAAATGAAACACATTGTAAAGCCTTTCATCCACCTATACGAGCTTATCATCCACCTTCATGATCCTTTGATCCACCTTAAAAAGCCTTTTCTTTAGAATATCGACCTCCTCCAAAGTCGGGTATTTCATGCTACTATCACCTTCCAATAGTGCTTTACCTTTATCAATAACCATAGGCATTGTCTTGGTCTCTTTTTCTGCACACGAGTGGGCTCCACAGGGTCCAACTTGATGCTAGCTGAGATGTGGGTCAAGCTAATTTTAGAGGTAGAAATGAACACCTCATCATCACCATTATCCTCAATAGCCTTGTTTTCACTTTCACCTCCATTATTCAAGTCTGAGGCTTCTCTCAAGGTAATATATTTTCTAGTTTTAACCACAAGTTTGGTGGACCTACGGGGGTACTAGTCTCCTCAATAGTTTCCACATCAGAGTCAATTTGAAATTTGGATTTTTGGTGGCTTTTACCTTAGCTTTAGGGGGTGGGGCTGCCCTCTTTTTTTTTTTCTACTTACTCTTGCAAGAATCAAGAGAGGTGTCATGGTGGATTTTGAGACTAGGATTTTTGAGGCATTTCTTATGGCTAGGGAAAGGGGTGTCCAAAAGACTAACAAAAGGGGGTGGAGGATGCAAACACTTATTCAATGATAATTTGGTAGGGAGGGAAAATGGTCAAATGGAAGTGGTAGAGATGAAACATAAGGCCCCGATGAAGAATGGTAAAAATTTTCCTGTGATTCTTAGCCCGAGTTACATCCTTAATAGTGATTTCAATAAAATATACAAGATAAAAAGGAAAAGATATAGAAATATGATTCTTAAAGTGATTTAAAAAGGAAGGTGGTAATAGTAATACACACCAAATCTTCCTTCTAGCATGAAATATTTCTTCACAACTAAGTAGATGTTAGGAATGGGAACACTGGGGGGGGGTGAATCAGTGTTCACTGTATTTTAACTTTTCACTTCAATCTTTATGCTAAAATTAAATTCTTAAGTACTGAAATAAAAATTCACATAAACATGAAACATGAAATCAACATATGATACCAATATGATTACGGGGAAACCCAAATAGGTAAAAACCCTGGTGGGAATTGACACCCACTAATATTTTGCACTAGTGTTTTGTGATCCTTGTTAGAAGATCCTTTACCCTGTTAAAAGTAGCTTTACAATACTTTAAGTATAGTAGAACTTGTTAAGGGTCAGACCTTGTTATGAGTCTTTTACAATCATCCCTATTAGGGGAGAGGACACACTATCCAAGAGCTCACTTCTCAAGTGGTGAAGGCTACAACCTTCTGATCTCAGATACACACTATATCTACAGGATGAACTGTCACTATGACACTGCTTGTCAGATCAGTTCCTTTGATGCGTTGATGTTTTGACCTCTAGAAAAGCTCTAATACATCTTCTGGTGTCTTTGCACACTTTTGATCTGCTTATTACAACTCTCTATCAATGTCCATATCGAATACAATGGGTGCATCTTATATTTATATGCTCATACAAAATACACAATTAGGTCGGCCCTAGAACTAATTACAAACAATGCTTCCAAATGAATTGGCTTAAGCGTGCTTATAATTATACATATAAACATGTCAAAAACCTAAATACAATGGGCACATAGCCTTTACAATATTACATTATAATTGCAAACCAAAATACTAACGGTCGGCTCCATGCTCTGTTATCTGCTGGCACACACTGGCTGTGCAACTTCAACTGATTGTAACTTTCTCATCCTTGAACATCTGCTTATGTGCTCATAGACTAAGCATGAGTATATTCTAACAAACTTAACTTCTAGGGTACATACCATAATTCATCCGTACACGTGCGCTGATGCTCTGAGCTGCAGGAACTCTGTACACTATCTAGTCTTCAAGAC
Organism: Chamaecyparis obtusa; assembly: GCA_027943335.1. Classification (NCBI taxonomy): domain Eukaryota; kingdom Viridiplantae; phylum Streptophyta; class Pinopsida; order Cupressales; family Cupressaceae; genus Chamaecyparis; species Chamaecyparis obtusa. Next base: position 356,782 of record BSBK01007590.1, on the reverse strand, counting down.
TTAACTGAATTCTGATTTTTACATCAAGTGCGTTGACTTCAAACTGATATATGACTTTGTTTCCATAATGACAACACTATATCTAGTCATATATCTTAGTATAGACAACTTGCCAACAATCTCCCCCTTTGTCATTGATGGCAACAAAGGAATATGGCCAAGTTGCTAATTGTCCTTAATATAAAAAACTTTTGTCTCCTATACATTTCTTATACATAATCTTATATCTCCCTATACATAATATACTCCATATTCTATACACAACTCCCCCTTTGACATTAATGACAAAGGTGTACCAAAAAATAGTATCTGCACATACTTACTTAGGGAAAACATTTGGATATGCTATTTTAAGGTTCTGGATCTCCTTCTTCCAAAAAGTTATCAAGAGTTAACTATTCAGAGATGGGCGCATAAAGCATATTGAAGCTTCTCCATCTTCTTCAAATCTGTGCTCAAACCTTGATCATAGGTTATCATGGTGGCATCAATCTCCTTTATGTTCTGATTGAGAATGTCTAGTGAGAGCACAAGAGCATTCCTCAACTGAGTTTGTCTAGACCTTATCTTTGCCATCTCTTTCTCTGCCTTCTCAATTTTGTCCAACTAACCTTAGTAGACATTGTTACACATGTTCACATTAGTGGATGTGTCTTTCACTGAACTCTTCACTTGTTCAAACATAGCTTCTACCTCTTGTATTTTCTTAAGATGGGCATCAGTAAGCTTATCCCGATCCATGTAGTCTGCAATGAATTTCCTTCCTTGATCAACAAATTCTTTTAAAGATGCTTTTCCTATCTTGAGTGAATTCAGATCTAGTGCAAAGTTTCTCATCAACTCTTTCAATAACTTCTTCAAGTACTTCTCTTCTATAACTTTGGATGCAGATTCTTCAAGGCTTGAAAAATTACTTTTGAACTGTGAGATAAATGTACTCACATCATCAACCGAGTGTACCTTATACACTTTCTTGTCTTCTGGCAATAGACTGTTCAGTATGTTCACAAATTCCACAAGGAGAGGATTTCTCATTACTTATTTCTCCTTTGCCTTCTCCATAGCTAGGACGTTGAACTTAATCAAGTCTTCTTCTCTCCATGAGTCCAAACTAGATGTGTCAGGTGTCAAACTTGACAACAATGCTGAGGAGGGAGTGATGGGAGTGCTATCCATCACTTCTAGTTTTACCTTGGTTATTTCAATAGAAGTTTCATCTTTCTCTAGTTCTTTTTCTTCTTCTTCTTCTTCTTCTTTCTCATTTGATATATTTCCAATCAATACCTCTTCTTGATGAGTGGGAGGTGTGCTGCTGCATAAAATTTCAGCTTCTTGTGTGCTACAAAAGCTTCTTCAAACTTGTCTAATTCTGTGTCAGTGGCCGCCATGGCTATCTCCACATTATCAATGATAATGGTGCTATTTTTGAGTGCTTCTGACATGGGCATAGACTTATCTAACTTTGTTTGTACTTCCACTACAGGCGCTAAATCTTAAGGACCTATAGATTGTACCTTGATAGTCTCTGCTGCTTTGTCTTTCTTACTAGGTACTTGAGAGATGGGCGCAAACATAGGTTTCATGCACTATTCTAAGAATACCTTCTTAAAGGCCTTCTCTATTTCCTTAGAGATCAGCTCATAGTTTTTTTTCATGAGGTGTAGTGTTCTCATCTTTGACCTTAAGTGCAGCTTCACCAAATTCAACAATAGTGACTTTTCTTCAACAGAACATACTAGAAGAGTGGAATCAAGAATTTGTTCCCTTATTCTGAAGTCTTCTTTAGTGGCTTGTCTCTTCAAGGTATCCATTATCTCCCATACTTTATCTGGAATTGTTGTTTTCAATTCAAGAACTATCTTCTTGAACTTTATCATATCTTTAACAATCATATCATGTATTTCTAATTTGTCAATCTCACTGTATGTTTCACAAAACTTCCCTACTTGATCAATTCTTCCCTCATCAACAATTCTTGTGCTTAATGCTTTAAGGCTTGGTCTGAATCCTACCTTAGGAGGTGCTTGAATGTTTTTCTTTCTCCTTGTAGCTCACGAGGATGGATGACTAGTGCTAGTTTCTTTCTTCCTTTTGACTATTGGCTTATACTCTGAAGGAGCATTAGAATCACTGGTTTCTTTGGGCACAGGAGTGTCATAAGTTATATCCTTCTGACTGTCATCTTTTTCAATTTTTATCTTCTTCATCTTAGGATCTTCTTGTTCTTCATTTGTTGTTGTGCTTTTCATTTCCAAAGCAATCTTCTCTTCCCTTTCCTTGTCAAGGTCTTCTTGAGATACACCATGTATTCTCAAGATCTCTGATGTGACTTTAGCAACCTTTCTTTTTGTTGTTGTGCTGTTAAGTTTTGCATCTACTTCTCTTGTCTTCTCCTCATATGTTCCCCATCTAGGTTCATTAGGATCTTTGGGGCTAATAGTAGTACCTTCCCATATGCTTCAAGGACTTGTTCCTCTACATCATAACCAATTGGATGAATCCACTTAGTTCTTGGCTCAACAGCTTCTATACAAGTTGTATCTGTCTCTACCATAAAGAAAATAGTATCCTTATACTTTTCGACAATGCTTTCTGGAATCCTGTACCTCATTTTCATCTTGACCCTGAAGGTCTTCAATTCTAATGTCACATAATCTCTCAATGTGTTTTCTATGGATGCTTTGTTAGATATCTGTGGCATGGTTGGAATAGTCTTGTCCAAGTACAAATTTGATACTCTCCCAACTATATGAAGGTACATGTAAATGATCAATAAAACAAACTTGAATATCTTTGTCTTGTCATGCTTGATGGCCTTCATGTTATCAATCAACTGTGCACACAAGATCTCACACAAGTTGAATTCCCCATCTTCCTTCACAAGTCTGATAGCTGCTAGAATAGTGCCCGCAGACACACTATTCACCCTGCTGGTGTAATGAAACCTGTATCCCAGTATGATTGACATCAATTTGATGTCTTCTTGCTCAATAGGCTCAATTGTCATGCCGGACCTATCACTCCTTGACTTACATGTTTTCTCAACCATTTTCTTGACATCCTTGCCCACAGGAAGGATGAAGCCTATTCTAGAAAGGCCTATCATCTCATGAATCAAGTCACTAGTGATTCTTACTGGTACATCACCAATCCAAAAAAAATCATCATGAATTTTGCTTAATAAAATATTTAACCATTTTGTCTCATAGAATTCATATGCCATAGCATACTCAAAAATAGGGTGATCATTCCATTTAGCATATTCATCCATGAATGTTTTGTCAGGTTTCAACATGGTATCCATGTGCGCTCTTAGCCTATCCAATCCAACTAGTTCCTTCTTACAATAGATATATGCCCTAATGTCTTCCACATGCATGACGCCCATAGGTGTGCGGGAGAAAGCTCCCTCTAAATCATCTAGGGTTGATTTAAATGGATGTTTCTTGAAAACATATCTCTTCTTCTCAACGACATCATAAACAATGGGAGTGGCCATGACTTACTTGTAAATGCTTTCCAACTAAACTCCAAGATAATCTGAAGGCTTTCAAATTGGCACAATGAGCTAGGGTTTCTGCAACTGACCAAATGTACTGCAAACACTAATAGATCAATCTTCAAGTCTTCACAACAACTTCCAAGGCTCTTTCTTCTCTCTATCACTCTAAATTTGAATGCAATGAGCAATCAAATAACTTTCTCTGTACTTAAAAGTTAAAATTATGCCATTAATGCAAGTCGCGTAAACCAGGCTGTCACTTCAAAATTTTGCAACTCGAGTTCTATTCACAATCAACATGTGCGCTCTTGCACATAGGTACCTTTATACTCCAAAAGCTTAGGTCCAAAGGAACATACTCTGAGGATGAGTATACTAGCCATGTAGGGGTCTAGAGCTAAATTAGCTGCCCCTATGACCCTGAGGGCCATTCATCCAGATGTAGAGGGTGCATCCACTACAAATGCATCCAATACATTCTCATTAGTCTTGTCCTTCTTTTTCTCTGACCAAATCATTCTCACATCATCTGAGGCTTTGACAAAATTAACTTCTCCTACGGGATCCAAAACTGGTTCTTCGGCCTTTTTAGGTCTTCCCTGACCTTGCATCCTTGATTTGCAAAACCTTGAGATATGTCTAGCCTTGTTACAAAAGTGACAAATGACTGGAGGTCTTATATTCCTCAACACATTGACACGAGTCACCATTCTGCATTATTTTTCTATGTGACCATTATAGTTACATATTTGGCATGTAACATTCTGAGAACTTCTTACATTTGTCTGATTCTGATTTTTGAATCCTATTCTTCTTCCTAGTCTTGCAATTCATAGCTCTATGACAAAACTTGTTGCATGAATAATAGTAGCCATTAAAAGGTCTTACCTCTGTACAGTTCCTTGTAATGTGTCCATGCTTGTTACATGCAAAATAAGTGCGTTATACTTGCTTGTGCTCATTCTTAGGTGGTCCACCATTATCTTTGGTTTGATCTTCAGTCTTTTTAGCATCAGTAGAGTCCTTTTGTGAATCCTTTCTTGTTCACATATTGTCAATCTGATTTTGTGCTTCATTGTATCCAATACAGCTAGTGTTTCCTTTGGCTCTTCTTTCATACAACTAAGATTCTACCAAATCATAACTAGTGTGTAACTTGTCAATAAGATTCTTTGCTGCTTTCAATTCAGACTCCAATCTTTCTTTGCTATTCCTTAGCTCCAAGATTTCCATGTTTTCTTGCCTTAGTTCTTCATTCAGCTGAAGGTTCTCTTTGATCTGTTCATCATAGACTTTCTAATTATTAGTCAGCTTATCATCAAACTCTTCAAGTTGTTCTTTCAAGGATTTATTTTCTTCATTCAGCTTTTTGACCATTGTCCCTAGATCACTGGTAGAGCATTCTTTCAAATCTTTCCTTAGCTTTTTGATGACTAATTGAGCATCATTGAGTTTATCCTTTAGTTCTTCAGATTCTCTTTCTGACTTGTCCAGGTCTTCAAGAGCAGCTTCAAGATTTCTTTTTAGATGTTTCATTTTAGCTTTGTCCATGATCTCCTCAAGTGGTTAAACTTTTATGCTGAGGACTAGAGCTCTGATACCAATTGTTAGGAATGGGAACATTGAGAGGGGGGGGGTGAATCAGTGTTCACTATATTTTAACTTTTCACTTTAATCTTTATGCTAAACTTAAATGCTTAAGTACTGAAATAAACATTCACATAAACATGAAACATGAAATCAACACATGACACCAATATGATTATGGGGAAACCCAAATAGGTAGAAACCATGGTGGGAATTGACACCCACTAATATTCTGGACTAGTGTTTTGTGATCCTTGTTAGAAGATCCTTTATCTTGTTAGGAGTAGCTTTACAATACTTTAAGTATAGTAGACCTTGTTAAGGGTCAGACCCTGTTATGAGTCTTTTATAGTTTTCCCTATTAGGGGAGAGGATGCACTATCCAAGAGCTCACTTCTCAAGTGGTGAAGGCTACAACCTTATGATCTCAGATACACACTACATCTACAGGATGAACTGTCACTATGACACTTCTTGTCAGATCAGTTCCTTTGATGCACTTATGCTTTGACCTATAGAAAAGCTCTAATACATCTTCTGGTGTCTTCACACACTTCTTCTTTTCTTATTACAACTCTCTATCAACTTCCATACTAAATACAATGGGCACATCTTATATTTATACACTCATACAAAATACACAATTAGGTTAGCCCTATAACTAATTAAAAACAACGCTTCCAAATGAATTGGCTTAAGCGTGCTTATAATTATACATATAAACATGTCAAAAACCTAAATACAATGGGTGCATAGCCTTTACAATATTACATTATAATCGTAAACCAAAATACTAACTGTCGTCTCCATGCTCTGTTATCTACTGGCACCCACTGGCTATGCAACTTCAACTGATTGTAACTTTCTCATCCTTGCACATCTGCTTATGCGCTCATAGACTAAGCATGAGTATAGTCTAACAAACTTAACTTCCAGGGTGCATACCATAATTCATCCATACACATGTGCACTGATGCTCTGAGCTACAAGAACTCTGTACACTGTCCAGTCTTCAACACTTAACTCAATTCTGATCTTTACATCAAGTGCGCTAACTTCAAACTGCTATATGAATTTTTTTCCATAATGAAAACACTATATCTAGGCATATATATTAGTATAGACAACTTTCCAATAGTAGATGTAGTCCCATGGCTCTGAAAACTATTCACAATTATACCCACCCCTAAGCTTGACGGGTTACTCACTAGGATGGAAGAACTAGTTAAGGCTAGTAGTGTAAAAAACTTGGTTAGATTTATTTCACTTGCAAACCTTAGTTGAAAGGCCCATGGCCTGTGCAATCACCTCTTTGTTTACCTCAAAAGAAATTCCCTTCGTGGTAACCCTCTTGACATCCCAAGAATTGATGAACTGTTTAGAGAGACTCTCGTCATGACCATTCAAGAGCTCCATGAAATGCAAAATGTCACCCTCCTTCAAATATGCCAAAAAATCTCTTCCCTCTTCAATTCTTCCCTTTTATTAGGCTCCACATGCACACGTTCTCCACCAATGGTGATACAAAACAAACTAAATTGGTTGCAGAGAGTAAGGCCCACAAAATACACAGAGATGTTTTGAGAAATAAACCCCAAATTAGAACTTTTATTGAGGATGATCATAGAAAGGTGAGGTAAATTCTCATTATGAATGCATTTATTACAACTCATGCCCTTATCATCACCCAACTCAAAATTGGAAAATTTCTCATGCAAGAAGTCCCTCGAATAGAAAGTACTAGAGGAAATAATAATCTCAGATATGGTGAGGGTTTTAACAAGATTCACCTACTTAGCAAAAATCCTACCAAAATTGAGGTGGTACAAAAAATGACAAGTCCTCTACCTCAAAGCCTCATAATGAGGGATAAAGGGGATATGTAGGCACATGAAAGGATGTCCATGCGATCGATTTAAAATAATCAACATAAAAATCACTAATGAGAAGAAAATCAAGAGTCTGGCAACAAAATCTAACAACTAAAAGGCCTTCACTAGAGTCGGGTAAGTGCACAAATATGGAGGACCAAAAAGGGTGTATCAGATGCCACTTTTTCTTTTTTTCTTGAAATCAGAAATTTCTGAACTTTGACAAGAAATTGAAGATAATTAGACTCAAAATTTCAAGATGTGACAAAAAAAAAGTTGTATTTCTCCAAATCTAGTTTTTAAACTATTAATTTTTTTTTAAATATTGGAGTTTAAGGCTCTCAAAAAGGGGTAGCACAAAAAGTGGTCCTATTTTTTGAGAAAAAACATAACATAGTGTTTGGTGTGCTCCCCCTATAATGTTAACTTTTTTTTTGAAATTCTTTAATCACTCTAGTGAGAATTTATCTAACACCATGTAGTTTATCCCAGATTCTTCTACTAAATTTTTAATGTATATTTAATTTTTGACGAATTTTGTAAATGGACACATCCTGAAAATGTGAAATTGTTTTGTGCCCCCCTTAGAAATAATTGAAAACTAATCAAAACTCAAAACTTTTTTTTTATTTAAAGTGTGTATATTGGAGTCTTGTTTCTAAAAACTAACTTGTTGACAAATTCGATGAATGAGCCAAAATCTAAGCCCAAAATACTACACGTTGGTTTTTGACAAAAGATGGACATACATTCAAAAGAAATTAGAGATTAAAGGCTTAACATAACCATACTTCAAAATAAATTAAATGGTTAGATATCTAACAAAGAGATCTAAAATATCATGTCATCTGATTTTATCGTTATTGAACCACGAGTAAACCTAATAGAGGGAACACCCAAAAAAATTTGAATTTTTTGTATGTTTTCTGGAAAACACATATCAGACCTATTTTAATCCTTCAATCCTTTGGGTTGGATCTCCAAGGAAAATCCAAGCCTTAGGCTTGGTGGATTCCAATTCATTTAAAATCTCGTACGCACAATAGCACATATGTGCTATAGTGCATACACTCTATTCAAATTGAAATGTTTCCCCAAGGTTTCATTCAGTGCAACATAAAAATGAAATGGCTTACATAGCTCGCATGCGATATAGTGTGTATTCCCTATGTGAAAATAAAGATAGACAAAAAAACCCTTCTAAATAGGGAGCACTCATGCTAATTTTAGCACTAGAAGCATACATAAAATGTAACATTTAAGTATACATTTCTTATACTTAAGTTACATTTTATGTGTATTCTTTTAGGATGTTTGAGAGTGATTTCAACTTCATAGGAGTTAAGATAAAGATTCTAGATTTAAATTTTAGAATTAGCAAAATTTCAAGAATCAAAACATTATCTTCAATATGATTCCTAGTGGACTATTGATTTTGACCCTAAGCCCTTAACTTGTGCATAATTGTTTGAGGATTGTTTCTCATTGTATTTGTTTATAGGTTCAACCTCATATATATATATATATATATATATATATATATATATATATATATATATATATATATATATATATATATATATATATATATATATATATATATATATATATATATATATATATATATATATATATATATATATATATATATATATATATATATATATATATATATATATATATATATATATATATATATATATATATATATATATATATCTCCCAATACCTAATTATCCTCTTTATCTATCTACCTCATCTCTCTCCCCTTCCACCTCACCCTTCTCTTTGTCTACCTCATATCTCCCTCTTCTCCCTTTCTCTCATCTCCCTTCCCTTATCACCATTTCTTCCCCCTTATTACCATCTATGTCCACCTCATGTCTCTCATCCTCTCCCTCATCTCTCACTCTCATTCTCACATTTATCTCCCCTTAAATACCCTCTTTCACTCTCTCCTCTCCCTTGTCTCATTACATATTCCCCTAATTTAACCTCTATCTCTACCTCACGTCTGTCACCCTCTCTCCCTTTGCTGACTCTCACTCTCACATTTATCTCCCCTTAAATACCCTCTTTCACTCTCTCCCCTCCCTCTTCTCACCATATTGTCCCCTAATTTACTCTCTCTCTCTCTCTCTCTCTCTCTCTCTCTCTCTCTCTCAAGAGTCCTAAGGGGTCCTAAGATGCATTAATATGTCCCAGGACCCCTTTACAACCCTTAGGACCCCTAATATGTAGAGAGAGGGGTCGTAAGGATTCATAAGGGGTCCTAATACCCCTTATGATGCTTTATGACCCTTGTGGACACCTTACCATACTTCTTAGGGGTCCCAAAGGTTCTTAAGGGGTCATAAGAGGTCCTAAGACACATTAATGTGTCCTAGTGTATGATAAGGGGTCCTAAGGGGTTGTAAGGGGTCCTAAAACACATTAATGTTTCCTAGGACCCCTTATGACCCATTAGGAAACCTTACCATACATCTTAGGGTCCCTAAAGAGTCCTAATGGGTCACAAGGGATCCTAGGACACATTAATGTGTCCTAGGACCTGTTAATACCCCTTATAAGTCCTTATAGTACAATAGTGTATGGTAAGGGGTACTAAGGGGTCTTAAGACAAATTAATGTGTCTTAATACCCCTTAGGACCCATTATGACCCCTTACCATACACTAGTGTATGGTAAGGGGTCCTAGGACACATTAATGTATCAAACGACCCCTTAAGACACCTTAGAAACCCTTAATAAACATCATTACATGGTAAGGGGTTGTAAGTGTTAGGAATGGGAACACTGAGAGGGGGGGGGGTGAATTAATGTTCTATATTATTAATTTTTTTCTGCTTCTTGAAACTTAGCCCAATTAAATAATTACTGAACTAAATATTAAAGAAAGTAAAGTAAACAACCATAACACATAACACCAAATATGATTACGGTGAAACCTTGGCCAAAGGAAAAACCCAGGTGGGGATTAATACCCACTAATAATTGTACTTATGTATTATGAACCTATTAATGTTCCTTTGCCCTATTAGGAGAAGTCATTACAATGCTTTAGTACAATGAACTTGTCAAGGGTCAGACCTTGTTAGGAGTCTTGAAGTAACAAACCCTGTTAGGGGTGGAAGGCTCACTGCTAGAACTCACTACTCAATGAGGAAGGCTACAACCTCCTGGATATTAGATACACACTATGTCTCCAAGGTGAACTGCTACTATGACACTGCTTGTCTGATCAATTCCATTTGTGAGTTGATGCTTTAACCTCTTGTAAAGCTCTATATCATCCTTACTTCTCTTAACACATACTTCACATAATTTTTCTCTTCTATTACATCTTCTATATCCTTCTCATTCTCTAATACAAAAGTGCATGTCTTATATATAGGTGCAACCAAAACTATTTACTAAGTCGGCCTATAACCTATTACATACAATGCTTCCAAATGAATTGGCTCAAGTGTGTTTACATAAATTGATATTAACATGTTTACAACATATTTACAATAGGTGCATAGCCTTTACAAAACAAAATAATACTCACTAATCAAAATCTTTCTTGTCGGTTGCATGCTTTGTTCTGTTCTGCCGCTCACTGTCTGTGTCACTTCAACTCACTGTAACTTCTTCATACTATCACATCTGACCATGTATTCTTAGACATAGGTTACTAACATACTCAAAATCTTATCTTCAAGGGTGCATACCAAAACTTGATCATACGCATGTGCGCTAATGCTCTGTTCATCGGATGTGTCACTAACTGTTCTCTCTTCCATACTTAGCCAAATTCTTATCTTCTAAGTTATTGCGCTGACTCCAAAACTTCATATGACTTTTTTGCCATAATGACAACACTAAAATTATTCATATACACTAGTATAGTCAACTTGCCAACAATCTCCCCCTTTGTCATTAATGGAAACAAAGGAATATGGTGAAGTTTCTAAACTACATCTTTACACAAAAACTTTCTATCTTATACTCATATCTTTTTCTGTATACTGCATATTACTCTACTCCCCCTTTGAAATTAATGACAAAGGTGCAAAAAAATGAATCTTTAAGTACTTACATAGATAGTACATCCGGGTATGGAATCTTAAGGTTTTGGATCTCTTGCTGCCAAAATGCCCTGAGTGCATCTACTATTTGTAGATGGGTGCATAATGCATAGGTTAGCTTATCCATCTTCTCCAATTTTGTATAGGGACCTTGATCATATGTTACAATGGTAGCATCAATATGCTTGATATTATGATTGAGTACATCCAATGAGAGTGCAAGAGTATGTCTTAATTGTGCTTGCCTAGCCCTTATCTTTGTAATCTCTTTCTTTGTATTTTCAATCTTATCTATTTGACCTTGATAGACATTATTGCACATGTTGATATCTTGGGAGGGGTCTTCTACTAATTTTCTCATAGCTGCCATTAGGGATTCAACTTCTTGAATCTTCTTGGTAAGGTCTGAAGTGAGTTTGTCTTTGTTTATACAATCAACTATTATCTTCCTTCCTTTTGTTGCTATCTCCTTTAACATAGCTTGACCAACCTTAAGAGAATTGAGGTCAAGTGAGAAATTTTATATCAATTCATTCAGTCTCTTCTTAAGATATTTATCTTCTTCAACTTTAGATTTTGCTTCTTCAAGGCTTGAGAAATTTTCTTTAAAACTTGTTAGGATGTGTTAGGATTAACAAGGCAGAAATAACAATTATGTGCAAATATAACTAATATCAGAAAATAATAAACCACACAGAATAGAACACAAGACACACAGATTTAACGTGGTTCACCCAATCTCTGGGCTACGTCCACCAACAGCGAGTCCAATATTATTATTATCCAGTGATTACAACCTGATTACAATCCGTAATCCCTTAAAGCCCAATTCTACCGCAAGTACTAAAATCATACATCATGAAAATCCCTAACCCTAAGCCATATTATACAATATTTTCCCGCTTTAGGGTTAGAATGAGTTATAAGTAGTTGGCCCAAATAATTGAAAAAGTAGTCGGCGAGGTCGGGAGGAAAAGTGTACAGTACTTTCCTGGATAGTACTTTCCTGATTAGTCACCACAAGCTAACAATCTCCCACTTGGTGACTGATCAGTATCCACACTATACTAAAAAAACCTCCCACTTGGAGACTGATCCTGTAGCAATACCGCTACCCACATGAGGCTCCCACTGGATTGAACCACCTTGGACTCAGCTATTCCTTTATTTTGTTCAGTCTAGAAGACCAACTGAAGCTGAACACGAGTTCAACTTCTCCCTTGTTACTACCTTTGTAAACATATCTGCTGGATTATCATCAGTATGAATCTTTTCCAACCTTAACTATCCATCATCCAAAACTGATCAAATGAAATGGTACCGCAACTGTATGTGTTTTGTCTTTGAGTGCAAAGCAAAATTCTTTGCAAGATGAATGGCACTTTGGCTATCTGTATGTAGAAAATTATCCTTTTGTGGATGTCCCAATTCTTCCATGAAGAATTGAAGCCATATCATCTCCTTGGCTACCTCTGTAGCAGCAACATACTCTGCCTCTGTAGTGGATAAAGCAACCACCTTTTGTAGTCGAGAAATCCAACTCATGGCTGTCCCACCAATAGTAAATATATAACCTGTAGTACTCCGCCTGCTATCTATATATCCTGCCAAATCTAAGTCAACATAGCCTTGTACAGTAGTAGTAGAACCCCCAAAGTGTAAACACTTACTGGATGTGCCTCTCAAATATCTGAGAATCCATTTGACTGCATTCCAATGCTCAATACCAGGGTTACTCATATAATGGCTAACGAATCCCACTGTGTGTGCAATATCTAGCCTAGTACATACCATAGCATACATTAAGCTCCCTACAGCTGAAGCATAAGGTACCTTAGACATTTTAGTCTCTTCTTCTAGTGTCTTGGGACACATATCCTTAGTCAATTTCAAATGACCAGGCAAAGGTGTGCTGACAGCTTTGGCATTTTCCATAGAGAAACGTTGCAACACCTTCTCAATATAATCAGCCTGAGATAGAGATAATTTCCTATTTTTCCTATCTCTACAAATTTTCATACCAAGGATTTGTTTTGCTGCCCCCAAATCCTTCATAGAAAAAGATTTTGCTAACTGTTGTTTCAACCCCTTAATGTGATCCATGTTAGACGCAGCTACCAACATATCATCAACATATAAACATAAAATAATGTAGCTGTCATCATCCAACCTCTTAAAATAAACACAATGGTCAGAATGACACCAACTATATCCATGCCCATTCATAAAAGTGTCAAATTTAATATACCATTGCCGAGGTGCTTGCTTCAAGCCATATAAACTTTTCTGCAATCTGCACACCAAATTCTCCTTACCCTTGACCTCAAATCCTTGTGGCTGAACCATATATATTTCTTCATCCAAATCACCATGAAGAAAGGTTGTTTTAACATCAAGCTGCTCTAAATGCAAATCTTCAGTAGCCACAATACTTAAAACAGTACGAATAGAAGTCATTTTAACAACTCGAGAAAATATCTCATCAAAATCAATACCATGTTTCTGTGCAAATCCTTTTACGACTAATCTGGCTTTAAATATTTTCGTACCTCCATCCTCTTCTTTGATCCTGTAAACCCATTTATTCTGTAAAGCCCTTTTACCTACAGGTAACTTACATAAATCCCATGTCTGATTTTTCAATAAAGAGTCCATTTCATCTGTCATTGCAGACTCCCACTGAAGCTTTGTATCCACTGGGGTGTGTGGTATTTGTTGTTGCTGTTGTTGCGGAGCATAAGAAACTACTGGAACATAAACTTGTGGAGTATCATCCAGTACTACATAGTCATTTTCTTTCTTCTCATGCTGCAGCAACAGATCTTTGTACAATACTTTCTCATTGAATATGACATCCCTTCTTACCACTCCATGCTTCCTCTGGAATACCACAGTCCAAAGGAGTAGAGGGGCCTCTATTGATTAAATATACAGCAGTGTTCACTGCCTCTACCCACATATTTTTGGGCAGCCTGGCATGCAACCTCATACTCCTTGCACGCTCCATTATTGTCTTGTTCATGCGTTCAGCCACTCCATTTTCTTGTGGAGTCCTTGGTACAGTTTTCTGCCTACGAATACCATTAGAGGAACAATATTCTTCAAATTATGTGCTACAATACTCACCACCATTATCAGATCTGAGACATTTTAACTTTTTACCAGTCTCATTCTCAACCAAGCATTTCCATTTCTTAAAAGTTTGAAATACATCAGATTTCTAAGGAAATAAATCCATACTTTTCTTGTTGCATCATCTATAAATGTAACATAATACAGAGAGCCACCAAGGGAAGATACTTGAGCTGGTCCCCATACATCTGTATGCACAAGCTCTAATCTCTCATTTTTTTTTCCTTCCCACTCTTCACAAAACTAACTCTCTTTTATTTTCCATAAACACAACTTTCACAGAAATCCATATTGACACATTTCAGACCAGGTAAAAATTTCTTTGAATGAAGTAATTTCATACCTTTTTCACTCATGTGCTCAAGTCTGTTGTGCCACAGTGCTGTGTCAGAATCTACAGAAATAGTTTGATGTTCTTCCTGCTCAACTGCAGCCACTGTTCCTGAACATTCATTATCTTCTGAAACAATTAAAGTAGAAGGAACAGTATGACCTGTACAAAGATATAAGGTGCCTACTTTCACATCTTTTTCTACTACTAAGGAACCTTTTGAAACCTTCCAATTTTTATCATTAAAAGTAACTGTGCAACCCTCATCACCCAGTTGCCCTACTGAAATTAAATTCCTACTCAGCCTTGGAACATGTCTTACCTCTTGTAGTAGCCAATGATTCCCATTCTGCAACTTAATCTTAATTTTTCCCTTTCTAACAATCTGACAGGGTTCATTATCTCCCAAATAAACTAGCCCAAAATCCCCTTGGACATAATCAACAAAATAACTTCTATGGGGTGTAGCATGAAATGAAGCCCCAGAATCTAAAACCCATGAATCATCAATACTTTCTAAGGACAAGAGCAAAGCATCTTCCTCGGATTTGTTACTTACCACATTTGCCTCCTTGTTTCCATCATTTTTGTCTCCTTGATCTTTCTTCCGAGACCAACAATCTTTCTTCTTATGACCTGGTTTTCCATAGTACCAGCAATCATTTGGCCCTTTAGATTCGGACCTCTTTCCCTTTGATTTTCCTCTTGATTTCCCACGATTTCCAGAGTTGTTTCCTCTATCTCTTGTTCTGCCTTTGCTTTCTGTGTTCAATACACTACCCGATGTGGATGCCCCTAAGATTTTCCTACAAATTTCCTCACTCAATATAACACCAATAACATCATCATACTTTAGGGTATTAGAACCAGAAATAGAATTACTAACAGCCATTACCAAGCCATTCCATCTTTCTGGCAAAGAACACAAAATCAAGAGAGCCCTAACCTCTTCATCAAAAGTAATTTTAACTGAGGTTAATTGACTTGTAACTGTATTAAACTCATTCAAATGATCAGTAACTGATCCACCTTCTACCATTTTCATATTAAATAAACGCTTCATAAGAAATACCTTGTTTGAAGCTGAAGGCTTTTCATACAACTTCGCTAGGGTTTCCATCAGATCTTTAGCTGTCTTTGCTTCAGTAATATTGAATGCCACCGATTGTGCCAGGCATAGATGAATACTCCCCAGTGCCTTCCTATCCTGAGACATTGATTGCTCTTTCTTGGCTACTCCCTCTAATGGCCGCCATAGATCCTTCTGATAGAGATAATCCTCCATTTGCATCTTCCATAACTGGAAGTTCTGCCCATTAAACTTATCAACCTTCAGCCTACCCTCGTCTGCCATTTCTCCCACTTAACCGAGAGACTCTCCCACTAACTTGTGAGACCTGATTCAGAGAATAGATGAAAGAACGAATGAAATAACCTCGCTCTGATACCACTTGTTAGGATTAACAAGGCAGAAATAACAATTATGTGCAAATATAACTAATATCAGAAAATAATAAACCACACAGAATAGAACACAAGACACATAGATTTAACGTGGTTCACCCAATCCCTGGGCTACGTCCACCAACAGTGAGTCCAATATTATTATTATCCAGTGATTACAACCTGATTACAATCCGTAATCCCTTACAGCCCAATTCTGCCGCAAGTACTAAAATCATACATCATGAAAATCCCTAACCCTAAGCCATATTATACAATATTTTCCCACTTTAGGGTTAGAATGAGTTATAAGTAGTCGGCCCAAATAACCGAAAAAGTAGTTAGCGAGGTCGGGAGGAAAAGTGTACAGTACTTTCCTGATTAGTCACCACAAGCTAACAGGATGTTGCTTACATCATCCACTGAATGAACTTTTATTACTTTCTTGTCCTCAAGTAGTAGGTTGTTCAGTATGCTTACTGATTCAACAAATAATGGATTCCTCATTACTTTTTTGTCCTTTGCTTTATCCATTTCTAACACACTTATTTTCATCAGATCCTCTTCTCCTCATGAGTCTAAAATTTTTGTATTAGGGGTCAAACTTGACAACAATGAAATTGAGGGCTTGGGTATGATGAGTGTCCTATCCATGATTTTAGTCTTTACCTTCATTGGTAATTCAATAGAGGGCTCTTATTTAGGCTCATCTTCCTTTTCTTCTTCCTATCTAGTCAAGTCTTCAATTTGCACTTCTTCTTGTTGCTTAGGAGATTCATCAGCACATAGAATCTCTACTTCCTCAGTGCTTACAAATGCTTCCTCAAACTTATCTAAGTCCTTGTCAAATTCCACCATGGATAACTAAACATTATCAATCATAATTGTGTCATCTTTTGTTTCCATTGCTTTAGTAGGTACTGTCACTGTGGGTGCAGAATCCTATGGACTTATCATCGGTGTAGTAGGGATCTCTGACTCCTTTTCTTTCTCAGTGGGGACTTGTGTTGCAGGCATAGAGGGTGGATACATGTGTCTATTCAAGAATACCTTCTCAAATACTTTTTCTATCTCCTTCACAACCAACTCATAGTCCTTATTCATAATTTGCAAAGTTCTCAACTAGGTTCTTAGGTAGGGCTTCACCAAATCCAACAACAATGTTTTCTCTTCAACTAAACAAATAGGAAGGTTGTCATCTAGTGTCTTTTCTCTTATCCTCATGTCTTCTTCTATGGCTTGTCTCTTCAAAGAGTCAAGTATATTCCATACTTGATTAGGAATAACTATCTTAAGTTTCAAGAATGACTTCTTGAACTTAATCATATGTTTGATTATCATATTGTGGATCTCTAATTTATCTATCTCATGATATTTATCATAGAACTTAGCAATTTGATCAATTCTTCCTTCATTTACTACTATGGTTCTCAACACTTCAATATTTGGTTTGAATCCTATCTCAGGAGGTGCTTGAGTGTTTCTACCTTTGCTTCTTGTTGTCCTTGATGATGGGTGGCTTGCGTCAGTCTGCTTCTTCCTCTTAGGCATCTTACTAGTCAGGAAGTGGAGAGGACTTCGGATCAATAGTAGGTGTGGGCGCATGAGTGTTTTGTTCTATATTTTTCTTCTTCTCCTTAGGATCATCAATCTTCTCTTATTTCATGTTAGAAGAGGGCGTGCTCTCAAGTTGCATTGCAATCTTGGCTTCCCTAGCTTTATCCAAGTCTGCTTGTGTGACACCATGAATTTTTAGTATGTCTGATGTGATTTTAGATGCTTTCCTTTTTGTAGCTGCACTATACAAGACATAGTCTACTTTTCTTGTCTTCTCTTCATAAGTACCACATCGTGGTTCATTGGGATCCTTAGGTGCTGATAAGAGGACTTGTGCATAGGCTTCCAAAACATGTTCCTCCACTTTATAACCAAGTAGATGAATGCACTTAGTCCTAGGCTCTACAACTTCCATGCATGTGATATCTATTTCCACCATGAAACATATATTGTCCTTATACTTCTCCACTATACTCTCAGGTATCCTATACCTTCTCTGCATTTTGATTTTGAATGTCTTTATTTTTAAGTCCATGAAATCTTTCAAGGTTCTCTCAGATGATGCCTTGAATGAAATTTGTGGCATTGTGGGTAGAATCCTATCAAGATAAAGATATAATACTTTACCAACAATATGGAAGTACATGGAAATGATTAGTGACCCAAATCTAAACACTTTTCTCTTGTCATGCTTAATAGCCCTTATGTTATCCATCAACTGTGTGTGCAAGATATCACACAGGTTGAATTCTCCATTTTCTCTTACTATTCTTATGGTTGCCAAAATAGTTGTTGTTGACACACTATTCACTCTGTTAGCATGCTAGAACTTATAACCAAGTATCATAGACATTAGATTTATGTCCTTCTCCTAAATTAGCTCAATGGTCATGCCACGCTTATCACTACGAGACTTACAAGCTTGCTCAATTTGTTTCCTGAAATCCTTACCAGTAGGAAGAATGACGTCTATCTTGGATAGTCATGTCATCTAATCTCATAAATGAGATATGAAGTGATGTGAATTAGAACTTCTCCTATCCAAAATAGGTCATCATGAATTATGCTTAGTCGGATTTTGATCCATTCAAACTCATAGAACTCATATACCATCGCATACTCAATAATCATGTGATTTGCAAGGTGTGTGAATTCATCCATGAATGTTATGTCTGGTTTCATCATTGACTCTAAGTGTGACATAATCCTGCCCAATCCTACAGGTTCCTTCTTGCAATATATGTATGCGTGTATATCTTCTATGTGCATAACTCCCATCAGAGTTCTAGAGAATGCCCCTTCCAAATCATCTAGGATTGACTTAAAAGGATTCTTCTTGAAAATATATCTCTTCCTTTCAGTAACATCAAACACAACTAGAGCGGCCATTACTTACTTGATCAATGCTCAAATAGGGTTTCAAAGGTTTTCTAAAATTTCACATCTGAACAAGGGTTTCACAACAAACTTAACTTCCTTTCATTGATGAAAACAACTACAATCTTCCAACACTAACTACTTTGATCTCCTGTGCTCTCCAAAGGCTTGATCTTGAATGCAAATGTGTAGATAATGGATCTCTGGTGACTATTAAAACAAATTTCTATAATTAATGCTTTCCGCCATAATACAGAATGCAACAAAGAATTCTAATCTTCATTTATGCTATCAATCAAGCTATGTGCTCTTTCATACAACATCAAATATTATTCAAACAACTATAAGCAAAGGTGCATACTCTGAAGGTGAGTATACCAGCCACGTAGGGGTCTAGAGCTAATCTAGCTCCCCTTATGACCATGAGGGTCATTCATCCAGAAGTAGAAGGTGCGTCCATTGTAGATGCATCCATTATATAGTCATCAAAATTATCTTGCTTTAATTCCATCCAAATCTTTCTCTCATCTTCTGTAGTTTTCACAAACTCGACTTCTCCAAATTCATCCAAAATTGATCCTTGAGACTTATCAGGTCTTTCTTGTCTTTGCACTTGTGATCTGCAAAACTTTGAGATGTGTCCAACCTTGTTACAAGAGTGACAAATGACTTGAGGCCTTATATTCCTTGACGCATTGATGTGAGTTACCATACTGCATTGTCTAGCTGTGTGACCATTATAATTACATATTTGACTTGTAATGTTCTGAGGACTTTTAACATTTTGCTGTGGATGATTTCTCTAATTTTGTTGAGTCTGATTTCTTTGATTTGATCTACAATTCATAGCTCTATGACCAAATTTATTGCATGAATAACAATAACCATTGAAAGGTCTTACCTCTTTACAATCTCTTGCTATATGTCTATGCTTGTTATAGGCATAACAAGTTTGGTTTACTGGCTTGCATTCATCCTTAGATGGTTCAACTTTAGCTTCAGTATGATTTTTAGTCTTCTTAGCTTTTGTAGATTCTTATGGTGCTTTCATTCTTTCTCCCATATCATTGATTTGATTTTGTGCTTCATTGAATCCAATACCAGTGGTATCTCCTTTAATCTTTTGTGGATACAACTGTGACTCTATTAGATCCTCACTTGTGTGCAATTTTTCAATATAATTCTTTGCTTCAGTAAATTCAAATTCCACCTTTTTCTTGATGTTTTCTAACTCCAATATTTTCATATTTCCTTGCTTCAGTTCTTCATCCAACTATTTTTTTTCTTTGATCTACTATTCATAAGCTTCCTAATTATTAGTTATCTTTTCATCCAACTCTTCAATCTGATCCTTCAGAGACATGTTTTCTTCATTAAGCTTTTTGATGATTTTTCCAAAATCATTGTTTGAACAATCTTTCAAATCTTTTTTCATTTTCTTGATGAATACTTGTGCACCACTGACCTTCAATTTTAGTTCTTCAAATTCCTTTTTAGATATGTCAAGGTCTTCAAGAGTTTCTTCAAGATTCTTCTTTAGATGTTTCACTTCTCCTGTATCCATGATATCCTCAAGTGGTTAAAATTATCTTCAAAGGACCAAAGCTCTGATACCAATTGTTAGAAATGGAAACACTGAGAGGGGGGGGGGGTGAATTAGTGTTCTATATTATTAATGTTTGTATACTTCTTTAAACTTAGCCCAATTAAACAATTACTGAACTAAATTTTAAAGCAAGTAAAGTAAATAACCATAACACATAAAACCTGATATGATTACAGGGAAACCTTGGCCAAAGGAAAAACCCTGATGGGAATTAATACCCACTAATAATTGTACTATGTATTATAAACCTGCTAATGTTCCTTTGCCATGTTAGGAGTAGTCATTACAATGCTTTAGTACAATGACCTTGTCAAGGGTTAGACCCTATTAGGAGTCTTGAAGTAACAAACCCTGTTAGGGGTGGAAGGCTCACTACCAGAGCTCACTACTCAATGAGGAAGGCTACAAAATCCTAGATATTAGATACACACTATATCTGCAAGGTGAACTACTGCTATGACACTGCTTGTTTGATCAGTTCCTTTTGGCATTGATGCTCTAAGCTCTTGTAAAGATCTATATCATCCTTACTTCTCTTATCACATACTTTGCATACTTCTTCTCTTCTATTACATCTTCTATATCCATCTCATTCTCTATTAAAAAAGCGCATGTCTTATATATAGGTGCAACCAAAACTATTTACTAAGTTGGCCTATAACCTATTACATACAATGCTTCCAAATGAATTGGATCAAGTGTGTTTACATCCATTGATATTAACATGTTTAAAACATATTTACAATAGGCACATAGCCTTTACAAAACAAAATAATACTTGCTAATCAAAATCTTTCTTGTCGGCTGCATGCTCTGTTGTGTTCTTCTGCTCACTGTCTATGTCACTTCAACTCGCTATAACTTCTTCATACTATCACATCTGACCATGTGTTCTTATACATAGGTTACTAACATACTCAAAATATTATCTTCAAGGGTGCATACCAAAACTCGATCATACACCCGTGTGCTGATGCTCTATTCATTGGATGCTTCACTAATTGTTCTATCTTCCATACTTAGCCAAATTTTGATCTTCTAAGTTATTGCACTGACTCCAAAACTTCATATGACTTTTTTTCCATAATGACAACACTAAACTTAGTCATATACACTAGTATAGTCAACTTGCCAATAGTAAGGGATCTTAAGGGGTCCTATGACACATTAATGTGTCTTGAGACCCCTTAGGAACCCTTACCACACACTAATGTATGGTAAGGGGTTGTAAGGGGTCTTAAGAAATCTCATAACACATTAATGTGTCTTATGACCCCTTACAACCTCTTACCTTACATTATTGTATGGTAAGGGGTCATAATGGGTCCTAGGACATATTAATGTGTTATAGGACCCCTTATAACCCCATAAGACCCCTTAACATACATTAGTGTATGGTAAGGGGTCATAAGGGGTCTTAAGGGGTCCTACAATACATTAATGTGTCATAAGACCCCTTACAATCCCTTATGACCCCTTAGAACTCCTTACCATACATTAGTGTATGGAAATGGTTCCTAAGGGGTTGCAAGGAGTCATAGGACACATTAATGCATCCTATGATCACTTAAAAACCTGTAGGACCCATAAGATGTAGATAGAGTAGTTCTAAGAAGTCATAAGGGGTCATAAGGGGTCTTAGGACACATTAATGTGTCCTAGAACCACTCAAAACACCTTAGGACCCCTTACCATACATTAGTATGTGTTATGGGGTCTTAATGGGTCCTAGGACACATTAATGTGTCCTAAGCCCCCTTAGGACCCCCTACCATGTATGGTAAGAGGTGTTAAGGGGTCTTAAGGGGTCCTAGAACACATTAATGTGTCCTATAAACCCTTAAGCCCCTTAAGACCCATTATCATACATTAGTGTATGGTATGGGATCCTAAAGGGTTGTAAGGGGTCCCCAAACACATTAATGTGTTATAAGAGCACTTAAGACTCCTTACAACCCCTTACCATAAACTAATGTGTGGTAAGGGTTCTTAAGTGATTGTAAGGGTCTTAAGGGGTTTCAAGACACATTAATGTGTTCTAGGACCCTTTATGGCCCCTTACCGCACATTAGTGTATGTTAAGGCATCCTAGGATACCTTATGATGCAAGAGAAGATAGTCAAGGCTAGAAATGGCACACCCTAACCAGATCCACCTTGCGCAACAACACACAGAAGCAACAACACACAACAGTGAGAGAGAGAATGCAGGAAACTTTCATATATTATCTTCAAATTGATTCATACATGTCGGGCTATAAGGCCTTCCCAGTTTCGGCTAGATATTAAAATCAAGTACAGAAGTCCTCAAACATACGAGGATCTATCAACAATCTCTAAACTTTTATCTTCTATCTTCTCTAAAAACTCACTCCCTAAATTCTAACCAAACAACTACATTTATACAAGAGGCTACCGAACCAAGTCGGCCTTCAAGTCCATAATCAATGGAAGGAATGACCAGATCTAGGTCCACACGCTTCCCAATGATGGATACCAACATTAAATCCATGACCCAAATTAACTGCACTACTCGGCCTCAAAAGAAATCCAAAAAAAACAACTCGATAAGAACGGAAACCGAGTGCCAAATAAGCATCACTAAGCACCAGGGAAATTCACCGAGTACTAGAGAGATAACTGACCAACACCAGTGAACAAAGGAAACTAAGAAACACCAAACCAACTCTGTCAAAGTAGGAACTGAGCAACACAAATAAACTCAAATATGTTTTTGGTGACACAAGATTGCCAAGGACCCAAGATGCTCCCGCATCAAACACTTGGGGTTGTTTCAAATGATTCTCTGAATCATGAAATAGGTATGGTCCAACCTACATCCAACTCAGACTATGAAATCCAAGAACTATCTTCAATTGGTCTATTCTTCTACTTTAACAGATATTCCATATACTATTTTCCTCTTGTACTTCTGCCAATTCTTTTCTCCAAAATCTTTTCAACTTCTTCATTCTGCTTCTTAGGATAATCCATCAGTACTGTCATGTCTTCTTCAAGTTCATGAAACTCATAAAAATTAGTAATGTTGAATATAGGTGATATATCCATGTCATCAGGTAACTCAACCTCATATGCATTTCCACTATCAAATTTTCTCAAAATCTTGCAAGGTCCAAACTTCTTCATCTTTAGCTTCCCATATGTTCCAATAGGAAATCTGCCTCTCCTCAAATGAACCATCACTTCATCACCAACATCAAAAGTCTTATGTCTTCTTGATCTATCAGCTTTGTCTTTGTATTTCTAATTACTCTTTTCCAATTTAAGCTTCACATCTTCATGCAATATCTTAATGTACTCAACAAATTTTACTTCTTCAAAACTTCTTTTTCTTTCATCAGTAATGTCTCTTAAATCTGATATACCTCTTGGTTGTATGCCATTTACAATCTCAAAAGGTGTTTTTCTACTACTCCTATTCACTGAATTATTCTATGCAAACTCTACTTGTGCCAACATAGAATACCAATTACTCGGTGTGTCTCCAACTAAACATCTCAAAAGTATACCCAAGCTTCTATTCACAACTTCTATATGTCCATCAGTTTGTGGGTGAAATGTAGAACTATATTTCAACTTAGTACCCAACTTTCTCCAAAGAGTCTTCCAAAAGTATCCAACAAATTTACTATCTCAGTCAGAGATAATACTCCTCGGTAATCCATGCAATCTGACAATTTCCTTAAAGAAAAGATCTGCTACATGTACTACATCTAATGTCTTTCTACAAGGTATAAAATGTGCCATTTTAGAAAATCTATCGACAACAACAAATATAGAATCATTACCTCTTAATGTCTTCGGTAAGCTAAGAAAAAAATCCATATTGATGTCAATCCAAGGTTTCTCAGGTACAATAATTGGTGTATACAATCCAGTATTTTGACTAACTCCTTTTTCAACTTAACAAACTCCACAAATTTTCACAAATTTCCAAACATCTTTATACAACTGTGGCCAAAAGTACTTCTCCTTAAGAAAATTCAATGTCTTATCAACACCAAAATGTCCAGCCAAACCACTACTATGTTTCTCTTTTATCAAATTAGTTCTCATTGCTCCTCTCGGTATACACAATTGAATACCTTTAAACAACATACCTCCTTGCATAAAATATTCATCCCATTCAGTACTTTGTTGATCTTGAATAGGTGATTTGCACTTTCTCCATGGCTCAGAAAAATCAGGATCAAATTCATAAGAATCCCTCATGTCATCAAAGCCTAGAATTCCAATTTTCATCTCGGTTATCAAAGATCTTTTTCTACTCAATGCATCAGCAACTTAGTCAGTGACTCTCCTCATATGCTTCATCACAAATGTATAACTCTGCAAATACTCAACCCATTTCATATGTCTTTGATTCAACTTATTCTGACTAACCAAATATTGTAAAGCTTTATGATCGGTATACAACACAAATTCACTCGGCATCAAATAATGTCTCCATTTCTTTAGTGCTTGAACAATAGCATAGAATTCTTGATCATACACAAAATATTTCCTTTTTTCATCATTCAACTTTTCACTAAAGAAAGCAACAGGTTTACCTTCTTGACTCAACACAACTCTAATTGCACTTCCACTTGCATCACATTCCACTTGAAATACCTTATTGAAATCATGTAATGCCAAAATAGGCAATTCAAAAACCTTCTACTTCAGAGTCTCAAAAATTTTATCAAATCCGTGTGTCCATTTGAATTCTCTTTTGTCTCCTCTCATAGTCTTAGTCATAGTATTAGAAATTGAACTGAAATTCCTAATGAACTTTCAGTATAAACTTGCCAAACTATGAAATGATCTTACCTCACTAGCACTCTCAGGTGTAGGCCAATTCAGAATAGCTTCAACCTTTTTAGGATCCATTTTCAAACCATCAGTTGAAATCACAAATCCCAAATACACAATCTCCTCTTTCATGAATGAACACTTTTTTAGATTGATCAACAACTTTTCTACAAATGTTCTTCTATGGTCTTACTGAATATCAGAATATTATCAAGATATACAATCACAAATTTACCCAAGAATTTCATCAAAACTTCATTCATCAATCTCATAAAAGTACTCAGTACATTAGTTAAACAAAATGGCATAACCAACCACTCATACAAACCTTCTTTTGTCTTGAAAATAGTCTTCCATTCATCACCTTCTCTGATTCTGATACGATGATACCCACTTTTCAAATTGATTTTTGTAAAATACTTTTCTCAAGTTAAACTATACATTATATCACCCATTCTTGGTATAGGAAACCTATACTTCACTATTATTTCATTGATTTCTATAGAATCAGTACACATTCTCCATTCTCCATTCTTCTTAGGTGCCAATACCATAGGTACTACACAAGGACTCAAACTTTCTCAGATCAAACCTTTCTACAACAAATCTTGAATCTATCAGTTCAATTCCTGATTCTCGGTAGGTGTCAATTGATGAGGTGCCTTATTCAGTAAACTAGCTCCAGGGATGAGTTCCATGCAATGATCAATGCTTCTCTTCAGTGTAAAACCATCAAGTACATTATGAGAAATAATTTCACTATACTCAGTGAGTAACTTATCAGTCTCCTCAGGGACATTATCCTCTATCTTCTTACTTGGTTTGTTAGGAATCATAACAAAACATACATCATTCCTCTTTAAATCCTTAACAAACTTTCTTCCTTCCATCAAGAAAACTTTCATAGATGTGCAAACATTACGAACAAGTTCTTCCATCAAAGGTAACAAGATTATTCTTCTTCCATCAGCCCAAATAGTATACTTATGCAATCTCCCATTATATATAGCTTGTCTATCATATTGCCAAGGTCTACCCATAAAAATATGACAACAATCCATAGGCATGATATCACATAACACCTTATCATAGTACTTTCCAATCTTCAAATTCACATAACATTGTTCACTTACCAAGAGTGTATGCTCATCTTTGATCCATGAAATTTGATAGGGCTTCGGATGTTCCAACCTTTTCAACTACAACTTTGTGACCATTTCCTCAGATGCCAGATTCTCTGAGCTACCACTGTCAATGATTACCTTCCAAACTTTGTCATAAACTCTACATTTGGTCTTGAAAAAACTTTTCCTTACCGGATCTTCCTTTTTACCTTCATTCCAAAGTGCTCTTCTTACCATCAAGTTATTTTCCTTCTCAGGTTAATTTGGTGACTCTTCTTGCACCAAAGCATTTCTACTGCTACCGGCCTTCTTACTTGCATGTGTACACTCAAATGATCTATGTACTTCTTCTCCACAATTGTAACAAGTTCCTCAAAAACCACCTCTCTTATAACCATCTCGGTAGTTACTGCCTTTGCCTCTAGATGAATTTTCACCCTTCCACTCGGTCTTGCCTTTATCTAGAGTTGTCTTTTCTATTTTAGATCTACTATTTTCACATGGGATCTCCCTCTTCCTCTAGGGAATCTACCACCTCTACCTCTTTGTCTTTGCTCATGTCTCTTATTCAATTTCTCCTCAACTTTCAATGCAAATTGATAAGCCTCTTCAATGTTCTCCAATTTGACCAAACTGATTTCTTCTTGGATGGAAACTCTCAAACCATTCAGGTATCTAGCAATTCTTTCCACATCATCTTCATCATGTCTAGATTTGATATCTAATCTATATAATTCCTCAGTATAGTCCTTTATCAAGACATCTTTCTACCTTAAACTTTGCATTCGCCTAACTAGGTTAATCTGATAATCACAAGGTAAGAATTTTCCTTTCAATTTATTCACCATTTTACTCCATACCTTGATTTTGTCTTTTCCTTTCCTCTTTCTGTCCAGCTACAGATGTTCCCACCATAAGGATGCATGACTTTTCAACTTTGTGCTTGCAATTTTCACCTTCTTTTCCTTAAGTACATTTTC
Source organism: Chamaecyparis obtusa (assembly GCA_027943335.1). Lineage (NCBI taxonomy): Eukaryota > Viridiplantae > Streptophyta > Pinopsida > Cupressales > Cupressaceae > Chamaecyparis > Chamaecyparis obtusa. The sequence goes on along the minus strand of BSBK01007590.1, from coordinate 329,391 downwards.
ATACTCAAAATACTTTTCCATCTCAGTGATCCAATCCGCCAATTCATTAGAATCCAACTTTCCACCATACTTAGGAGGATTAAAGTGTGGTGTAGACTTTAGACTTGTCAAAGCCTTCAAGAATATTTCCTCACCCTGATCCATCATAGGTGTGGGTTCTACATCACCTTGTTCTACCTCAATTTCATCATCACTAACATCTTCAAGATGTCTTCCTCTTCTTTGGGTTGTTTCAACAGCTTCTAATCTAGCAACAAGTTGTCTCAACATGTTTGCCAATCCTGGATCTGCATCTTGCCTCCCATAAACCATCTTGAAAACCCTCTGCAATTGCAGGTAAAATCGCAATCCGCTACCCCATAATAATTAAACTAGGGCTTCATAAGAAGGAACCTTCAAATCTAGATTCACAAACCTAGATCCAGATATAACCTCACTCTGATACCACATGATGCAAGAGAGGACAATCGGGGCCAGGAATAGCACACCCTAACCAGATCCACCTTGCACAACAATACGTGGAAGAAACAACACACAAAAGTGAGAGAGAATGCAAGAAACTTTCATATATTATCTTCAAATTGATTCATACATGCCGGGCTATAAGGCCGTCCCAGTTTTGGCTAGATATTGAAATCAAGTACAAAAGTCCTCAAACATGTGAGGATCTGTCAACAATCTCTAAACTTCTATCTTCTATCTTCTCTAAAAACTCACTCCCTAAATTCTAACCAAACAACTACATTTATACAAGAGGCTACAAAACCAAGTTGGCCTTCACATCCACAATCAATGGAAGGAATGACCAGATCTATGTCCACATGCTTCCCAATAATGGATACCAACATTAAATTTGTGACCCAAATTAACTACGTGAGTTAGCCTCAAAAGAAATACAAAACAAGCAACTTGGTAAGAAAGGAAATTGAGCACCAGATAATCATCACCAAGTGCCAAGGAAATTCATCGAGTGCTAGAGAGATAACCAACCAACATTGGTGAACAAAGGAAATTGAGCAACACCGAACCAACTTGGTCAAAGTAGGAACCGAGCAACACAAACAAACTCAAATATGTTTTTGGTGACGTAGGATTGTGAAGGACCTGAGATTCTCTTACATCACCTTATGACCCCCTTGGACCTTTTAGGGCCCATACAATGTATAGTAAGGGGTCCTAAGTAGTCTGTAGGATTCCTAGGACACATTAATGTGTCCTAGGACACCTTACCATATGCTAAGACACATTAATGTGTTATAGGACCCCTTGTAATCCCTTACAAACCTTTAGGATCCCTAAGATGTGTGGTAAGATGTCCTAATGGGTCCTAAGTGGTCCTACTTTCACTTAGGACCCCTTAGGACACATTAGGACATATTAGAACCCATTACAACCCCTTAGAACACATTAACCATTATAGGAAACAATAATGCATCCTAAGGGGTCCTAATTTATCATAAGGTGTCATAATGGGTCCTAAGTGGTCCTAGGACCCCTTAAGACACATTATGACCCCTTAGGATGCATTAGGACCCATTAGGACACATTATAATGAATTAATACCCCTTAGAACACATTAGGGGTGTAGGACACACTAATAGATTCTAATGTGTCCCAATGGGTCCTAATATGTCCTAATGGGTTCTAATGTGTCCTAAGTTTTTCTATGACACCTTAGGACCCATTAGTACCCATTAGGACACATTAGGACCCCTTAGAACACATTAACCATCATAGGACACGCTAATGTGTCCTAAGGGGTTGTAATGGGTCCTAATGTGTCCTATTAGTCTTTAAGTGGTCCCCATGTATCATAAGGGGTCATAATGGGTCTTAATTGGTCCTAGGATCCCTTAGGACACATTAGGACCCCTTAGGACCCATTGGGATCCCATATAACACATTAACCATCGTAGGACACACTAATGGGTTCTAAGTGGTTCTAATGTATCATAAGGCATCATAATGGGACCTAAGTGTTTCTACAACCCATTATGACCCCTTAGGATGTATTATGATTCCCTATGATACATTAGAATCACTTAGAACCCATTAGTGTGTCCTACAATGGTTAATGTGTTCTAATGGGTCCTAATCAATCCTAATATTTCGTAAGGGGTCCTGGACCACTTACGACCCATTATAACTACTTAGGACCCATTACAACCCATTATGACCTATTAGGACACATTAGAACCATAAAGTGTGTCCTAAGGGGTCTTAGGACCACTTTGAACACAATACGACTCCTTCCCACACACTTTATCATTTTAATGTGTCCTTATGTGTTGTAATGGGTCATAATGGGTCTTGACATCCCTTAGGACCCATTACAATCCCTTAGGACCCATTACAACCCATTAGGACACACTAGAACCATGAAGTGTGTTGTAATGGGGTTTAATGTTTTTTAAGGGGTCCTAAGACCCCTTAGAACACATTACGACTCCTCAAGATACACTTTATGGTTCTAATGTGTCCTAATGTGTTATAATGGGTTGTAATAGGTCCTAAGACCCCTTAGGACTGATTACGACCCCTTATGACATAATTTATTGTTCTAATGTGTCATAAGGGGTCCTAATGGGTTGTAAGGGGTCCTAATGGTTCCCAAGGGGTCCTATTACCTATTATACCCCATTACAACACATTAGAACCATAAAGTGTGTCCTAAGGGGTCATAATCTTTTTTAAGGGGTCTGAGGACCACTTATAATTCATCACAACCCCTTACAATACACTTTATGGTTTAATATGTTCTAATGGGTTGTAATTTGTCCTAAAACCCCTTAGACCCATTAGGATCCCTTACAACCCATTATGACCCATTATGACATATTAGAACCATAAAGTGTGTCATAAGGGGTCATAATGTGTTCTAAGGGGTCCTAGGACCCCTTAGGACCCACTTTATGGTTCTAATAGGTCACAAGGGGTACTAATGGATCATAAGGTGTCTAAGGACACATTATAACCCATTAGGACACATTAGGACACATTAGAACTATAAATTGCATCCTAAGGGGTCCTACGAAAACTTAGAACACATTACAACCCCTTACCACACACTTTATGGTTCTAATGTTTCTTAATGTATTGAAATGGGTCTTAACACCTCTTAGTACCCATTAGGATCCCTTATGACTCATTAAAACCCATTAGGAAACATTAGAATCATAAAATGTGTCATAAGGGGTCGTAATGTGTTCTAACCTCTTAGGACCCATTAAGACCCCATACAACCCATTATGACTCCTTATGAAACATTAGAACCATAAAGTGTGTTATAAGGCATCCTAGACCCCTTAGACAATATTACAACCCCTTACAACACACTTTGTGGTTCTAATGTATCCTAATGTGTTGTAATGGGTCCTAAACCCCTTAGTACCAATTAGGACCCCTTATGACCCATTACAATACATTTTAACCATAAAGTGTGTCCTAAGGGGTTGTAATGTATTCTAAGGGGTTCTAAGACCCCTTAGAACATACTATGACCTCTTAGAACATGCTTTAGGGTTCTAATGTGTCCTAATGGGTTGTAATAGGTCCTAAGACCATTTAGGACTCATTGAGACACCTTACAATCCATTACAACCCCTTAAGACACGTTAGAACCATAAATTTTATCATAAGGGGTGTCTCTTTCTCTCTAACACAGTGCTAAGGTATGAGAATCCCAAAAGGAGATGACCAACCTCGTAGCTAAGAGTAACATAGGGAAGTAATAACACAAACATTGAGAGAGAATGCATGATCTAATATATTCATTTAGAGATCAAACAACAAACATTTTGAGTTGTTAGGCCTTCCGAGTTATGGCCATAAATAATGAAATGAAACTCAATCCTAATTTTGATATGTCAAAGTCTCAAATTTAATTTCCATAAACCAACTAATACTACCCAGTCAACATACATCTAGTTATTACATATAGGAAACACCTCTAAAGGTTGACCAAGAGAAATTACATTTCCCAAGAAGGAAATGTGTACAAAAAATAGGTCTCACCAAAATGAATCAAATATCTAAGAAAGGAAACAAAAAGATGCACGATCATAGGAAGTGATTCATAGGAGATCCACAACCACACACTACGATCACAACAATCGAAAGACAAAGATCAACAACCACACATTGAATCTCTAAATAGTTCCAAGAAAGCATAGAAAATATTACCCACAAACATAAGATTGACCAAATCTAGAAAAATGAAAAATTTGGTGGTGATTATTCATCATTTGGAGAATGTCGCATGTCGGCAACCCACGATTTGGTGAACATATTGCATATATGGGATTGACCCTATTGCCCTGAATTTATTAAAATTGGGTCCAATGCCTGGGCCCATCGCCCATCGGTATATTTAATTTTGTCCATTTCTTTCACATTATCGCCAATGGAATATAATTTTTGGGTACAACAAAATTTTAAACATTCGCCTATAATTTGAAAGAGGCCCCAAATGGAAGGCCTATATTTGCCAATAGTTTTATACATATATATTTATATGTGGCCCCAAATTCACCTAGCAATTTACAGATGCGTGTCTCAAACCTATGCATTTTTGCCAACTTGATTAATCATAACAAGGTATTGGATGACCCATAATCACCTAGGAAATAACACAAGACGTGTTATAATTATGTAGGCTTTGCCAAATATTTGTAGACCTAATACCTCCCGCAAAATTCACCAAAAAAGGATTAGTATAAATACATTCATAGATCAGTGTTATTGTAGACAATTTGGCTCGGTTCAATTTGATCGATAGTGAAGTTTAGACAGTTGAGTCTTGACTGCATTAGCGAGTCGCAACTGCAATTGAATTTGAGGCAAAGGTAAGTGATTATTATTCTGTGACTATGTAAATTTGAGTTCATTCTTATTTAGTGGGAACCAGTTAGTGAATAGTGGTGACCAGGGAGACCTCAGACATGATTTAAGGGTCAATGAATCATATTTATATATATTATAGTTCTATTGTCACTTCTTCAAGAAGTAAACATTTTTTTTGCACTGGTAGGCTGGTAGCCTTTATTTTGTTGAAGAATCAAGATGTTGAACAAGAATAAGGGTAAGGGTTTCATATATGGGGAAAGCCAAGAGAGGCCAAAAAAACACAGAACCTTATCATTGTACTTTGGTCATGGTATTGGAAATGTTTCTAGCCAAAATTGGGAAGCTACTTCATCACAAGAAGATTTTCAAGATTCACAACTTGAACCTACATGACATATTGAAGAAGTCAACAAACCTGATATCTAAGATCACGATGAACTTGAAGAAGATTTTCAATTAAATACCTAGAGTAGCCATAATGATATAATTGACTTGGATGAGACTGAGAATGTGAGAGAAGATGATGGTGCAGGGAAGAAGAAAAGAAAATACAATTCAAAGAATGATATAGAATCAAAAAAAGATCTGATGTGGGATATGTTAATGAATTTTCAAGTAGAATAGGTTTCAAAGTATCCATTCATTGATCTAGTGTAAAATCCAATTGAAGGTGAGCCTTCAGTAGAATGCAGATGTAAGATTTTCACCAAGATAAATAAGAAGGAAAAGAGGTTGCAGCTAAAAATTGACACCATAGAGAAGCATATGGGTAAAGTTTATGAAAATAAAACCATAGATGGAGTTCAAAAATTAGTGATAAGATGGAAAACAAAGGAGGAATCTCAACATGTTAGGAATGTAGAATTGTATGAATTTAAATAGAATATAAAGACCAAGCCTGTTGAAGTTAAAGGCTCTATTGAAGCTTGTTTTGGAAAAGCATTGGAAGTAGAATTAATGGGAAAAGTTGTTCAGTTAAGTGTTGTGTTTAGTATTTTGAGAAGAGGGTGTCCTATGATAGAATACCCATCATTGAGTTCTTTATTACACTTTCTAAAAGTTTGTAACTATCCTAACAGTCACTTGTTAGTAAACAGTGGATGGGAATAGGCAAGTTATCTTGCCGAGGTTGAAAAAGAGGATCTAAAGGAAAAAATTAAAGAGTCAAATTTTATTGCATTGTCTTTAGACGAGGTTACAATAGTAGATAATACTTCATGGGTATGCATGCATGTTTATATTGTACACAATTTTTTCCACCAACCTCATCTACTAATTGTTGCTAAAATAAAGGATAATGTGACAACGAAAAAATTATTTGAACTAGTAAAGAGTTCTCTAATTGAATATGGAGGTATAAATGACATGACGATTGCCAAAAATTTGGTGTGTGTTGGAGCAGATGGAGCTTCAGTAATGCAAGGCCATAGGGGTGGTCTTTGAACAAAGATACAATCTTCTTGTGCACCCTACATTACTCCCATTCATTGCATGGCCTACATAATGAATCTAGCTTTTGGACTTGTCATCAAGCATGCTCCAGTACAAAAAATTGAAGTTTTAATCAAAGATATCTACCAATACTTCTTTCGAAGTCCGAAATGATTGAGGGAATTTCAACACTTTTCTGAAGGACTAACTGATGGGAACAAGCTTCTTAAGGATAGTGATACCAGACGGATCTCTTTGGATGGACCAGCGCATTGAGTTTTTTTAGAATATTAATCATTTCTTGGTCTAATTAACTCAAGTTGTGACGAAGTAGGGAAACCTAAATTTCCTACGCTTCTATGAATGTTAAGTAATGTAGAGACACTATTAAAATTAGAAGGTCTTCTCCCCATGCTTGAGGAAATGACAAATATAATGAAAAAGGCCCAGTACTAAAGATGCTTGATAATCTCTATCGATCATGTGATGATGTAAAATTTTCCAGCTGGCTTCAAATCATAGATTTGGATAATCCTGTTAACTTTTTAAAAATCAGTGCCAATGGGGAGTTATGTGTATAAGTTCATAGAGTTGAGATACCAATGCACTACTTTTCCAAGATCGAGTCTGAGGAACCATGAAAGAACCCCAGGAAGCGAGTATCAAGTGTTAAAAGGGAAGACTTTACCAAGATCGTTGAGTCTGTAATAGCTTCTAAGAAGCACATTGCCTATGATCTTTCCTCACAGATTAGAGAAAGATTCCCTCTAGTCAAACTACTTGAATCCATGGGTATTGTATTTCCTTGATATTGAATTATGAATAATTCAAAAGATTTTCGAACTAAGCTACTAACTTTGATAGATCATTTTTGCAAAACCAAAGAATTAAATGGAGTAAATCTAAATGGAATTTTAGATGAATCTCATTTGAGAGAGAAATCAAGTCATTTTTCACTGATGATGAGGGAACAATATAATATTATGCAGAACCCCCACAAAGATGGATCAGTAATAAGGCTTTGGAAAAATTTAGCTAGGAGCAAAATGTGATTGATTCAATATCAAAAATTTTCAAGCTTTTTGAATTATGTCTGACTATGATATTGGGTTGGTGGAGGATGAGAGATTTTTCAGTGCTTTGGGATTCCTAAAGTCAAAGCTAAGAAACAAACTAGACAAGAATTTGGAAAATTTCTTGAGGCTCTATACATACAGGTATGAAGTCAATACTTTTCCTTATGAAAGGGAATTGAAATTGTGGAGGAAGAAATGTCAGATAAGAGGGTTGAGAAACATTTCAAACCAAAGTGGGAGTGCCAGAGACAATGATGTCATTGACTCATGTACTGGTACTGGTACTGCTAGTGGTGAACATCAGTTAAGAGGAGGTATGCAGAGTGAAGAAAATATATCAAAGAACCAAGGAAGCTATGAAGTTGATGGCGATGAATCCAAGGATCCCAATAATGATATGATGTGGTAGATTCAACCATTGTAGAAGTAGTAGGTCCTAGGTATTTATTAAACTTTTTCCTGTAGTCTACTACCAGTTTTTGTATCACATCATCAATCATGCATAATAGCATATTCCAATGTAAAAAACATGAATGTGGTTGATAATGTCATCAAGATTAAATTCCACAATTAATAATGGTTTTTATTTGCATTATTTAGCTCATATGGTACAATTTTGTAGATTTTTCATTTTTTTTTTGACAACATAGCAATTCATATGTTACAATTCTTAGAAATACTGATTCTCATCAATTTAATTACAAATATGATACAATGTAGCAATTCATTCATTAATATTAGTAAGAACACAACTCTGTGATTCTATTTACAAAAGTAAATGACTCAATACCCATTGGCACATTGCCCAATTTCAATTTTATTACCCTAAGCCAATGACCCTAAATTCCCTTTTATCGAAACAAGGGAGGAACAACAGCTTCAGGTCAATTTTCCTAATGTGAATTCTCAAAATCAAAATCAGTAAGACAACTAGAAGTCTACAAAATCTCTACAACTGTACATTTCTGCATTTGATAGGTCGGTTTAGTAAATTAGCATTGGCAATAGCATCTGCAACATTGATCTTGTTCAAAAAACAAAGTTCAAACTTGTTACTTTAAACTCAATTCAAGCAATTAGAAAAATATATAGAGATGACTGAAACTGAAAGTACTTTCACATACTATGATTGATGAGATCAAGATGATTCTGTCAGTTTCTTTAGTATGCTCCATTCTTCGTTGATTGGAAGGTCAAAATTTGTTACGTTATAGTAAATGACCTGCAACCTCGTCAAGCATCCATACTTGGAAGAGTGAGTTGAAAGTAATGTTCCTTCCAATAGTGCATTCAAATTTGTCAATGTTTTGATACAGTTTGGAATGTCTTCATGAGTTATGTCCTGAGGAAGCTTTCCTAAATCAGACGTCATTGTGTCCTCCAAATTTTTTTTGTAAGCTTCTCTTCCAACAAAATTTGTTGATGAGTAATCAGGACCAGGACTCCACAAACCAAGAGTTATCATTTTGGTTGTTTTTTTATTCAACTTGACGAGCTTTATCCCAAATAAGGAAAGAGTTTCCTCTGCTTCTAATAGTTTTTGACATTTTTGAAAGACAAAGTTTGCCTTTATTGATGCACCAACATGGTCTTGAATTCCCTTTCTTACCAAATGCCTATCACTGGTTGTGTTGATTTCTTGCAAAATCTACTTTGCAGTATTCTGTCTCTGACAAATTTTTTTGTTCTTCTCAATGTGCTCTTTCAGCTTCCCAAAAACATCTCTAAGACTTTCATTCAGTTCAAACCAATCACACAACCTATCAGCAGACACCTATATTTTCCCCAACAAGTCTTTTTTTATTTTCTTGACTGTATTATTTACTAGATCATTCAAGTTTTTTTCGTAAGTTTTAATTGTATTATTTACCTTCTTTAGGTCTTCTCTCATTTCTGAGAACTGGTGTTCACTATGTTTTTTTATTTTCTCTTCTTTCTCTTCCCACTGTTTTGTTTTTACCCTCTCCTTCTCCAATTATTTATTTAAGTTATTGTTTGCCTGTCCTACATTCTCTACGCTTTTGTATAAACTTAATGTAGAGACTTTTTCATCCTCAAGTTTTTTTTCTCTTTGTTCCAATTTTTCCCTCAGAGTTTGCAGTTCTAAGTCCATATGTTCTTGTTGTCTAATTGCTTCTTTAGAGGATGAATTTTTTATCCTTTTCTCTAATTCTTTGCACCTATTTTCTATTGCTTTCTCCTTTTCCTTTTCATTTTCTAGGTCCACCTTTAACTTATCTATTGTGCCCTGAAGCTTTCCTTTCTCTCTCTCCAACTTCATCACTGAACTGTAGACCACTTGGTTGGTCATTTTTGACACATTTATCTTGTCCAAATTTTTAATTTTGGATAAATCCATTTGGAGGGTGCTAACTTGAAATTGAGATGGATCTAAGTGACTCTTTGGTGGATTGTTATCTGTAGCTGGGGGCATAACAACCATGAACTCCATCATATCTTTCTTTGGGTCATATGTGGGTAATAACCTATTGGATGCAGGTTCTGCATGACGAGCTGCAGAAACTGCTTCCATCTTCAATGTCTTAGTATTTTGTCTATTCCTATTTTTGATTATGTAAGAAATAAATAAATATATATATATATATACATATATATATATATATATATATATATATATATATACATATATATATATATATATACATATATATATACATATATATATACATATATATATACATATATATATACATACATATATATATATACATATATATATACATACATATATATATACATACATACATACATACATAAATATATATATATATATATATATATATATATATATATATATATATATATATATATATATATATATATATATATATATATATATATACATACATACATACATACATACATACATACATACATAAATATATATATATATATATATATATATATGTATGTATGTATGTATGTATGTATGTATGTATGTATATATATATATGTATATATATATATATATATATTATGTGTATATATATATTTTTATATCTATTAGTGTGTGTGGTTTTTGAATATGTTGTAGATATATAGTACCTCCTAATCCAAGACACGGAGATCCCAATTGATTAACCGAAAGGAGATGATTAATGCAAAAAGGAATCAACTGGTTATGGATAAAGAGGGAAAGGAGATCTAATTTATTAATTATAAAGTAAAACAATAAATCAAAAAGATTAGGATAAAATGAAACACTTATCTTTAAATGTAGTAGATCTAGAAATTGTTGTTTTCTGGTGTCTGTACTAAGTTTCTATAAATTTTGCAACCGGATTTGGAATAGAAACATAGATATGGAGAAAACCCATAAAAAAATTTCTTTTTTGAGCCAGGTCAACCTTGACCCAAATACGGAGACACAATCGTGCCCCTTTATGTCGACCTTGACCTGCACTGCTCTGACGAAAATTTTGTTTGTGGATCGTGAAAGTTTGCCAAAAAGGGTATCTGAATCTGCTCTGTAATTCGTTGTTTCATACCTGTTCCTGCAAGAAAAATGGTTTTGTTGTTTGGGTGAGGGGTTTGCCTTGGTCAAACCCCAATTTTTGAATTAACCTTGATATAGAATTGAAATTGCAATAATAAACAAAGTAAATAGAACAATTCACCTTGCTTATGTTGAAACCCTTGTGGAGGATTTGAATCCTTGAATCCACAAGTATGGATGCTCCAAATGGATGTAAAATTGTAGGATGTAGGATGTCTCAAATCAATTTCCTTTAGATCTTCAACACCAATCTTGAATGGATCTTGGAATATGAAGAAGCTTTAATGGATATGGATGAAGAAATCTTCAAGAAGAGGGCTCCATAGAGCTTGAATCCTTCAATGAATACCAATGGATCTCCTTGATGAATTGAATCTTGAATGCTTGAATACTTGAAAATAGATGATCGCTTTCTTTTCCTTCTCCTCTTTCTTTCCTTTCTTTTTTCTTTTCATCCCCCCAAATGATAGGAGAAGGCTTCCTTATATACTAGTCTAGGACATCAACTTCTAGAGACGCCGACATGTGAGAAATAAATTCCAATTAGGATCATACCCTTAGAAGTGGACCTAAATTAAATGCCTTTTAAGAGTCACCATTTTGAAGCCCGAAGAAGCTGACCCGAAAGTGGGAAAGAATTCTTTCCAAACCTCGACATCCGAAAATCTTCAAAATTTGAAATTTAGACCCTGGGTCAGGGTCAAGGTCGCCCTTCACCCAGAAGGTTGACCTTGACCCTGAGATCAAGAACCTCAAAATCATAGAGCAAGATACTAGAAATAGGTAGGAAAGAAGTGGAAAATAGGGTAGGACAGGGGAAAAAGCCAGTTCCAACTCAAAGACCCATTCAAGGTATTTGACATGACCCCAAACCACTTACTCGAAGGGCTAAACCAATCCTAAATGGAAGTGCTTCCATTTTTCGATGATAGAGATTGTTCAAAGTTAGTTACAAAATCATTGTAACAAAAATCAGTTTTTTCTAACACAATTAAATGTTTGAAAGGTGAAATGGCACTTGCAATGATGTAAAAGATTCCACCTATGTTGCTTGTGGCTTTCCTAATTCCACGATGAGGATTAGAAACACCCTGACCCATTACAAGTGGATTTTTTGGAATGTTCTGAGGGTTTTGTCCTAAAGGTGTGGCAATTGTTGGACTCACAGTCACCATTGCCATTGTTGTACTACTACTTGTCATAACCTTTTGCTTCTTTACACTACCTTGATCTCTAGGATCTACTGATCCCATGTCCACCTGTAATGTCCTTTTCAGACCGCTAGTTGTACCCATGATATCCACACCTCTGGGAGTGACAATTGATTCAGATTGAATCTGAGTGCTTGGAACAAGTGGAACTGGATTTGAAGCTGGAACAAATGAAATTGACTAAGTAGTATTTTTTGTTGATGAATCTGATGATTGAACTCCAAGGCCTAGTTTCTAACCATATTTTGGTAGAGCTGGTGGGTCAGGTGGAGACCAAGGCCCTTTTCCACTGGGACCTAGACTACCCCAACCTGGGTAGCCCATTTTTTCTACAATATATGCCCCTTTGGTATATTTTTCTTTTATAGACACATCAACTTCTCTAGTAATTGAATATACATTAAGGGATGTGGGATTCATAGAATCCTGCTCATACTCATTATCTAGATGATCATCATCGCCATGATATGCTTTAGTTGGATGCTCCTTATTCCATAATTCGCTAAAAAATTTATCCTCTTCCACGTCATAATGATCTGTAGAGGTCTCTGGCTCACCGAGATTCTTCCTCATTTCCCAAAAGTTAGAAATTTTGGTTCGAGTCCAATTACCATCCATATAGTCATCCACTAGGTATTTTGGAATATATTTTATAGATGGCTTAGCAAATTTCTGGTAGAAATTGTACGATGTCGTGGCCTACACTTTTCCTTTCTATTTGTGTAATTCCATAATTTATGATGATAATTCCTATATTGAAATATTATTTTCAGTGGCATATTTCTCCATCTCTTTTTTAACCTCATCCTAGGACTCCATGTTTTTATAATTTTCTGTCAATGACATACTCTCATGTTGACATTTTCTTGCAAAGTTCCCATTCTCTCTAAGCTTTGTTCCAATTGTGTTGAGTGGATCATACTGCCAGTGACTGAAAAGATCAAAGAAAAAAATTGAAATAAAGGCCTGTGCCACTTTGAATCCTCTTCTCTCAAATGTGAACCCTCCAAATGAGTAAGGAAAGGAAGGAAATATCATTTTCTTTTGCTGACCATTAAAGAGTACATCTCTGCTCTCCATCTTCCATACATATTCCAATGTAAATACCTCTCTGTCACATGTATTGGAATTTTTTATGGTTCTACCACTGAACTATAAAACCTTAACACAATGTACTCTTCCATGAAGTACCAGTCATCCAATTGTATTTGACTTCTGAGTTGAGTGCAATCTCTACAAGTAACATGCAATCTAGGCATTGGAGTGCCTGTAATTTTATGATACATTGGTGCCAAAAAGAAGTCTACAAAATTGTTGGTGTTCCTTCTATTATCAATCATCCTTATCTGAAGTGTACATTCATATAGTGGATTTTGGCCCTGACTGCAAAGCTTATTTGTCTGAAATATTGCACGATTCTTTGCTAAGAGAAGATAACACAAGTAGGTTGTGAATCTAAATGTCTTATGTGAACCTATTTTAATCATTAGTAATTGTTCTTGCATGCAACAAATAATGTGCTCAATAAAACAATATTTTACTAGTTCATTTCCAAAATTAATATGAAAAAGCATTTCAAGAATGTTGGCACCCACTTCTTTGTTACTATCCAATCCCAAATAAAATGCTAGCAAGGAAATATTGTCCTGAGCCCATGGCATAAAAATATCATAATCATAAGGAGGCTTATGATCTGGATTCAGACTAGAACCACTTGTTATTCCTCTGATATACGAATCTCTTTGTGTTGCATCTATTTTTTCTTAACCCTTTTCCAGCTTTCCCAGGTCAATGTGCACATTTTAGTTTTGTTGTTCAAACCCTAGCTCCAATAGACTAGAAAATTCACTCTCGGTTATGTATAAAATTTCCTCCTAAGTTTTTTTATTCACAATTGCTTTTCTATTTTCATCATAATTTTCAGCACAGACCATGACAATTTTTGGACAAGGGAATACTTGAGGTAATGCTATGCATGTGACCCAACAACCCACACTACAATTTTATTTATCGTTGCATTTATCATGATGTTAAATGAATAAAATGTTGAACCCTTATTTGGATCATTCCACTTATTTTCAAGTGCAAATCTAATTTCCATTATTCCCTTATTTTTATGGATAACATGATCATAAATATCATGGAATTCATCAGTGAAACTTGGTATTTTAAGCAGATTGTGGAAGTCTATTATCTGACTTGGCCTTTTACTCATAATCTTGATATTTATTTTGCCCATCATGGTAAGTTGGTAACTAGTATCACTATTTACTCATAGGAAAATTCAAATATTTATACACAACTATAATTTACAGGGGTGATTCAAAATTAAACCTTAATAGGATAAAAAAATTTCTATAATATAAATAGTAAAGTTGTAAGCCAAGAGATTTGAAAAATTTAAAATATGGGATGTAGGTGTTCAGGATTTTAGTAGTTACCCGTAGTTTTAATTTTTGCAGACTATGAGTGGGAAGAGAGCTGAGAGACTTTTTTTCTTTCCTCGGACCTCAATGCTCAACCTAGAATCCATAACCCCTTTCTAAATCTCCAATACTAGTTATAAATGAAAAACTTAGATTGAAAACATAAAGGACAAAAATTGTACAATCTACAGTCGTTACACTTGTCACTGACCATGTGAGTGGTAACACGTCATGAGTCTAGAATAGGTTTGCAAAAATGGGTTTTATTTTCCCTTTCGACCTGAAATACAGCTTCGGTCGTTGATCTAGAATCATCCAACGATCATTGTTAGTCACTATCTAGTGTCGTGGCCCTGTGGGTCCCATTAACTCACCTAGTCACCTCATGATTTAGACGTCATCATCAAGTGACGCATGTCAAGATTCTAGAATGGGTTTGAAAAAATGGGGTTTCTTTTCCCTTTCATCCCAAAATCCACCATACATCATCGATCTGTGCTCATCCAATGGTAGTTATTTGCAATGGATATTGTTATTATAATGTTATTTTTTCCTTTATAGAAATTAATAGATAATAACATTTAAAGTTAATTAATTGAATAGTAACAATTTGTTAGTTCCTATCGCAGGCCTAGAACTATAGACATCAACGGAACTTAACTGGTGATTAAATATCACAATTTTAGCTAATCAAAATACACTATTTTTTTAATAATATATATATATATATATATAAATAATATTATATTCTAATAAATTTCATAAACTTAAGTCCATTTTTATGCACATTCTTATTACTTTCCTTTATATCTCCAAGTCTTGTGAGGCTGGCTTTTAAATTTAAGAAATCCGGAGATTGGGCGACAAAGTAAGACTTGACAGGAAAAGGTTATCTCCAAGTCTCTTGATAATTAGCGGTTACTTCTTAACATTTAGTGAATTGGTGAATCGGTTATCTCTTGATCTCACAAGGTACCAGTGCTTGTTATATCCAAATCTCGTAACAAGACCAGAGTTAAGGTTAGTGCTCAGAGATCATGAGAATGTTGTGGTTGCTAGGTCTCCCAATCAAACATGAGTTAAAGTAATCGCCTAGAGACCGGGAGATGTATTCGGTCGCTAAATCTCCTAATAAAATCATGGTTAAAGAAAAGATTTGGAGATTATGAAAATTGCTTATGTCGCTGAGTCTCATGATATGATGCGAGTTAAGTTAAAATATAAGAGACCACGCGAAGCCTTTGCTTGCTCATTCTCCAGATATAACCCTAGTTAAGATGAAATTTTAGAGATTCAAAGATTTGCTTCATTCGTTGGATCTCGTGATCAGACCAAGGTTAAGTAAAGTGTTCAAAGATCATGAGGTGCCTTCAGTCGCTGAATCTCCAAAAGAGATGTGGTTAGTCTTCATGGAAAATAAATAAAAGAAAGCATCTGACATGTAAAAGTACACGGCTTAAGTGGAAAAAGCAAAAAGTAACGACCAATCAACATAAAATAAGGGTTTTTATCAATTTTTGAGGGTTTATCACAGAGAAAAGCAATGATGCCATTTTTTCTTGCCTCAGAGAATTAAATGGACATGTCAACTTCACATGGCATAGCTAACTAATTTGAAATTGGTTATACGCAAAGTGGTAGAAGTGAATCAAGCATGATGTCATCTAGTGAAGGAGCTAAGGAGCAAGGTGACGATCAGAAGGGGAAGCCCAATTATTTAGAGGAATTCATTTCCTTTCTTCCAAGATCGACCCAAAATAAAAAGGTAAATGATGAGACCTTTTTGGATTCAATGGAAAATTGTAGAGATCACATTACTGCTTCGTGCTTTGGCTATCATTTATTCAATTATTTCTATAGTAATAGAATCAAGAATATCCCTCCATGGAAGCTAGGCATGGCCAAATTAATAGTCCCTGATGTCTTCCTATATGTAGACCTATTATTTAAGTTGGCTAGAAAGTATGACCCTATTTATAAGACTATTAGGAAGAGTGACTAGTCTGCCTTGGTTACTCTGGACCGAGGGTCATTCATGAAAGCTTTTGGAGCTTATGCCTCTTCCTGCATGGAAATTAACTTGAGGAAAGAGAAGGAAAAATATGCAAACTAGTTGAACTGAGATAACACAGTTTATGCCCAAGATAGAGAAGTACATAGCCCCTCTACGTGCTAAGATGAATGCACCCTATGAGTTCAAAGACCTCCATTTTTATATGAAATACTTAGCATCTGGGTTCTGTAGGGTGTTGGGTATATATGGAGATACATGGAGGATGCTTGCAGACCTACTAATGATCATCTTAGACATACAAAATTCCTATGTGAATATTGACTATGATTACATCTAGTATTTGATCGATAGAATGCATGAGGGTTTGGTAGCCATTAGGAAAGATAATCAGCCATCTAGGTTCATGCTTACTCCTTGTTAATGCAATTGATCCTATTTTTCAATATTGACTACATGGAGGTGAACATGTTAAGACCAATAAAAATGATAAATGGTCAACCAAACCCAGTACAACTCTGGCTGAGGGTTTGGAATTACACCTCAAATGAGAATGAGTTTTGTGGCTTCCAGAATTGGATTGCCAATCCAATTCTGAATTTATTGGGTACAAATATTGTAAGGATCCCAATCAGGGTTATTAGACTCCTAAGGCCTAAGGAGTATGTTGATAAGTGGCCTGGTGATCACAACTAGGGTGATTTCCACTTGGGAAAGACCTTCACTTTAATGAGAGTCTATGGTTGCCCCCAGTCTCCTCATGTACTCCCAAAGTTTGTACCACCAAGGGTGACCTTGATGGAATTCAAATGGCAGCTCATATGGATAGATAAGGAGCACCTAGCTCCACATAGAAAGGGTGCATTCACTCCCTGACAGTTTAAGATAACCAATTTTACAATGGGGAAGAAAGCTTTTCCTGGAGTCAATATGTGGTTGGGCCACTTCAAAATGAGCACAACTGATTTCAAGTATGTGGACCCTGAGGGTTTCATCAAGAATTTCAAGTTGTTGATTCCAAGCATCAAAAACATCCATGACCATGAGGGGTTGGATGAAGAGGATATTATTTGAAATATCTTGATGAAGATGAGGCCAAAAGAAGGGCTACCAAGTTTTATGATTTCCTAGAGCTAGAGGCTCAGCTAAAAAGGGATGGAATTTCCTTTAGTGGTTTATTCCCTAACTTGCCTTATATTTCTAGAATAAACAAGATGGTAGAGACGTATGACACTCTATCTGACCAGCTAGAGGCATAGCTTGATAAAAAGATGGAAGCAAAGAAGAAGTACTCATCTTTAGGGTATGTGGATGACAGTGAAGGGTCTTATGAAGAAGATAGTCCTCCTCGAGCAAATGAGTCTCCTAGACAAGAATAGGGACAAGTGGCCTTGGAGGGAGGGGATGAAAGTGAACATCCTCAAAAGAGGAAGAGGATTGAAAAAGGAGGACCATCTCAGAGGAGTCCAAAGAAAAGGATTGACAGAGTAGCTACCCTCATTCCTAGTGATAGGCCCTATCATCACCAGCTAAGGAAGAAAATCAGGGAAGGGAAGAAGAAAGAAACTCAGGAGGAGGTGGATTTGCCCCTCTAAATATTCAAGGATGAGAGGGAGATCTACTAGGAAGAGATGTTACAAGATGATGAATTCATCAAAAGTGATGAATTCAAGAATTTTCTTATTTTTAAGAAACAACAAGAGTTGAGGAATTAAGTTCAAATCACAAATGCAACTAACCCCAACAATGAAGCCCTAAAATCCCTAGCCACATATGATCCTAGCTCAAAGAGCATAATAGTGGATGAGGCTAGGTAACATGTCAATTCAAGTGGGATGTTACTTGTCCTAGGGTGGGATCTGGCCTTTGCCTTCATTTTTTATGAGATCAGGAGGTAGCCAAAGGCCCAATTATCTCATGAGACACAAATTGGGGACATGATAAGGGGATGTGGATATGATCCCAGATTTGAGACATTAGCAATGTGGTCCTTGGCCCCAAGAACACAAAAGCCTTCCCTTGTTAGTGTTGAAGTAAAGATGGATGGAGATAAGAAAATTTGGACTGTGCAAAACACAAGTGACCTTGAAGTTTCCAATGCTGTTGTTGGAGCTCAAAAATTCTAATTGTATTTTGAGTCCAATTTCAAAAATTTGTCTAGGTGTCAAAGTTTTGCTTTTGAAAAATTATTAAAGATGCCTAGTTTGAATGCATTTAAAGTATGGACTCATTGATTTTCATGATGAGTCATTTGGATTGGGTGTTCATCACCTATCATTTCACATATAATAGGTTTTGGGTCCTGGGTTTCAATTCTGACATGTTTTCAAAGTGGCTATTTAGAGGTGTTTCCCAAATTCTACATAAAGTGTGTTTCTTGATTTTCATTGAGTAGCCCACTTTGAGGAAGCACATTTATTGCCCTGTGATTGGTCATTCCATGCTAGTTTTTGCATCATGTTGTAGGAATGAGAGAGAATGTTCATGCCAATTTTCAGCCCACTATGTGCCCATTTGACCTATTTGCTAGAGCCATTTCATTTGCAGATTGTTAAGTTTTAACAGGGGTGCATTGTCCAGTTTTCTAAGTGGCCTACTTTGAGGTTTCCTGATTCGCACCCTATTCATGGTTAGGCATAATTGAATGTTGTTCCATACTGTAGACCTAGAAGTGTACTTTCCTAAGGATTTTGAGGTTTCTACCAATCCATTTGATCACTTTCCCAGGCCTATTCTAAACCCAATTTATGCATATTTCACTATTTTAGTCTTGAACTTTTCTAATGTGCTAACTTTGGCATTTGATTGTAATCGGCTAGTTGATCTTTTGGGAAATTTTATTATCAATCCATGAACCTTGTGTGGAGGATAATCAATGCCCAAGCTATCAGTTCCAGAAGATATCAGTGGGTGAGTTTTTAAAGCCAATTTTGGAAGTGACTTGTGTGATTTTGGCAGTGCGGATAAGTTTTAAGTTTTCAAGTGGCCATGTTTGATCATTAGTCATTTTGGGCTCAAATATTTCTGAGCATTTTCCTTTGACTGATGTACTATAATGTTGGAGGTGAACATGTGTTCCCGGTGGCGTGTTCCTGTGAGACCGATTGGTCAGTTTTTGAAGTTTCTTTCTAGAGGCCAGTTAGTGTTATTGGGATGATTTACAGAGGCACAATGTTTTGACTATTGTGATTGAAATTTTTATGGATCAATGTCCAATTTCACCAAAGGATTACCATTTTGGGTGGGTAGAAGTAGCTACACATTTGAAGTTGAAGGGGGAATCTATTCAAGAAAAATCTATGATGTCAATTGATGATGTACTGAATGAGACTAGAGGAAAGCCTTCTAGTTTTGTAGATTTGTTTTCGTGGGACACTGTTGGTAATGTTGACATATCAAGATGGTCAACCTCTACTATGGATGCTTCCATGATTAATCTAGTGAGGAACAACTTGGATGAAGGATTTTTTCAAGTTGGGTATCTAGAATTTGAAAATGCTAAGCCTATAGCTATAAACTTAAAAGATACTGGGATTTGTAGCCCAAAAGGTCAACAACATGATAATATGCACGAGGATACTCAAAATCAAAGAAGATAGTCTGAGAGAGGTCATGTTCTGGAGAGTAATTTTCTATTCTTGTACATAGTTTTGCCAAATAAAATTCACATAAGAAATGGAAATTGAGCTTGTAATAATCTCAATGAGTCAATGGATGATATTGCATGCGAGAAAGGAGGAGAGTTAACATATAATGAGACAATGATAATTGGAGGAGCTTTGGAAATGACACAAAAAACTGCATTACATGCTATGACGCCAATCTCTAAAGCTTTTTCTCTTAATGTGAGAGCAACAATTGATATGCATACAATGAACTTAATAATGTCAAAAGGGCATTGTCGAGTTCCCATATACTCTGGTGCTCCAAATAATATTATTGGCCTCATTTTGCAAAGATTTTACTTGTGGTGAATAGCAAAGGGTGCATGGGCTACCAGTGTAAATGTTTATTGGCTGCTAGTGTAATATTTGGGGTGCCAATCAATTGCAAGGTAGGCCAGCATGAGGTTTGAGGGGCATGTGCCAAGTATGAAATGGGGGCTCCCACATCAGATACGTACAAACAAAGAAGTGACTGCCTGCATAAATGAAGAAACACATATGAAAGGGAGGCAACCAAATTGTTGGTAGACTAATGCACAATCGTGCCATTTGTGTGGGATGCAAGATGGTGCGTGAGGAGGAGATAGAGCCATTGCATGGATCCTACACATGAGGTTTGAGGGGCACACATAAGGCAGTGGAGGATGCCTTGCATAGGGTGGAGGTTTCCCTACGTAGGATGTTCACAGGTAGTACAATAAATAAATTAGGGGGCGTCGCATCAAATGGAATTTGGATTCTCCTTTATGCAATCTGTTCACTATCATTTTGAAGTCCATTTCAAAAATTGCTTCATATTGATTCATCATTTAGAGATCTAGTATTGTATTGATCAGTCCAATGTAAGTAATGAATTGAGGCATGCAAAAATAAGTCAAGGGAAAACCAAATACTTGTGTAAGTATTGTAGGTGAGTACGTTTGGGAGTGTTGGGAATCACGCACAAGCCTGGGATACAAGGAGAACATAGGGAAGGTGCATGTGGGTTTATCCCACATGCACCCTATTTGCCTTTTTTATAGTATTTATATACATGGTTGGTTAAGGGAAAGGTAAATGAAAGAGAAAAGAGGCTAAGAGCTAGCCTCTGTCTTGTGGACCTGCCTTGGTATGCATGTTGGCTGGGCACTATGAAGAAATTATGAAAGGAAATTTAAAAACACTCACGATATTAGTCCCACATTCATCCCAAAATGGACATTTGAGGTGTTTATATGAAACTCTACTCACATAGTACATTAGATGAAAGAACCAGAGGCTCTGCCTGTGTGCATGTTGGAGGCTACCTCAGGAAGTGTGTTGGTGGGCCCGGTGATAGAGGCAATTTTGCAAGTGGGCAATAGTGACAGTGAGGACAAAGAGGACACGTGGCAGCTAGTCATGTGATCACGAGACCAAACCGCTGAGTAGGCAAAAATCAAGAGATTTGGAGAATGCGGTTACTCACTAGGTTGTCGGATGCTAGCAGTTAGAGGTCAAAAATTTGGAGATCGCAAGATTGCCCATTCGCTAGGTCATGAGATAAAACCAATTGTTAGGCAAAAATTCAGAGACTTGGGGTGGTGGTTAGTTAACCATGTCGTTGGATCTCTGAATTCGGGCAGTCAAGTGGCCAAAATCTGGAGACTAAGAGACTTCCATGGTCACATGGTTGCCAAAGCATTCAGAGACTTGGAGATTGGGATAGTCGCGAGTTCACTGCATAATCCAGAGATTAAGAGACTGAAGGCTTGTCACGAGGTCACTTGATGTAACCATGGTTAAGAGATTGATTCTGAGATCAAGAGACTATGTGCATTCACCAGTTCTCTGGATAAACCCATGGTTAATGATTTCTTTTAGAGACCTAGAGAACAATGCATTTTCCAAATCTCTAGATAGTTGGGTAACTCGATGTTAAAATCTGAACATCCAATCACATCATGACACATGTCACTTTCTCATCAAGTCTAAGGAAAAAAGTCAGATTTAAAATAAAAAGATATAGTTTAGACATTAGGGATTAAATGCAAAAATTTAAATGGCAGAGTATGCTCAGAGAATTAATGCTTGCATATTCATTTTTTAACCAAATATAGGCATATAATATGTTTTTAGAAACAGGAGAAGACAAGGAATGCAATGGCAGTGGTTAAAATCAAATTTGATCAAGTTGGTAAGAGCGATAATGGCCTTTCTAATCCGAGATCTAGATTTGGTGAAGATATTTCTTTCAGACATGATAGATTTGTAAATCCGGCAAAGGGAAATGGATCATATCTTTTGCAGATCAGATTTCTTGTTGTTTGGGTTGCTTTGCAAAAAAAATTCCTTGGTTTCATTTGAGATAAGATTTCTTGATTTGATTTTCTTAGAAGGGAGGAAGTTGATTTCCTGGGAATATCTTATAGAGGGTACAGAAGATCAGATATCAAATGAGGGCCATTTTTTTTTTGTCTCTTTGCTTTTATGTTCTACTCTTGTATGATTTTATTTGTAAGGCATATAAAAACATACCAGTTGTAAGGTAACTAGTTTAATTATGTGTGAGTTTCTTTCAAGGAAAGGATTAAATTCTCATAAGCAATTTCAGAGAGTAGACATAATTGATAGGATTTTGATGATAATAGTATAGGGATGACAGGGTAGTTTGTAAGGCATTCTATTCAAATTGCATGTAGCTTGCAAGGCATTTTACAATATTCTTATTGAGTTCTTCCTATGGATTTACATTCAATAACTATTTGCCCAAGGATTAGGCACTGGTTGGATGTTTGTTATGTGGTTATCTTTCAATCATCAATCACAAAGCATATCATTCAAACACCTTTTGTTATTAAGTTTATGCATGTTTTAGAGAGGACTATATTCAAGTAATACAGTTCACATTGTTGATTCCTTCAAGAGAGAATCAAAGAGGTTAGCCTTCCTTGAGTTAAACTCAGAAAAAGAAGAAGGATTAATATCCTTATGCCACTACTATTTGTTATTGCATTCATGGTTTTCTATGTCATACTCTGCATCAGGATATTCTTAGCTGATCACAGAGTGGTGTTTTATTGAAATAATTAGAAACATAATAGCATAGCAGTGAAGACCCTCATCCACCATTTGAAAGTTTACATGAAACATAGTAAATTATCTAGGTAATACCTGCCTGAGTCTTGTAGAGCTCAAAGAAGAAGGAGGATCTTATCCAATCCTCATCAATTAGACTTATTCTTGTCAAACTTGAGAGTTCATAAATCTGAGAATTAGGCATACCTATCCATCAAGTTTGTTCCCACAAGAAAAATCTCTAACAGATGTCACACATTTTTCTCACCTTAATGAGGCAAAGACCGCACAACTCTCAAATAGATATGGAAAACTATATGATAAGGCCATGATACTAGAAAAATATAGGGAGAAGAGTCTAATGAAGATCCAAGTCATGGAGGAATAAATTGAGGACCTTAAGGTCAAATTGGAAGAAGCCTCAAAGGTTTCTTCCCCCTCCAGTTCTTGAGATTGAAGCTCATGTTCCTCCTGTGGTAGAGGGTCCTAATGTGGTAGTTGAGAGTTCATATAAGGATAGGCAAAAAGTGTCTCTTAATGCCCTATCACACATATTGCAACATAAGATTCAATTAATAAAGGAGAAGATAGATTTAATCCATAAATCATTTAAGGTATTACATAAGACCAATGAGAGTATCAAGGATGAAATGGGTACTTTGGAGCCATTATTTAGCATTTGGTCTAGCAGGGGGTCACTTTTTGAGAAACTAGAGATGCTGCAGCCCCATAGGATAGATATCCCTGAATCAGTTGGGGAGGTTGGAGAAAAGATAGAACTGGTAAGTGAAACCTTGTCCTTTTTCAAAGCGAAGGCAATCCAGGTCAGATCTAAAATGGAAATGTTCAGTCCTAGTTTTAGTAAACATATGCCTCCATTAAATAAAGAGGATGGTAGCATCAAAAGTGTTGAGGAATGGAGAAATGACATGGATGAAATACTGACAAGGTCATAATCCTTTCTAAATGAGGATGGTACTTTGAACATGGATAGTTTCAATCATGTCCTGGATGACATGTTCAAAGTGGATACTGATTGAACAAGGTTCGTAGCTGACACCAAGGCCATAATAGATTCCAGGTGGGACACGAAGGTGAAACAGTTACAAAATTTAAGAGAGTACACTTGGCCAATAGAAGAGGAAGTTGTAGCATGGGATAAAAGCACAAAACCCAAGAAAAAGAAGCTTGCAACTGTTGATTTCAAAGCAATGGATGAGGACTAGGCAACATCTGGAACTTGATTAGTATCAATGTACTGATACTAAATTTTTTTAATGAGAATAAACTGGAATTCCATCTCAGATTTGTGAATGCCTTCTTGTTATGATCTTGAATTCTTATATGTTAATGTTGCAAAGCAATTTAATGTATGGTTTACAAAGTAGATTGTCAAGTTATTTTTGAGTTCCTTTCAAGGGAGGGGTAATTGTTAAGAATAATTTTCAGAGAATTCATAGTTCTTGTGAGAATTCAATGTCTGAATGTGAGAGTGAGGAATAATCTGCAAAGCACTTATATTATAATTTATTTATATTTATATATAATTTAATATTATTTAGATATAATATTAAGTACTATATATTTATATTTATATTATTTTATGCTATATATTTATATTATTTTAAATTATATTATATTTATATTAAATTATATTTATTATAACATAATTATATTTATTTGTGCATTATTCTATGTTATAATTGTATATATATCAATATTAAAAAATCATGTTCATATTTTTATGTGACAAACCTTACAAAGAACAAGAAGTTAAAATCAATTAAGTTTAAATTTGTGACAAAGTTTAAACAACCTTGCTAAGTGCTAACATTTTGGTAGGAACTTTGCTACTCTGCAACCTTGTTGAAGAGGCATATACTATAATCACATATAATTCTCATACCTTATAATTGGAAAACCATAAATATATAAATTTAAAGTGTTTCACAAATAGGAATATAACATAATTAAATAAGAAGATTGTTAATATTCTAAAATAAAAGTAGTTTTTAAATAATTTATGAATTCCCTTAAATTCGGTTGAGATCATAGAGTAAATTACAACTGAGACAATGTTACATCGAGCAACATGGCTAATGTCAGTTCAACGCAATTGAGAACTTGAGCCCCAAAGAGCATAGACTGTCTATTCTTTCTCTAACCTTATTAATTCATTTTTCCTTCAAAATTTTGTAAATCTTTCATATTAAATGCACGAGTGTGTAAAATTGGAAAAAATTCATGACAAGTAACATTACCTAAATTTAATATTATTGATAAGACATTTATTTTATTAACTACAACTGTGATACATTATCAATTTATCAACTACTTGTAACTTGTAAGACTTGATACATGTAATACATTTAAGATGGTGTAATTTTATATCGATAATTAATTGGGTAAAAATTTCATACAACTTCGATTAATGGTTATCTTAATTTAGGAATTCTAAGTTTCTGAGTTTTTTATGGTAATTGAGAAGGCAATGACATTTTAAATATTCAGATTTAAAAATGCAAATATCATCGCATCCTTATTTCTACTGAAACATACTTACATGTCTAATACATAGATAAAGAAACTAATTAAAATATTGCAATCATAGAGAAGTCTAAGAATAATTTTTTGTACCCATAAAATGCAAATTGAAATGAACTTGCAAATTTTTCATTATTTTTTTATAGCATTAATAATTACATTATCCCATACAAAGAAAAACCTACTAGATCACTGGTAGTGGACTAGTACCAGTGGTATTTTTGTATAGAAAAACCTCAAAAATGTGGTATGTTCGTATAAAAAAAACCAAAAAAGAGTGATGATGGGCCATGGGTAAGTGGTACCACTAGTGATTTCCCCTCCGACTCCATCTAAGTAGAATTCTCCAGAGAGGATTAACTGCAAGAATTCATCGAGCCACCTGTATTGCCCCACTTGAGCCTCCACTTCATCAAGCAAAAACCACTTACGGAGAAAATCCCTAGCAATCAACACCTATTTCCTATGGCACTTCAAGTTCCCAGCATTCAGGCACAATAGAAAAGGCTGCATGGCCACATTCTAGCCTGGGAGGAGAAGCTTGGGTATTTCACTTTCCCAAGGGATCCCCACCCCTATTTCTATAAACACGACAACATTAACATTGTCCCCCAGGTATTCTTCTTTGAAAACCTTCCTAAACAACATCAACATGTCCACCTTCTCTCCTCGGAGGTCGAGAAGAGATGCCAAAAAATGGGATGTAATGTCTATGTTGACCTGGTGCATGTCTTCATTGTGTAGAAACTCTGTGCCCAACACTATTTTAACAGCCTCTATTATGAAAGGCCCACCCTCCATACAAATTGATTCTAAGGTTTCATCTGAGAAGGAACCCAAAAAGGCCTTTTGGGCCTCCTCATATGTGCATCTAAGCCTAATTAGAGTGTCCATCTAAAACTTCAGAAACCTTAAAAATAAATTATTTACAAACCAATGACATAAACAAATAATTTATCTAGCAAACTAGCAATTAGCAAAGATGAATTGAGGAATAAAGAAGCTAGATCATCTATAAATAGCCCTTGATCATTACTTAGTAATAAATTATTCTTTCTTTAATGGTATTAAATCCATTGTCCTTAATATGCCTCTAAATCTTTCATGTAAATATTTCTCCTAAATGCATGCATGTAAGAAATTAAAATTTTGTCCTTAATCTTTCATATCTGGCTGTAAATCTTTCCCATAAATGCATCCATATCAGAAATTGATAATATCATCTGTACGAATTTGGAAGTGGAGTGTGACTGCGTGTTGAGCAGATGGCAGTTAAAGAATGTCGCTTGTCACCGACAAGGCATTTATTTCTTACCGAGTTAAGAGTTACAAGTTGCACTATAGGACCGTGATACATGTCATGCTTATCAATATCAACATGTTGAGTCTACACACAACTTGACAAGTACAACCCTAATTTGATACGTGTCAACATTCTGGTGACTTCTTGGAGAACTCTTTTTCCTTCAAGAAATTGGGGCCAAAATTAAACTTCATCCATTGATCTTGGATCATTAGACGGTCTCAAATAATACATTTAACATTATAAAATAATGTATATATGTTAGGTTATGTGTCGATGTGACTATCCTTGTTATGTCCCATCTTTTGAAAATCACCATTAAAATATTTTTTCCCCATAATTAATGAATGATTAGCCAATAAAATAAATAAATTTTCAAACGGTACATAAAACTTGCCATTACAATTATTTTTTTTCCCTTCAAAAGAAAATCATTCACCTCATATATTATAATTTTTTTACTTCACAAGAAATTTTTTTGCCTAATATAATATATATTTTCCCCCACATGACTGTATAATTCACCAGGAATTTATGGAAATTTCATTTGGTAGGGAAAAAATCACTAATACAAACTATGAAAATTCACGGATTTTTAAAAAAAATTACCTTCATTAAAAAAAATTTCCCCTAAAATAATGTATGATTCACCAAGATTTTACACTTTTTCCTAAGAGGGGGTTTCTTAAAGTTATCCCTAATCTAGAACAACCACAAACAACAAGAGGTAAAATCATAGGAAAATGATCCTAAATAGGTCTATAATAAGTCTTTACGATCACACGTGTTATCTTGAACAAATGATGATCGACCAACATAATCTCTCCAACTGGTAAAGAAGAAAAAAATTAAAAAGAACTATTTTTGGTTGATGCAATATTTCCATGAAGCCTATATGCTCTTGCATTAGACACTTGGGGTTAATAAAATTGATGCTCTGAATCAAAGCTACTGTACAATTTGAGAAGAATCCAAATGATCCAACTCAGATTGGGAAATCCAAGTAGAGTCCTCAACCGATCTATTTTTCCACTTGACCAAGTACGCCATGTAATCCTTTTCCCTTGTGCTTCTCCTAATCCTGCTATCCAAGACCTTCTCAATTTCCTTTGTCTACTTCTTAGGATACTCCTACTTCATGTATGTCTCATCATCTCACTCATGATACTCATACAAATCTGCAATGTTGAATATAGGTGATATATCCATGTTAATCGGTAACTCAACCTCAAAAGCATTACCACTATCAAATTTCTTTAGTATCTTACAAGGCCCAAACTTCTTCATCTTCAACTTACTTAGGTTCCAATAGGAAATCTTCCCTTCTTCAAATGAATCATAACTTCATCACTAACCTTAAAATTATTATGTCTCCTAGATCGGTCAGTTGCATCCTTATATTTTTAATTTCTATGTTCCAAATTATCCTTCACCTCATCATTCAAAGTCTTCATGAATTCAACATATCCTTTCGCTTCAATACTTTTATTCTCTTCTTGGCCAAGATCTTTCAAATCTGATATTCCTTTAGGATGCATTCCAATAACAATTTCAAAAGGTGTTTTACATGTACTCCAATTCAGTGAATTGTTATATGCAAGATCTGCTCGTGTCAAAACCGAATCCCAATTACTAGGTTTATCTCCAACAAGACATCTTAAAAAAATACCCAAACTCCTATTCACAACTTCTATTTTTTCATCAGTCTATGGATGAAATATAGAACTAAACTTCAAATATATACCCATCTTCTTCCAAAGTGCCTTGAAAAAGTATCCCACAAACTTACTATCCTGGTTAAAAATAATAGCCTTAGGCAACCCATGCAATTTCACAACTTCTCTAAAAAATAGATCAAGTATATGAGCAACATATGATGTTTTCTTGCAAGGAATAAAATGTGACATCTTTTAAAATTTGTCTACCACAACAAATATAGAATCATTACCTCTTTGTGTCTTTGGTAATCCAAGAACAAAAGCCATGCTAATGTCTTCCCATGGTCTACTAGGAACAAGTAAAGGTGTGTATAACCCTGTATTCTGACTTACTCCCTTAGAAACTTGACAAATTTTGCAACTTATGAAAAAAATTATGAATATCCCTATACAACTAAGGCTAAAAGTATTTCTCCTTAACCAGACTCACTATTTTATTAGTGCCAAAATGTCCTTCAAGTCCTCCTCTATGTTTCTCCTTGATTATATCTTCCCTCATTGATCCTCTTGGTATACATAATTGAATGCCTTTGAACACCATACCTTCTTGAATGAAATAATCAACCCACTTACTCTGATTATATGTGATCAGTTCCTTATATTCTTTCCAAGGTTCTACAAAATCATGGTCATTTTCATACAAAATTTTCAAATCATCAAAACCAAGTACCTCAACTCTCATTTCAGTCAATAAACTTCTTCTTCTCAATGCATCTGCAACCTTGTTTAATAATTCACTTCTACGTTTCAACAAAAAATTAAAATCATGCAAGTATTCAACCCACTTCATATGTCTTTGATTCAACTTATTCTAACTACCCAAATACTGCAATGCTTTATGATCGGTGTACAACACAAATTCCTTAGGCATCAAATAATTCTCCATTTTTTTAGAGCTTGAACAATAGCATGAAATTATTGATCATAGATTGAATACTTTCTCTTAGCATAATTCAATTTCTCACTACAAAAAGAAATAGGCTTACCTTTTCGACTCAATACTACTCCAATTACAAGCACTTCCACTTACATCATAATCAACTTGAAATACCTTAGAGAAATCAAATAAATCCAATACCGGTAATTTAGCTACCTTCTACTTCAAGGTCTTTCAATCAACAACTTTTAGGATCTCATTCAATCTCTTTCAAGTAATCAGGTGAATCTTACTGCACAAGTGCATTCCTGCTACTGCTACCAACCTTCTTACATTCAATTTCCCTATGTCCTTCTTCACCACACTTGAAACAAGTACCCTTAAACTAGGTTATATCTTCTCTTTTATGATCATTACCTATAGGGTAACTACCTCTTTCAAAACCTCCTTTTCCTCGATATGAAGTTTCTCCTTTCCATTCTGATTTACTTTTATCCTAATCAAATTTTTTAATTTCTCCATAAGATCTACCTCTTCCTCTATAAAATCTTCCATCTTTTCATATTTGCCTCTATTCATGATTTGTGTTTAGTTTCTCTTATGACTTTAATCAAATTGATAGGCTTCCTCAATGCTATTCATCTTGACCAAACTGATTTCATCTTGTATATAAGCTCTAAATCCATTTAGGCACCATGAAACTCTTTCAATTTTATCATCCATATGTCCATATCTGATATCTAATCTATAGAACTCTTTGGTATATTCCTTTATAGTAGTGTTCCTTTGCTTCAAATTTTTCATTCTTCTCAACAAACTAACTTGATATTCACCTTGTAGGAATTTACCATTCAATTTGTTTACCATCTTATCCCATACCTTGATCTTTTCCTTTCCTCTTCTTTGTCAATCAAGATGCACATGTTCCCACCATAAAGATGCACATCCTTTCAATTTTGTACTAGAAAACTTCACCTTCTTATCCACCAGTGTACCTTCATATTAAAAAACATTTCTCCATTTTAGAGAT
The DNA here is from genome assembly GCA_027943335.1 of Chamaecyparis obtusa. Taxonomy (NCBI): domain Eukaryota; kingdom Viridiplantae; phylum Streptophyta; class Pinopsida; order Cupressales; family Cupressaceae; genus Chamaecyparis; species Chamaecyparis obtusa. Next base: position 298,701 of record BSBK01007590.1, on the reverse strand, counting down.
CCAATCCAACAATTCATTTGAATCCAACTTTCCATTATATTCAAGAGGATTGAAATGTGTTTTTTCATTCACACTTGTTAAAGCTATGATGAATATTTCTTTGCCTTGTTTAAGAATAGGGGATTGTTTTTCTCCTTTTTATACTTCTTCATCTTCATCTTCACTAACATCTTCAATATGTCTTCCTCTTCTTTGGGCTATTTCAATAGATTCAAGCCTAGCATAAATTTGTCTCAACATATCCAATACAACATGATCAACATCTGTCCTTCCACGAACCATTTTTGCAACCCTCTACAATTATAGGCCAAATCATAATATGCCACCCTACAACCAATTCAACTAGGGCTTATTACCAAAAAAACATACTCTGATACCACTTGAAATAGTGCCAAGGTGGGATAATCCCCATAGGAGATGCCCAACCTTGCAACTAAGAGTAACATAGAGAAGCAACAACAAAAAAGTGGATAGAGAATGCAGAATCCAATATATTCATCTAGAGATCAAACAAAATACATGTTGATGTCAGGCCTTCCCAATTATAGCCATATACAATTAAATGAAACTCAATCCTAATTTTGATATGTCAAAGTCTCAGATCTAGGTTACATGAACCAACTAATACTACCCTCTCAAGATATATCTAGTTATTAGATATAGGCAACGCCTATAAAGGTCAGCCAAGAGAAATTATATTCCCTAAGAAGGAAATGTGTACAAAAAATAGGTCAGACCAAAATGAATCAAAGATCCAAGAAAGGAAATAACAAGATGCACAATCATAGGAAATGATTCATAGGAGATCCACAAACCACACACTATGATCATAATGGTCGAAAGCCAAAGATCAATGACTGCACATCAAATCTCTAAATAGGTCCAAGAAAGTAATGAACATCTTACCCATGGACAAAAGATAGACCAAATATTGAACAACCACAAACAATAAGAGGTGTGATAATAAGGAGATGGTCCTAGATAGGTCTAGAATAAGACTTTATGATTGCACATGCTATCTTGAACAAATTACAATCAACCAACAAAATCTCTCCAGCCGGTAAAGAAGAACAAAATAAAAAAGAACTATTTTTGGTTGATGCAAGATTTCTATGAACCCAAGATGATCCTGCATCACCCCCTCTCCCCTTCTCTCTCTCTCTCTCTCTCTCTCTCTCTATATATATATATATATATATATATATATATATATATATATCAAATGTTTATGCAAAAGTCAATGGTTTAAGGTTACAATCAAAAGCGCACTAGGAATCATGCTGAAGATAATGTGTTGATTCTCGAAATTTGGATAAGTCTAAGAATTTCTAAAAACCCTCAAAATCTAGAATCTTTATCTTAACTCCTATGAAGATAAAACCACTCTCAAACATCCTAAAAGTATATACATAAAATGTAACTTAAGTCTAAGAAAGGTATACTTAAATGTTACATTTTGTGTATGGTCTTGCTACTAAAATTGGCACAAGTGTTCCCTATTTAGAATAGTTTTTTTGTCTTTCTTTATTGCCATAGAGGGCATACAAACTATAGCACATATGCGGTATGTAATCCATTGAAATTTGATGTTGCACCAAACTCATTTAGGAACTTTACATAGTGCATACACACTATAGAATGTACACACTATATCATGTACATGCTATATCATGTACACACTATAGCACACACACACACACAAACTATGTTTTGAATTTCCCAAGCCTAAGGCTTGAGAAATCCAAGCCATAGTGCATGCGCTCTATAGTGCATAATCCCTATAGCACGTGTGCACTATGTATTTTGGGGGACCAAAAAATATTTTGGCATCTTTTTGGTCCCCCGTCTTTGTGCATATACCTAGTCCACTCTTTAACTTTGTAATTCATCATAAAGGTGAAGAGGGCTATGATTTATTAGGAAAGTGAGAGTCCTAAGTGGGAGAGATCTCTAATTTTTCTTACATTTGATACAAGTGAGATCTAACCCAATAGAGGCTAGATGGTCAACAACAATGTTACCTTCTCTATAAATATGTCATATGCCAAATTCATCAAATTCATTAAGAAGGGTATGAATTTCATCTATTATAATTTGGAGAGACCAGCTAGGGGAGTGATTCCCTTTGGAAGCTTTAATAATTAGCTAAGAATCCCCCTCAATCACAAGAGTGTAGATGTCAATTAAGAGGGAAAATTTGATTCCCTAGAGCAGCCCTCCATACCCTCAACCCATTTTTTGGTAGAGTCATGCAAGTGACCTGAATAAGAAACAATGAGTGAACCATTGTGATTTATAAAGACACCTCCGCTAGAAGCCAAACCATTTCTTGTAGCACCATCAAAATTGAGTTTACACCAAGGAAAGAGAGGGTGTTTCCAAATGGTGTTCACTCATGTTATCTTCTTGGAATGGTCTGATGAAGGGTACTCCCCTTATTAACACAAACACAAAAAAAAATTGAAATAACAATGAATTGTAAGGACAATAAATGGGCTTTCTATTATCTCCAATGAAATGGAAATACAATGTTTAGAAATATAACATGCACAACCACATGAGGATTTTCATTACAATATTCTACAAGCCAGAGCCACTAGATGCATCTCCAAAAATTGTACTTCTTTAAATTAATCAACAACTTCTCTTCCCTTAACCTCCCAAACACCCTACGAATATGCATTACATGTTCTTTCAATGTCTTATTGAAGATCAAAATATCATCCAAATAAACAATGACAAACTTACCCAGAAATTATTTCAGTACTTTGTTCATGAGTCGCATGAATGTGCTCAATGCAGTGGTTAGTCAAAAAGGTGTGACTAACCACTCATAAAATTCCTCCTTTGTCTTGAAGGTTGTCTTCCATTCATCTCCTTATTTGATCCCAATTTAATGATATCTAATCTTCAGGTCTATCTTTGTAAAATACACAGCTCCACTCAAACAATCCATAATATCATCCATCCTTGGAAAGGGAAATATATACTTAATAGTGATCTTATTGATAGATCAATAATCCATACACATCCTCCATTCTCCATTTTTCTTTGGTGCTAATACCTTTGGTAAAACACATGGACTCAAACTTTGTCAGATTAATCCCTTCTGCAAGAAATCGTGCACTTGTTTGTTCAATTCGTCACTCTCTCTCGGAGTCATCCTATGGGCTGCCTTGTTTGTAAAATTGGCCCCTATAATCAAGCCCATATAATGAATAATCTTTCTTACTGGTGGCAATCCATCAGGTACATTATTAAATACAATATCTTGAAAATCCTCTAACAAGTTTGCAACTTCTACACATACATATTCTACTTCCTCTTTACCAAATTTTGGAATTAAAGGAAAACATATATGCTCATGTCTTATACATTCTAAGAACTTCCTTCCATCAACTAAACATATTCTAGAATTACTACATACCTTTTCCCCTATTTCCTTCAATGGCTTCAGCTTGTGTTGGGCTCCATCCTTTGTCAAAGAATAAGTATTAGTATGACCTTCATGTATAGTATGTCTACCGAACTGCCAAGGCCTTCCTAGCAACAAATGACATGCATCCATGGGTATGATATCGCAGAGTACCTCATCTTGATCACTTCCAATCTTGAAATTCACTAAACACTACTCATTGATGAAGACCTTGTGGTCATCCTGCACCCAGATAATTCGGTATAGAGGGGGGTATTTTTCCCTTTTTAGCTTAAAATTTGTGACCATTTCTTTTGACACCATATTATCAGTGCTTCTACAATCAATAATCACTTCACAACACGTATCCTTTCACTTGCACCTAGTGCAAAATAGGCTTTCGCTTTGATCTAATTATTAGGCTTCATTTATCAAGGTCCTCCTAACAACTAGGGTTTCTCCTTTCTCAACATCATCTAAGTGTTCTGGATGAGCTTCTTCATTTGCATGCACAACTTGTGTATGAACTTCAATCCTCTTGTCCATCCTTCATTGACACCGGGGATATTCATAGGCTCAGTTTCCTTCTTCTCCACAATGGAAACATGTCCCATAGAAACCTCCTCTTCCAGGTCCTTTCCCTCTTCCTCTTCCTCTCTGAACCCTATTATTTTGATCATAGAAATGAATAAAACTATTTAACCTCTGATTCTGATTGATACTTGAATCATCATTCTTTTTCAGATCTTCATTTCAACCTCCATAAGACCATTTGTTGGATCTTCCACCATGACCTCTACCACCTTGCTTTCTTTCAAACCTCTTCTTCAACTTCTCTTCCACCCTTAAGGAAAATGGTAAACCTCTTCAATACTGGTCATCCTAACCAGACTCAACTCCTCCTAAATACTTGGCCTTAATCCATGAAGATAGGATGCAACTTTTTCCTTCTCAGCTTTTGCATGACCTGTTCTAATGAGGACTCGACATAATTCTTTTGTATATTCTTGTACAGATCTTCCTTCTTGTTTCAACCCTTGCATTTTCTTTAGTAGATCAAGCTCATAATCAAAGGGAATGAATCTTCTCTTCAATTTCTCCACTATTTGATCCCATCTTGTGAGTTTCTCCTTTCCTCTTCTATTCCTCTCCAATTGAATCTCTTGCCACCAAATTTTTTAATGACCCTTTAGTGTGGCCTTCACAAATTTGACCTATCCAAATCTTCAACATCTTCATACTCAAAATATTCTTTTGGATCATTGATCCAATCAATCAATTGCTCTGGGTTAAGATTTCCTAAATATGTGGAAAGTTCAATCTTTGGTCTCTTTCCAATCTTGGAAATGGCCCTCAAAAACCTATCCTCCTCAAGATTTCTAGGCACTTCTAGTGCTTCTTGGTCACCTTGTCCTTCTTCTTCAAATTCCTCTTCACTTTCATCTCTAACCATAATATTCATTCCTTTACAAAACTCCTCTTTCAATTCTTGCACTTGTCTCTTGAGGGCTCTAAAACCCTCTTCTGACACACCCACAGCTCTCCCAACATAGTTCCTCTGTGGAGGCATTTTGGGATCTTATCACTCAAACCCACAATCACAATCCTAGTGCAAACTAACTCATAGTCGGTGACCTATCTACACACCCAATAACTCCTGCTCTGATACCACTTGATGAAGGGTAATCCCCTTATTAACACAAAAACACACAAAATAATTGAGAATAATAATGAATTGTAAGGACAAAAAATGAGATGTCTATTATCTCCAATGAAATGGAATTACAATGTTCAGAAATATAATATGCACAACCCCATGGATATTTTCATTAAAATATTTTGCAAGCCAAATTCACCAGATGCATATCCAAAAACTACCATAGATAACCCTACAAGCCTCCATTATATAGGCAATTTTAACCCTAAAGTTTGAGGTCGACCATCCATAAGATATTATTATTCATTTTTATTACATTAGAATAGGCCCAAACAACTTTTAGAACTCAAAAAGAAATTTTGAAGGAATTTCATTTTATTCTATTTTTGGAGACCATAAGTCATCTCCTGTTGACTCGATTGGTTATTATAACCCCATTTTGAAAATGGCGAAGTCATCTACAAAACTTGATTGTGTAAATCATAAATATTTGAGGTTACGACCCCATTCGGAACCTCTAAAGCCTTCAAAATTGAGTTCACAGTTTTTGTACCTTGTTGCCAATACCAAAAATTTTCAATATCTTCAAAACTGTATCTTTAGGCTTAGAATTGTCACCCTAACTCAAGCATTAGGGCTACTCGACAATTCCATCCTAATAATGGAAACCTCCTCGAGCTATAGGTGGACTCTGATTGAGGAGGAATCTCTCTATTCTAGTCTGGTTCCTATTTGATTTAGAATATCACCTCCTGACTTAAAAATTGATTGGGAAAAGGGAGAAAGAAATAAAACTAAATGGGAAATGGGGTGATACATCAAAACTTGCTACAGATCTATCAGGATCCTCAAACCGCCATCTCACAATTTCAAGACCACTGAGATTCACATTTATCACTTCTCGATTCAACATAAAGGTTGACTAGAATTCGCTATTAGGGTTCACACCACTAACAATAAAAACTGACAACAAACTTACATATTTTGCAAAAAGGCCTGATTTTTTATAACATAGGAGAGGAATTGGAAATAATTCACTTTACCAGATCACATAAAATACAACACTTCATGCAAAAAAGAAGAATAGGATTAGATTTGATACTCAAAAATGATGCAATCAGAAAAGCCAGTTTTATTTCCTTCAAAAACCTATAAAAATGGTTACAAATTGCAAAAAAGGGGCAGAGGAATGAATATATTCACTCAACCTTACTTTTTCACTATTTTGAACCCCTAATAATGACAATCTAACTCCCTAAAGAAGCCCACCAAACCCTAATCCAGAAATCCAATCACCCCTAGAGAAACTCCTAGAAAAGCTCAGTTTTAGCTAAAACATAGCCACTAAATTATCTCCAAATCTAGCTCCTAAAATTTAGCCCAAAAATGACTTTTAATATTGGTAATTTATAATATATCTTTTTAAAAATATTACCAATATTATTACAAAAAGTTTATTGAGATAAACTCAATATTAACACCCAGCCCTCAAAAATAAAAATCAAACCTAAGCCTATAGACCTAAGTTTAAATTTTTACAAAATTTAAATCAAGGCATCATGAAATTTGAATACAAATTACAACTCAAAATTGAAAAATCTTTTGAAGCACATGCAAGTTGAAACTTTGCAATTCTCGAGCTAGCTATCCATGTACACTGCAACATTTATTAGCATTTAATTTTTCTATTGTGGACTTCAAAGTTTATCAAATCTAGCATTTGCTTGGTCTTCGATCCAATTGATTCTCACATTGCTTTTGCTATTTGGGGAAAAGACTAAAGTCCAAACCCTAGTTCATGGCCGTCATCTATAGAAAACTCCCTCTGTGTTTGATTTTCCTTTGTCATTCTGGAAGTTTATTTGGAAAATCATAGGTAGTGATCTCTGTGAAGCTTTCTCCGTATGAAACTTGGGTTTTGATTGCTTAAGAGCTTGAGTTTCCTTGATCTGGCACTTGCTCTGTGACTGTTTCTTTGTATCCTTATCCTTCTTTGGCCATGATTTTCTAGACACGTGAGCTTTAACTGACACAAGCCTCATACCTAAGAGCTCAGTTTGACTATGGCTTTTACTTGTATGGCTCGGATGGAAGCTATCACTGGCTCTCAAGGGTGAAACATTGGTTGTTTCTCTTGTGATCTCGAGCTATGAAGAAAACTTAGCATCACTAGTTTTTATGTGGTGAAAGCTTAGCTTTGAACATGAGCTCATGGGTGGCAGTGAACTCGAGATAAGTATCACTTTCCTTTTATTTTGCCTTGCACCTCATTGTTTAGAAGATTCTCTATTCATTGCATGAATTTTAAAGCTTCTAGATGTTACTGCTGGTTATTAACTATGGGTGAAATGATGAATTCAAGTTCTACTCTTTGTCTCCTTACGGTAAGAAAAGAGTGCCAACTCTGTGTTTTCAAATTTATCTTGGAAATTACCCATGATACATCAAATCTCTCCCTCTTTGCATGTTTCATTACTTTACTTGACTATCGAATAGTTTGGTTGTACATAGTTTAAATGGATCTCATGTTTTCATTGATAGCCAGCTATGAAACACAGGCTCAATGATTTGAAAGAACTTGAAATTGTTGATATGAAACTCAGCTTGGCTGGAAGAACTCACGGATTTTACTAGTATTTGGACTTGGGCATGGGTTGTACCTTGATTGTGACTCTAACTACAATGAGCTCAAGTTCAATAAAGAGCTCACGGGCTATGATGGCACTTGTCTGATTTGCCCATGGGTTTAGACTAGAAGTGAGGAGCTCTGACTGTGACTACAAGCTTATGACTGAGATAAGTATCTATCTCCTCTAATGTTTACACTCGAACCATTTTCTTGTATGTTGGAGCTATTTGTGATAATTCATTACATTTTAACTAGCATGCTCATTAACCATTATCAACTGAAACTTGATTCCACTTAGTTGTAAGCTTCACCGTACTTATTCAAATAGTGAACATGTCTTTCAAATCTATTGAAAAATTTTCTCCCTATGTGCCATCATCATCTGGATTCATCTTTTATTATTACCAATTGTCTTAAGCCTTGTCCACAACTAATATCTCTGCATTATACTTTGATCACCATTGTTGTTGAGCTATGATCTTGCAATACTGGCTTGAATATAAGCTCATGTTGTTTGAATCATTTGAAATGCTTGATTGTACACAGGTTGACTAGTCTTTATACTATTGTAATTGGAAGCAATAACCTTGTTAATTCTTCGTTGTCACTGTTATTTGAATTTATCTTTGAGCTAAAGATATCAAAATTTATTATGTAAAATAAAACTGACAAAGACCAAGTTGTAGCTGCAGAATCAATATTGAATCATTGGTAACAGAAATGTATCTTTTAATAAGGTTTTTAGTGACCATTTCTTGTATATTTTCCTCTTTGGCTTATCAATGAAATTTTTTTATCAGGTTCAAGCATGGGCTCGTGACACCCATAAACAGATTTCAGTGACCATGAACTTGATATTTTGAATTTTCTCAGCATATGAACAATATTTGAACAAGACTTATTCTGTGAGCACCATGATGAAAATTATACTGCATCTCTTGATTTTTTTACTTTAACACATAATTTGTTTAAACAATGCATCTCTCTATTCAGCTTGAAGACATCAAAACTAATGCATTAGGTTAGTGAACATGACCCAGTGATCAATTTTGGGCATCCATTAGACCACTGGTGTGCTCACTAACATAATGTTGTACTGTTGTCTTTTAACACTATTTTTCACTTTATGTGCATGCTCATTTTGTTATTGCATTAAATATCAGAAATATATGTAGCTATGAAAGAATCTAATATTGTATGATGTTTGGTTATTTGCATTTCTTAGATCCAGTTGGATCTAACAAACTCTTAACCATGATACAGGACAACCCCTAAAGACTTAGCACCAAACAGATGTAGACTCAATATGAAGACCAGAGACTTGGACCAAACACGAGAACCAACTCTTGATATGAAGACTCCTCAAGGTAATGCAAAGGACCCACTCATACCTCTATCTCTTCTTTCTATTCTGTCTATTGTACTCTATTTATTGATATGAGATATGAAGTATGAAAGAACATTTTTAAATTATATTTAGTATAGATGCATAATGTAATGATCAATATTGATTTGAAAATTTTGACACATGATCAATACTTAGAGTACAATTTTAAAAATTTGATTTTCAATGCAATAACAAAATGCTAATTGACATCACCTGAAAAACACTGTTAAAAGAAAGAACCTAATTCACCCTTTTCCTATTTATCTATTATTCTGCATGATGAAAAAAATAGGGTAACAATTTTGGCGATTTCTGTTGGATGTCTGCCTACTAGACATGAACTTAGACCTTATCCTTGGGTAATAGGAGTCAGATAACAGGAACATGCATGAATGAAACCTTATTGAAATGAAAATGCACCTACACCTACTCATACAACCTAAAACCTAGTGCTGGACTACACTTATTGAAATGACAACCTAAACCTAACCTACTTTAACCAGCTTGAAGCCTGGCTAAACAAAACCATTCACTGATTGTGAAAAATAACTTCCCATCCTCCTTAGTTTACAATAATCAACCTGCTTCTGGAAAGCTATTATAAGATTAACATGGGAGATATATTTGATCATTTTCTTGACATGGATCTAATTGATAAAGATCTTACTTACTTGGTCAAGATGATTGTAAACACCATTATTCTGAAGAGAATCTAAAAATAGCAACAAGACTTTTCTTACTTGGTCAATTCAAACAACAAGCTATTTGAATTCCTTCTTAGCTTCATCCTACAGAGGTGTTGGTACAACTTGTTCTTCTTTTTTAGTGTTGATCATGGCCAAATGTTTGATAGGATAGCCTTGTCTGATAATGAACTTGGAGATCTCTTTGATAGATACAAGTTCCAAAGAAATAACTTTAGTTTGATTGAAATCCTCATTGTGCTAGCTAGAAATAATCTCCTCCTGTAGCTTTTAGATGCTTTCCGAAAGTGCGGGCTTGACATCAAGATGCAAGAAGAACTGCTCCATCTCATCCCAAAAATGATCTTCTGCTTCTTCTTCCTTATTATTTTGCAGGAGAAGTACCTTCCTATCAGCACAAATATTTTGATTTACTAAAATCTTTTTTGTCTCATCTTGTTTACAAAGATCCTGCTTTACCCTATCAGCAACTTTCTTTTCAATGCTCTTCTTATCTTGTTCCAGCTAAAGAAACTTTTCAATCTACATTTGATAAGCTTCTTTATACTTCATTTTTGAAGTGATGAAGATTCCTATTGTCTTTATGAGATCTTGAATCTTTTTTCCATGGGACTCCTCCTGAGATTTTAATTCTCTTTCTTTCTCTAACTGAAATTCATGACCATGATTAAACATGGCAACCATTAGCTCTTGAAATTTCTCATTAAATTCTTGATGAGCTCTCAATTCCTTTTCATAAGAATTATTCTAAACTTTCAACCCTTCATAAGCATCCTTCTGAGCTTGAAACTCTCCTACCAACTTGGCCTTAGAAACCTTCTTTTGAGTCTCCAGCCCTTCTGTAAGTTTGGCTTCATTCCTCTTGTATTGCTCTGCTAGATACCTCCTATAACCCTGATCTTGATGGGCCAATGCTTGTTGTTGTTGGATCTGGGCATGATAAGCATGATCTTCTAGTTGTCTATTCATATCATCAATCTGCATATGAAAATTTTGCTACATACTTGCAGTATCTCTATTTTGTGAACCATTATCATTTGCAAAATAATGAAAATCATATTGCATTTGCTGACCTTGATAGGGCTACTGAAAATGATTCTCTTGAACAGAATTCAATTGAAATTATGGAAAACAACTCTTGATCTTTGCAACTATCTCATCTTCCTCCATGGATCATCAGATACATGAAATGTGACCTCTTTCAGGTCTGAATCTTGTTGATTGCACACCAGAACAAGAAAGTAATACAATGCAATTTGATCTGTTCATTGAAGAATGTGTCCCATTAGGCGTGCCAAAAACTGTTCAGGCTTACAATTGTCACCCTAACTTAGGCATTAGGGCTACTCGACAATTCCATCCTAACAATGGAAACCTCCTCAAGCTGTAGGTGGACTTTGATTAAGGAGGAATCTCTGGATTCTAGGCCGGTTCCTATTTGATTCAGAATATCACCTCCTGACTTAAAAATTGATTGGGAAAAGGGAGAAAGAAATAAAACTGAATGGGAAATGGGGTGATACATCAAAACTTGCTATAGATCTATCAGGATCCTCAAACCAGCATCTCATAATTACAAGACCACTGAGATTCACATTTATCACTTCTCTATTCAACATAAAGGTTGACTAGAATTCGCTATTAGGGTTCACACCACTAACAATAAAAATTGACAACAAACTTACATATTCTACAAAAAGGCCTGAGTTTTAATAACATAGGAGAGGAATTGGAAATAATTCACTTTACCATATCACATAAAATATAACACTTCATGCAGAAAAGAAGAATAGGACTAGATTTGATACTCAGAAATGATGCAATCAAAAAAGCCTATTTTATTTCCTTCAAAAACCTATAAAAATGGTTACAAACTATAAAAAAGAGGTAGAGGAACAAATATATTCACTCAACCTTACTTTTTCACTATTTCAAACCCCTAAAACTGACAATCTGACTCCCTTAAGAAGCCCTCCAAACCCTAATCCATAAATCCAATCACCCCTAGAGAAACTCCTAGAAAAGCTCAATTTTAGCTAAAAAATAGCCACTAAATTATCTCCAAATCTAGCTCCTAAAATTTAGCCCAAAAATGACTTTTAATATTTTTAATTTATAATATATCTTTTTAAAAATATTACCAATATTATTACAAAAATTTTATTGAGATAAACTCAATATTAAAACCTAGCCACCAAAAATAAAAATCAAACCTAAGACTATAGACCTAAGTTTAAATTTTTACAAGATTTAAATCAAGGCATCATGCCATTTGAATAAAAATTACGACTCAAAATTGAAAAATCTTTTGAAGCATGTGCAAGTTGAAACTTTGCAATTCTTAAGCTGGCTATCCACGTACACTGCAACATTTATTAGCATTTAATTTTTCTGTTGTGGACTTTAGAGTTTATCAAATCTATCATTTGCTTGGTCTTCAATCCAATTGATTCTCGCATTGCTTTTGATATTTGGGGAAAAGACTAAAGTCCAAACCCTAGTTCATGGCCGTCATTTATAGAAAACTCCCTCTATGCTTGATTTGCCTCTGTGATTTTGGATTTTTATTTGGCAAATCACTGGTAGTGATCTCTGTGAAGCTTTCTCTATATGAAACTCAAGTTTTGAATTCTTAAGAGCTCGAGTTTCCTTGATCTAGCACTTGCTCTGTGACTATTTCTTTGTATCCTTATCCTTCTCTGGCTGTGATTTTCTATATACACAAGCTTTAACTGACACAAGCCTCATACCCAAGAGCTCGGCTTGACTAAGTCTTTTACTTGTATGGCTCGACTGGAAGCTATGACTAGCACTCAAGGGTGAAACACGGGTTCTTTCTCTTATGATCTCAAGCTATGAAGAAAACTCAGCATCACTGGTTTTTATGTGGTGAAGAGCTTAGCTTTGAACATGAGCTCATAGGTGGCAGTGAACTTGAGATAAGTATCACTTTCTTTTCCTTGTATTTTTCCTTGCACCTCATTGTTTAGAAGATTCTCTATTCATTGCATGAATTTTAAAGCTTCTCTATGTTATTGTTGGTTGTTAACTATGGATGAAATCATGAATTTGAGTTCTACTCTCTGTCTCCTTATAGTAAGAAAAGAGTGCCAACTCTGTGTTTTCAAATTTATCTTGGCAATTACCACTGATACATCAAATCTCTCCCTCTTAGCATGTTTCATTACTTTTCTTGACTGTCGAATATTTCGGTTGTGCATAGTTTAAATGGATCTCATGTTTTCACTGATAGTCAGATATGAAACACGGGCTCAATGATTTGAAAGAACTCAGCATTTTTTATATGAAACTCATCTTGGCTAGAAGAACTCAAGGCTTTTACTGGTATTTGGACTTGGGCATGGGTTGTAGCTTGATCATGACTCTAACTGCAATGAGCTCGAGTTCAATAAAGAGCTCATGAGCTATGATGGCACTTGTCTGATTTGCCCATGGGTTTAGAGTAGAAGTGAGGAGCTCTAACTATGACTGCAAGATTATGACTAAGATAAGTATCTATCTCCTCTGGTGTTTACACTCGAACCTTTTTCTTATATGTTGGAGTTGTTTGTGATACTTTCATTACATTTTAACTAGCATGCTCATTAACCATTATCAACTGAAACTTGATTCCCCTTAGCTGTAAGCTTCACCAAAGATATTCAAAAAGTGAACATGTCTTTCAAATCTATTGAAAACTTTTCTCCCCGTGTGCCATCATCATCTGGATTCATCTTTTATTATTACCAGTTGTCTTAAGCCTTGTCCACAACTAATATCTCTGCATTATACTTTGATCACCATTGTTGTTGAGTTGTGATCTTGCAATAATGGCTTGAATATAACCTCATGCTATTTGAATAATTTGAAATGCTCAGTTGTACAGAGGTTGACTAATCTTTATACTATTGTAACTTGAAGCAATAACCTTGTTAATTCTTTGTTGTCACTGTTATTTGAATTTATCTTTGAGCTAAAGATATCAGAATTTATTATGTAAAATAAAAGTGACAGAGACCAAGTTGTAGCTATTGAATCAGTATTGAATCATTGGTAACAGTAATGTATCTTTTAATAATAGTAATGTATCTTGTAATAATAGTAATGTATCTTGTAATAAGGCTGGTAGTGAACATTTCCTACATATTTTCCTCTTTGTCTTATCAATGAAATTTTCTTATGAGGTTCGAGCATGGGCTTGTGACACCCATAAATAGATTTCAGTGACCATGAACTTGATATTTTGAATTTTCTCAGCATATGAACAATATTTGAATAGCACTTATTCTATGAGCACCATGATGAAAAGTATATTGCATCTCTTTTGATTTTTTTGACTTTAACACATAATTTGTTTAAATAATGCATCTCTCTGTTCAACTTGAAGACATCAAAACTAACACATTATGTTAGTGAACATGACCTAGTGATCAATTTTGAGCATCCATCAGACCATTGGTGTGCTCACTAACATAATGATGTACTATTGTCTTTTAGCACTATTTTTCACTTTATGTGCATGCTCATTTTGTTATTGCATTAAATATATGCATCTATGAAAGAATCTGATATTGTATGATGTTTCATTCTTTGCATTCCTTAGATCCAGTTGGATCTAACAAACTCTTAACCATGATACAAGACAACCCCTAAAGACTTAGAACCAGACAGATGCAGACTCAAGATGAAGACTAGAGACTTGGACTAGACATGAAAACTAGCTCTTGATATGCAGACTCCTAAAGGAAATGCAAAGGACCCACTTATACCTTTATCTCTTCTTTCTATTCTATCTATTGTACTCTATTTATTGATATGAGATATGAAGTATGAAAGAACATTTGTAAATTACATTTAGTATAGATACACAATGTAATGATCAATATTGATTTGAAAATTTTGACACATGATCAATACTTGGAGTACAATTTTAAAAATTTAATATTGAATGCAACAAAAAAATGCTAATTAACATCACCTGAAAAGCACTATTAAATGAAAGTACCTAATGCACCCTTTTCCTATTTATCTATTATTTTGCATGATGAAAAAAATAGGGTAACAATTTTGGTGAGTTATGCTGGATGTATGCCCGCTAGACATGGACTCAAACCTTATCCTTAGGCAATAGGAATCAGATAACTAGAACATGCATGAATGCAACCTTATTGAAATGAAAATGCACCTAAACCTAGACTCATGCAACCTAAAACCTAGTGCTGGACTGCACTTATTGAAATGAAAACCTAAACCTAACCTACTTTAACCATCTTGAAGCCTAGCTAAACAAAACCATTCACTGATTGTGAAAAATAAATTCCCATCCTCCTCAGTTTACAATAATCAACCTGCTTCTAGAAAGCTATTATAAGATGAACATGGGAGATATATTTGATCATTTGCTTGACAAGGATCTAATTGATAAAGTTCTTACTTACTTGGTTAAGCTAATTGTAAACACCATTATTTTGAAGAGAATCAGCAAACATCAATAGGACTTTTCTTACTTGGTAATTGGAACAATAAGTTGTTTGAATTCCTTCTCAGCTTCATCCTACAGAGGTGCTAGTACAACTTGTTCTTCTTTATTAGCCTCGTTCCTAGCCAAATGTTTGATAGGACAGCCTTATCTGATAATGAACTTGGAGCTCTCTTTAATAGATACAGGTTCCAAAGAAATAACTTCAGTTTGATTGAACTCCTCATTGTGTTGGCTGGAAATAATCTCCTCCTGTAGCTTGTAGATGCTTTCCAAAAGTGTGGGCTTGACATCAAGATGCAAGAAGAACTGCTCCATCTCATCCAAAAAATGATCATCATCTTCTTCTTCTTCTTCTTTATTATTTTGTAGGAGAAGTACATTCCTATCAGCACAAATATTCTAATTTGCTAAAATCTTCTTTGTCTCATCTTGTTCAGAAAGATCCTGCTTTAGCCTATTAGCAACTTTCTTTTCAATGCTCTTCTTATCTTGTTCCAGCTGAAGGAACTTTTCAATCTACATTTGATAAGCTTATTTATACTTCATTTTTTAAGGGATCAAGATTCCTATTGTCTTTTTGAGATCTTGAAGCTTTTTTTCATGGGAATCCTCCTAAGCTTTCAATTCTCTTTCTTTCTCTAACTAAAATTCATGACCATGATTAAACATGGAAACCATCAACTCTTGAAATTTCTCATTAAATTATTGATTAGCTCTCAGTTCCTTCTCATAAGCATTCTTCTAAACTTTCAACTCTTCATAAGCATCCTTCTGAGCTTGCAACTCTCCTACCATCTTGGCCTCATAAACCTTCTTTTGAGTCTCCAGCCCTTCTATAAGTTTGGCTTCATTCCTCTTGTATTGCTCCACTAGATACCTCCTATAACCTTGATCTTGCTGAGCCAATGCTTGTTGTTGTTGGATCTAGGCATGATAAGCATGCTCTTCTAGTTTTCTATTCATATCATCAATCTGGATATGCAAATTCTGCAACATACTTGCAGTATCTCTATTTTGTGAACCATTATCATTTGCAGAATAATGAAAATCATATTGTGTTTGCTGACCTTGATAGGGCTACTGAAAATGATACTCTTGAATAGAATTCAATTGAAATGATGGAAAATAGCTCCTAATCTTTGCAACTAGCTCATCTTGCTCCATGGATCATCAGATATGCAAAATGTGACCTCTTTTAGGTCTAAATCTTGCTGATTGCACACCAGAACCAACAAGTAATACAATGCAATTTGACCATTTCATTGAAGAACGTGTCCCACCGGGTGTGCCAAAAATTGTTCAAGATTAGAACTGTCACCCTAACTTAGGCATTTGGGCTCCTCAACAATTTCATCCTAACAATGGAAACCTCCTCGAGCTGTAGGTGGACTCTGATTGAGGAGGAATCTCCAGATTCTAGGCCGGTTCCTATTTGATTTAGAATATCAACTCCTGACTTAAAAATTGATTGGGAAAGGGGAGAAAGAAATAAAATTGAATGGGTAATAGGGTGATACACCAAAACTTGCTACAGATCTATCAGGATCCTCAAACCAGCATCTCACAATTACAAGACCACTAAGATTTGCATTTATCACTTCTCTATTCAACATAAAGGTTGACTAGAATTATCTATTAGGGTTCACACCACTAACAATAAAAAATGACAACAAACTTACATATTTTGCAAAAAGGCCTAATTTTTTATAACATAGGAGAGGAATTGGAAATAATTCACTTTACCAAATCACATAAAATACAACACTTCATGTAGAAAAGAAGAATAGGACTGGATTTGATACTCAAAAATGATTCAATCAAAAAAGCCTATTTTATTTCCTTCAAAAACCTATAAAAATGGTTACAAACTGCAAAAAAGGGGCAGAGGAATGAATATATTCACTCAACCTTACTTTTTCACTATTCCGAACCCCTAAAACTGACAATTTGACTCCCTTAAGAAGTCCTCCAAACCTTAATCTGGAAATCCAATCACCCCTAGAGAAACTCCTAGAAAAGCTCAATTTTAGCCATAAAATAGCCACTAAATTATCTCCAAATCTAGCTCCTAAAATTTAGCCCAAAAATTACTTTTAATATTGGTAATTTATAATATATCTTTAAAAAAATATTACCAATATTATTACAAAAAGTTTATTGAGATAAACTCAATATTAACACCTAACCCCCAAAAATAAAAATCAAACCTAGGCCTATAGACCTAAGTTTAAATTTTTACAAAATTTAAATCAAGGCATCATGCCATTCGAATACAAATTACAACTCAAAATTGAAAAATCTTTTGAAGCACATGTAAGTTGAAACTTTGCAATTCTCGAGCTGGTTGTCCATGTACACTGCAACATTTATTAGCATTTAATTTTTCTATTATGGACTTCAGAGTTTATCAAATCTAGCATTTGCTTGGTCTTCGATCCAATTGATTCTCACATTGCTTTTGATATTTGGGGAAAAGACTAAAGTCCAAACCCTAGTTCATGGCCATCATCTATAGAAAAATCCCTCTGTGTTTGATTTGCCTCTATGATTCTGGAAGTTTATTTGGCAAATCACTGGTAGTGATCTCTGTGAAGCTTTCTCTGTATGAAACTCGGGTTTTGATTGCTTAAGAGCTTGAGTTTCCTTGATCTGGCACTTACTATGTGACTGTTTCTTTATATCCTTATCCTTCTCTAGCTATGATTTGCTAGACATGCAAGCTTTAATT
Organism: Chamaecyparis obtusa; assembly: GCA_027943335.1. Taxonomy (NCBI): domain Eukaryota; kingdom Viridiplantae; phylum Streptophyta; class Pinopsida; order Cupressales; family Cupressaceae; genus Chamaecyparis; species Chamaecyparis obtusa. The sequence continues at coordinate 280,699 of BSBK01007590.1, read as the reverse complement.
GACACAAGCCTCATACCCAAGAGTTCGGCTTGACTGTGGCTTTTACTTGTATGGCTCAGTTGGAAGCTATGACTGGCTCTCAAGGGTGAAACATGGGTTGTTTCTCTTGTGATCTCGGGCTATGAAGAAAACTCAACATCACTAGTTTTTATGTGGTGAAGAGCTTAGCTTTGAACATGAGCTCATGGGCGGCAGTGAACTCGAGATAAGTATCACTTTCTTTTCCTTGTATTTTGCTTTTCACCTCATTGTTTAGAAGATTCTCTATTCATTCAATGAATTTTAAAGCTTCTCTCTATTATTGTTGGTTGTTAACTATGGATGAGATGATGAATTCAAGTTCTACTCTCTGTCTCCTTATGGTAAGAAAAGAGTGCCAACTCTTTGTTTTCAAATTTATCTTGGCAATTACCATTGATACATCAAATCTCTCCCTCTCGGCATGTTTCATTACTTTGCTTGACTATCGAATAGTTCAGTTGTGCATAGTTTAAATGTATCTCACATTTTCACTGATAGCTGGCTATGAAACACGGGCTCAATGATTTGAAAGTACTCAACATTGTTGATATGAAACTCAGCTTGGCTGGAAGAACTCATGACTTTTACTAGTATTTGGACTTGGGCATGGGTTGTAGCTTGATCATGACTCTAACTGCAATGAGCTCAAGTTCAATATAGAGCTCACGGGCTGTGATGGCACTTGTCTAATTTTCCCATGGGTTTAGACTAGAAGTGAGGAGCTCTGACTGTGACTACAAGCTTATGACTAAGATAAGTATCTATCTCCTCTGATGTTTACACTCGAACCTTTCTCTTGTATGCTAGAGTTTTTTGTGATACTTTCATTACATTTTAACTAGCATGCTCATTAACCATTATCAACTAAAACTTGATTCCCCTTAGTTGTAAGCTTCACCGTACATATTCAAATAGTGAACATGTCTTTCAAATCTATTGAAAACTTTTCTCCCCATGTGCCATCATCATCTGGATTCATCTTTTATTATTACCAATTGTCTTAAGCCTTGTCTACAACTAACATCTCTGCATTATACTTTGATCACCATTATTGTTGAGTTGTGATCTTGCAATGTTGGCTTGAATATAACCTAATGTTGTTTGAATCATTTGAAATGCTCAGTTGTACATAGGTTTACTGGTCTTTATACTATTGAAATTGGAAGCAATAACCTTGTTAATTATTTGTTGTCACTGTTATTTGAATTTATCTTTGAGCTAAAGATATCAAAATTTATTATGTAAAATAAAAGTGACGGAGACCAAGTTGTAGCTACTGAATTAGTATTGAATCATTGGTAACAAAAATGTATCTTGTAATAAGGCTGTCAGTGACCATTTCCTGCATATTTTCCTCCTTGTCTTATTAATGAAATTTGTTTATGAGGTACGAGCACGGGCTCGTGACACCCATAAATAGATTTCAATGACCATGAACTTGATATTTTGAATTTTCTCAGCATATGAACAATATTTGAACAACACTTATTCTATGAGCACCATGATGAAAAGTATACTGCATCTCTTTTGATTTTTTTGACTGTAACACATAATTTGTTTAAACAATGCATCTCTTTGTTTAGCTTGAAAACATCAAAACTAACACATTAGGTTAGTGAACATGACTTAGTGATCAATTTTGTGCATCCATCAGACCACTTGTGTGCTCACTAACATAATGTTGTATTGTTATCTTTTAACATTGTTTTTCACTTTATGTGCATGCTCATTTTGTTATTGTATTAAATATCATAAATATATGTAGCTATGGGAGAATCCGATATTGTATGATGTTTCATTCTTTGCATTGCTTAGATCCAATTGGATCTAACAAACTCTTAACCATGATACAAGACAACCCCTAAAGATTTAGAACCAGATAGATGCAGACTCAAGATGAAGACCATAGACTTGGACTAGACACGACAACCAACTCCTGATATGCAGACTCCTCAAGGCAATGCAAAGGACCCACTCATACCTCTACTCTTCTTTCTATTCTGTCTATTGTACTCTATTTATTGATATGAGATATGAAGTATGAAAGAACAATTGTAAATTACATTTAGTATGGATGCACAATGTAATGATCAATATTGATTTGAAAATTTTGACACATGATCAATACTTAGAGTATAATTTTAAAAATTTGATATTGAATGCAATAACAAAATGTTGATTCACGTCACCTTAAAAGCACTGTTAAATGAAAGTACCTCGTGCACCCTTTTCCTATTTATCTATTATTTTGCATGATGAAAAAAATAGGGTAACACTATACTCGATCTTGCAATGAAACTTTACTGACATGCTGATATGACCAAAGTGAACCTCCAAGGAAGAAAATAGAACATTTTGAGCTCAAATGAAAAAAAATTACTAAAAATAGTAGCACTGTACAAGATAGCCCTTATTGAAAAGAAACCAGAAAATATATTTTTGGGTGATGCAAGATTTCCCTTACACCCAGGATGCTCTTGCATTGTGGTCATACCTCTTAAATTCCTCTGGGAGCTTCTAGAAATTGGCTATCATATCATCTCACTATGAAGGAGGCTCAAATGGAGTTCTCTATTTGTTGATAGAGATATTGTCCAATAGGAGTTTACTCAAAACAATTAGTACCTCATCAACACTCTTCTCATTGTCTCTAAACACCCTATTGTTCCTTTCCTTGCACATACACCAAGATATATGCAAGTGTATTTTTTTCCATAGCTATTTAAGGAGGGGTGGTGGGAGGGTCTTTGCCAATCCAAAAAAAATTGTTGAAGGTCATTTTGAAAATTCCATTGCAAGTTGATTCTTTGAAGAAGATGTTGCCAGACATAGGAAGAAAACTTGCACTGGATGAACATATGAGGCATTGTTTCAGTATCCTATTTACAAAGATAACATTAGTTTAGGAGTTGGATGCCTTGATTCTAAAGTTTTTCAAGGGTTAGGATTTTTCCATGAATGGAGGCCCACCAAATTTATTTTGGGGGAATGAGTTGAGAATTAAACACTCTCTTTGAGCTATTAGAGTCACCATTGAACTTAAGCAGTGAAATATAAGTAGATCTAAAAGAGTAAAATTCAAAGGGTTGCATAGTCCAAATAAGTTTATCCTCCCTAGGGAACAAAGGAAGTCTGACCCACAACAAGAGGTAGTGAAGATTAGTATCCAAGAGGAGGAGTTCAATACTATTATTGAAGTGCAACAAAATATTTTTCTGTCTGCCCTTGGGGGTGAAGTAGTCAGCAAAACAATGTATCCTAGAAAAGACTTAGTGTGTCTCATGAGAGTAGTAAAATTAGTGTTTGTAAGAGGCTTATTCCCCAACCATTTTGTTGGTTCCCAAATCAAAAGAATTGGAAAGTTCTAAGATTATACTTGATTCTGTGTTCAAACTTTCCACTTGATTTGGCCAATGAAGAGGAACAACCAAATTATGGTTGACTTCCTCTACACTTCAGGATTTGCAAGACCTAGGTGGGTACACCTATTCTTCAATTGAATCTTTTTATAGAAGATTGTGTTCTCTATCTATCTTCTACTTCCACTTCTACACTTTTACTTGTATAATTCTCCTACTAAACTTTGATTTATTCTTTGAATAAGTTTTATCTGATATACCAGTGCCTTCTCCTCATTTGGGAAAAAGAGTCATCCACTTTCAAACCTACATTTAACTCTAAAAGACATTTTTTAAACCCTCCCTTGGATGGATTTGTCAACTACCCAACCTCCAATTCTATATAGCTGTATGATATATTCACAACTAGTCTAATTGAATTTAACTTCCCTATGAAAGAAAAATTAGAAAAGATACAATAGGAAAAATTAATCTAAGATGTATCTTCATGTTCTAACTATGTAACAACACACAATTTATTCACACATTGACATAGAGTAGCAATTATCAATCATAGATAATTATAATAAAGAACTGATTCAAACATGAGATAATCCATAACTCAATTGAAAAGAAGAAAGATGGAACTTTTATTAACTCCTCTTCATAATATATTACATTTTGATATGATATTATATTATTCAATCTGAATGCTTATCCCTCTTTACATTTTACACCACACATATACATGTGGTTGAATAGTTTTGACACCCCTTTAGGGTGAAAATACACCACCATATTTTTAAAAAAATTGAAAAAACTAATCAAATAATTAAATAATAACCACCTATCTTTCAGATTTCGATTTGGTCAGAAACACAAAATACTTGGTGAAAAGCTAATATTTTAACTAGAGCTTGGAAATTTTATTTTCTAAAATGGGTCATGTTTAGATTTTTTATTTTCAATTGTTATCATCCTTTGTCGATACTATTTTTGCAGTAGGTCAAAATTCCAACATCTCTGAAACCTTCACTCACAAAATTCTAATTGTTCCTTTCACAAAGCTTCTTTCCTTAATCCTTTAGATTTGAATTGAAAATAATATAATGTTTTATCCCATGTCATGTGATCTATCATCTCATAAATTATTGGGCATGGAGTTTAGGAGGTCTTTTTTATGGTTTTATCAATATATGGAACTCCAAATTTTGCCAAAAATTTAGATAATCTATATTCTTGAATTGGATGGATCATACCAACACCTTATTTCACAACGTCTTCCTGTGGGTGGATGAAAACTAGTAAATTCATTTTTATCATTATTTTGATCAATACAACTTTGTAAAAGCACATTCCCTTTTGTGAAATTAGAAACATCCTCAAGGTCATGCTCCACTTTACACATATCCAAAACTTCAGTATCAATGTTATTGCCCGAAGTCCCCATAGTGTCAAAATTTGAAACATCATTTATACTTTTTCCCACTTCCTCTGATGATAATACCACATTTTTGGCATTATATTGTCCATCCCCAAAATTTGGCATACCGTTTACACTATCTGAAGATATCCCATCGTCTCTTTAGAGTTGATTTGAAAATTTGAAAAAATGATTTGCAAGCACATACTGAAAAGACACCAAGTAGCCATATGTTTTTTCATTATAGAAAGGGTTTTGCAACATCTGAAGATCATTTTCACAAGAATATTTTTCTTGTTCACTTGTTTCACTATCAATGTATTCGTCTTCACTACTATATCCATTTATCTCATACATTGACATATTATCCTTCTACTCACAGTAACAAACATCACTATCTTCATAGTCAATTCTATCTTGAGGCACTGAACTATCACCAAGTTCCTTTTCTTCTTTTGCATCCTGCATATCCCTGTCAAAATCAATGTGTGATGGATGAAATTTTGAGCAGCTCTTATATGCAAGCCTATGACATTCCTTGTCCAACAAATCTAAAATTTGTTCTCTATTGAGAAAATATTCTTTATTAATTTTATTTCTATCATCTACATCTATTTTACAGGACCTCTCATCACAAGAGTCATCCAGACATGAACCAATGACAAGTTTTCTTTCTTTCATGTTCTTTTCTCTAATGAGTTCTTTTACTACATCAGGCAATACATGTTTGAGTATTTTAAATATGTATCCATAGTTGGAGTTATCATTTTATTTTCATCCACTGAAAGAATCATTTGCAGGAGAAGTATAAGGTTCTAAATCCATGTTGTGATCTTGATTTTCTTTTTGTGTATACATGTCCCCATATTCTTTAACTACACCATGAAATTCATCTAGAAACTACTGTTTGAGTTCCTCCCATGATGAGATACTCTAAGGGGGTATAAAACTAAAATAAATGCTTTCATTATCTGTTAATGATCTTGAAAATAATCTCATAGTCACATCCTCTAAAAATAAATTATGATCTTTAATAAAATTACAAAATTCTTGCACATGCTCAACTAGTGATTCCAATCCATCTCCACAAAATTTCGGCACATATTGTTTTAGCTCAAGAGGAAATTTTTTCCAATCTCCAAGGATGTTTAGTGCTTCATATGCTTCGATGAGACATACTTTTCTTCGTATGTATGGTGGTGGTTGTGAATCAAAAACATTTGGGTTTTCATTTGTATATGTATTTTGGTACATACCGAATAATTGAATTTGTAACTTTTTACTTTATTTCATTAGGCTCCTATCACTAGAGTCACCACCTCTTTCAAAGAGGAAATCTTACTTATCTCCTGCTAAGTCTTCTCCCTCAGTTGAGTCACTGATTGAAATACTTTGTCAATTGTCAGAGTTGTCACCTCTTTTCGAGGAATATGCTTTTATTGTTCTAAGTCCTGATATCCAATAGGGTCTATATTATGCTACCAAAGATTATGGAAAACTTGTTAAAAACTCCCCAACAGAGTCACCAATTTGTTGGGAGACTCGGATGGGGAAAATTGAAACTATCCAATCTTTAGAAAATTATCACCAGAGATTCTAGGTAAACATCAACACTATCTTTCACATATAAATACCCAGTGGAGTCGCCAATCTGTTGGTTCCCAAATCAACAAATTGAAAAGTTCTAAGATTATACTTGATTCTATGTTCAAAATTTCCACCTGATCTAGCCAATGAACATGAACAACCAAATTATGGTTGACTTCTCCTACACTTCAGGCTCTAGAGGACCTAGGCAGGTACACCTATTCTTCAATTGAGTCTTTTTATAGAAGATTATGTTCTCTATCTATCTTCTACTTCTCCTTCTACACTTTTACTTCTGTAATTCTCCTACTAAACTTTGATTTATTCTTTGAATAAGTTTTATTTGATAGACCAGTGCCTTCTCCTCACTTGGGAAATAGATTCATCCACTTTCAAACCCTATGTATAACTAAAAGATAATTTTTAAATCCTCTCTTGGATGGGTCTGTACACTACCCAACCTCCAATGCTATATAACTATACGATATCTTCATAGTTAGTCTAATTGAATTTAACTTTCCCTATTGCTAATAAGCCATTTGAGGCCATCTTTTAGTAGGGGTCTACATTTGGTAATATTGTTCCAAATTTTAGAACCCATAAGGAGACCATTCAAGCCAAGGACCCGATGAGAGCATTCATGGTTAAGGTATTTAGCTTTCATAATTCTGCACTAATCTGCCTTACCAATAGCAAGCTTCCACCCCATCTTGGAAATGAGAGCTTTTTTCAAGTTAGTAATTTTTCTAACTCCCAATCCCCCTTGGAATTTAGGGTGACAAACCATGTCCCACTTGACAAGCACCATTCTTTTCTTCTCTTCCATTCCAGTCCATAGGAAGGTCTTATGAATTCTCTCCAATTTGTCAGCCATGGCTCTAGTAATTTTGAATATAGAAAGAAATTGATTTTGAATATGTATTATGTTGTATTTAAAGACATTTGTTCATTTATTAATTTTCAAAACTCTAGGAGTTATCAACAAATATGTATTACAATCATTATGTGAATCTTAAAGTTTTGCAATTAAAATTCTGATTTCACACCTCATCAACCTTTTCACTAGTCATTGTGAGTCAACATAATACATTTATGTTTATTTGTGTGTTATGTAGTTGTATGTAAAGATTTTTAATCATTCATTCATTTTTAAATGTTTGTGGTATTATTATAGTGCAATTTAAGTATCCCTTCTTTGTAAAGATTAGTTTTAATAATTAGATTTTTTATTCATCGTCTAGGTTCTAATCAATATGTAGAGACTTGACCTAAGCCATTTTTTTAATCATTATTTGAATTTTAAATGTAGGAAATTCAAATTCAAATATTACACCTTACCAATCTTTCATTAGTTCTTGTTAGTCAAAATAGGACCCATTCATGTTGAGTTTTGTGGTATGTTGATGTATTCCAAGATGCTTTGGCATTCATTCATTTTTAAATTATCTTGGAGTTGTCTAAAAATTTGAAATTTAATTTGCAATATCATTTGTTAGTCATTATTAGTCAACCTAGGACACATTAATGTTGATTTATGTGTTATGTTGTTGTATATGAAGATGTTTGTTCATTTTTTCATCTTTATTACATAAAACTTATCGACAAATATGTAGTGCAACCAATTTTTGAATCTTAAACTTTTGAAATTCATATTCAAATTTGATAGCTCGCCAACCTTTTCATTAATCATTAGTAGTCAACATAGGATATATTTACATTGATTTAAATGTGTTATGTCTTTACATTTAAAGATGGTTATTCATTTTTATTGTCATAAATTTAATCTTGTGCAATTCTTCATTACAGAATGCCTTCACTTAAGCCAAAATCAAATTTCCACCTAAGCCTCCATCTCATCTCACTTGCCTTGTCATTTATTTTTTTCTAAATCCTCTACCATGAGGCCTATTTGATTCAAGGAACATGCCTATCATGGAGACATTCATGTAGCACATACTCATCTTGTGAATCTTTAAACCAGAGTTGGTTGTTTGGATGTTACACATTCTAATTATAGTAGTTGTGTAATGCCTCTGGTAGCAGGTCACCAACATTGGGATTCTTTCTAGCTTGTGAAAACCCTCAATTATCCTACCTTTATTTCCATCTTCTTGATCATTCAAATCACTTTTGGATAGCTTCTTCATCCCTCTTGGATCTTTTTATCATTTGAAGTTCTTTCACAACCTCCTTGCAACTCTTTGGCCATTTGGCATCATTGCTCCACGATGTCTCTTTTATTCAAGCTTGCTCTCACCTTCAATCCACCAAGCTCCAACTTCTTAGCTTCCAAAGGAAGTGATCTTATCCCTCACACTTGTTAATTGTATTTGGTTTTAAGAATATCAATAATTCTTAATTGTTTATCCACTATAATTTATCATTTTTTAGTTATTATTTATCATACAATGTACCTTACATATCTTTAGAGGTGGAAACACCAAAATACGGGTTTGACTTTGGTAAACCTCTCAAACAATTATCCCGATGCTTTTCTTTCCTTCTTATATGTAGATTCAAGAGTGGAATAGAGTAACATATTGAGAGTTTTCTACAAATGGATCATGATATCTCTTCTCTTATTCTCTTAAGCTAGTTTATTTTCTTTATGCTTAGTATTATAGTCTCTATTGTTTGCTTTTATTGATTTCATAGTTATATTAGTGTATTTTTTAGTATTTTACCTTGTTGGTTTTGGTCTCTATACTCTCTCTATATAAGATGCACACATGTCACATTGGGGTCCTGAATCTACACTATAGTCCTAGGTACATACATGTGTTCAAGACAGTGAGTTATCAAAGTTCGTTCCTTGGTCTTTACTAACTGCTCTTTTATTTCTAGTATTTCAGTTAATTTGCATTCACAAGTAATCTTAATTCCAATTGAACTAATCAATCTCCCTAACTACCAAAGCACTAGTAGAATCAAAGTGGCATTTGGATGATTTGTCCCTTGAGATTTCATTAATATTGAGGGTGGTGAAGTTCCTTCTCCACATTTTGGTAAACCTAATGTGAATGAAAGATTCATTTGTAGTTATCTTCAAGAAATTTTTGGAATGTTGTAAGGTGCTTCAACAAGCTTAACAACCTATACTTCTTCGAGAATGGTCATGAGAAGATCCTTAAAACTAAATATTCCTCCTAAACAGTATAGTCCTACTAGATTGGGCCTAATGTTTATCATAATGTTGATCCTAATGACCCTTTTGGATCTCATTCCTTTGGAAAAAAATTGGGAATCAGCAGTTTACCTAAATTTGGTTCTTAAAAAATAACTCCAAAAAACTCTCCTCCAAAGTCTTGTCCTACTATAAACCATGCATCTACTCTTACAATCCACTTCGATAAGATTTTGTCTCACTAGGAGGAGTTAAAGGATTTTTAAGGATTTCTTCATAAAAAAATGTCTACTCTAAGGTTGGCTCTTCCATTAGCAACCTAAGGGAAATGCTAATGTCATATGAAAATGACCTCAAAGTGCTAATAGCATTGAGAAAAATAATGGGAACTCATGTATCTACCACTCCACCTAACCCCTAGGACACTTAGTTCGATGCCACTAGTTCATAGATGAGTGTCACTATATGTAGGCTAATTGTGCACATGGTAGAACTAGGTCTTAACATCAATCCCCTCTCTAGAAGTTCCATTCCTAACATCATTATGGGTTGGGTTCATCTAGGGTATGTAATGACCCATTTTTTAGCTAAATTGGAAAGCCAAGTAAATTACCCAATTTCTCATTCGTACTTTGTAAAATGATTACAATTAAAACAAGTAAAGATGTTACAAGATAATAATTTCCATTTTTGATATGAATATGTGAAAAAATTGATATTGAATGGATAGCAATGTTTGATATAAAAAATGCTATGAATGTTATTGCTTTATCACTAGTGGCGATAAGGGGATGATTCTATGTTTGATATATGATATGCTTATGTATTTATTTTAACAATTTTATTACTATATCTTATATGTCAAATTGGTTATGCAATGTATTGATATCACTTTCTTAACAATAATATGTTGTTGTTTATGATTTGTATTTGTAATCTTAAAACTTCAATGATGAATGCTACTTATTTTTTACACCTTATAAGCCTACCATGTATCCAATTATCACTTATAGTGAGGATATTGTTGTGTCTGATATGAACTTATAAATATGCAATGATCAGATTGTGTCTAATTACAATATATAAATTATATGCCCCTGATTCTAGGAAGAGACAATTCACTCAAATAAAGTAGGTTCAATATTGGACTAAATAAAAATTAAGGTAATATTTGATGATGATTGAAAGAATGCATTTGATATCCCTTTTATACTTTGTCATGTTGAAGGGGTGTAATCCTTAATACTCTAAGAGTAACATCCTTTCCTGAATCTATCCATTTGCCCTGTCCTTTGTTGGTTGTTGATCACAACTTACCTTATCTTTGTTTAGATGATGCCTCTTGGATTAGAATATACTTATAGTATCCTTAACGTCAACCAAGTTTAATATATTGTTGATATCCTTTTGAGGACCTTTTGAGGAATCACCACCTTATTTTATGATTTGAATTTTTGGTTACGAGTTCATTGAATTAGTAACCAATTGAATAACAAATTAATATAATTAGTGTTGATTATTGTAACCATTGGTGACTTAATAATTATCATGATTTCTTATAACAAACATTGGCTGATTGTTGACATGTTAATATTGTATCTGTTGACCATTATCACTATTGAATCTCCTTGGTTAATTAACTCCCTTAATAGATACACTTGTGTTGAATAAGATATTTATTACCTTCTCGTTAATTTCATGGATACTCACCATAGTTTCTCTATTAGCGACCATGATACTCCTCCACATGAAGTATAAAATTGGATGCATGAAGACACACAACATACATGGAGTATGCACATTAATGCACAAAGACATGAAGCAAACATGTAGTATACACATGATAAATGCTTTGTTGAAATAAGCCAAGGTTAGGGAGATGTTTTACAAAATTTATTTCTTCGCTATGTTCTTGACTATAAACCCTCCTACAAAGTGATCACAAGTTAGCATATAAAAATGTGATCATGCTTTTATTGCTCATGAACAAATTTGATTTATAGAGATGATAAGTTTGACTATGGTCATCTCATACTAAACCCAAGAGTGGGGCTTTGGCCCCCTTTTCCTCATCATATCTTTGACATCCATGCTAGGGGGTTTACTTAGTAGGATGCTTGTCTTGCTTACTTATCCATTGCCTCATCTCCTTTGGCTTAGAAAAAAGTAAAGGTTCTTGTGAAAGGGTGTCCTTAGTGATTCTCCCTTAATCGTAGTGTAGTAGGGCTCCCTCATAGCCTTTCTCCCTTAACTATCATTGCAATAGGGTGCCCTTAGTAGTTCTCCCTTAACTAGTACTACAATAGGCTTCCCTAGTAGTTCTCCCTTTATCATAGAGAAATAAGGTTCCCTCATAGTGGTTCTCCCTTAATTGCTACTACAATATGGTGCCCTAGAGATTCTCCCTTGATTGCAAACTCAGTTGTAATGGTACTTGCAAAGGTTCCCTAGCACTTCTCCCTTTATTACAGAGTAATAGAGTGCCCTAGAAATTCTCCCTTAATTACAAACTTGGTTGGAAAGGTACTTGCAATAGGGTACCCTAGAATTTCTCCCTTTATTGTAGAGTAGTAGGATGCCTTCATAGCATTTCTCCCTTAACTGCTACTACAATATGGTGTCGTAGAAATTCTCCCTTAATTGTATATTTGGTTGGAAAGATACTTGCAATAGGGTGCCCTAGCAATTCTCTCTTTCTCACAAAGTAGTAGGGTGTCCTCATAGTGGTTATGCCTTAACTGCTACTACAATAGGGTGCCCTAGAGATTCTCCCATAATTGCAACTATTTTTCCTCTTTAATTAATTCATATTATATATTTTATCTACTATGGCCTTCATCTGGAGAATTCTAAAGGCATTTAAGGTAACACCTTGAGTAGAATTGTGAGAAAAAATGAAAATTTAAAATTTTCAGTATCTTTCTATGTTTTAGAGAAGTGCATTTTTGGAGGCCTTTAGAGAAGAATTGAGAGTTGAAACTATTGTTCATCCCTTGACATGGTTTGCTAAGGGTCTAAAGTTAGGTCTCCTGAAGACCTTTCCAATGATGTATGTCATTACAAATTATGACTAGCGGGCTAAACGTTATGACCCTATAACGTTGGGGTAGAAAAATGTCAAAATGATATATTTTTTACAAAGTCCATGGGATCTTTCCTTCAAACTCCTCCACTTTTCAAAGTGTGTTCACTATAGCGAGCATTGCATGTCAACACCATGGAGTTTTTAAGGCTAAATGGAAGGAAATGCAAAGGAAATCCTGCTAGAGTCCAACATGTTAGCATCACAAAGTTTCATATGCCTTCGTACAAGACTTTCCCCCTCCAGGTTCTACTGTTGCGAGACATGTCCAGTCTATAGTTACATCACTCAAAAGGTAGCAAGGCCCTCTTTCTTCAAGGAAAAATGGTAACTATAGTACCCACCCATAGTTTTCTTTTAATTTTTATATTGCCAAACTCTTTTAGGCCACTTTTGTGTGTGCGTTGATATTTCAGTTATTATTTGTTTTGGGTGTATGACATTACATGGTGATTTTGATGATTGAATAATTATGGATATTATATACTTGGAGTTAGATGATGTATTTTACTTTGATGATGATTATTTATATGTTCAAAATGATGCTTATGGTTATAATTTTACTTACCCCATACTTACATGTGTATGGTTATCATGTACACTTTTACTTTCCTATTTGACGTGTTTGATATGGTTTAGGGATGAAGTCATAGTTACCTACTTATAGGATCCACACGATGTCTCGATCCTCACCATTGCTTGTTATATATAGATATGTATGTACATGCTTGTCTTTAATGCAGGTTTATAGGTACTAAATATCAATTTCCCTGAATTATCACGATGAGTGTGCCCTATTGCAAGTCTCAATGACAAAAGAGGGGAGATAATGTTCAGATCCAAATCCCAACCTAAACCATTCTATTATCTTGAAATAGTGGGCAAGATTTTGATATTTTACCCTTCTTGAATTTGTCTAGCTAACGTGAGTTTATAGTCTTTCCCCTTGAGCATGGTTATGGTTTTATTGGTTCAGTTGATTTCTAGTTAGTTGATATGATTGTTATAATTAGATAATTTATTTAGATTAATAATGAGATTTAAATAAATTAGATCTTTCTATTTATAGTTATTTTAATTATTGGCATATTTAATTAATAGAAAGTAATTAGATACGTTTATTAAATTTAAAGATTTAACTAAAAGGCTTATTATGGAAATACAAGTATTTAATTAATGAAGATTAATTAAATATATTTCTTTTAAAATTTAACTAATTATAAAATTCAAAATTTTCAAATAAAATGTAATTTATTAATTGAAAATAAAATAACATGTGGAAAATAGCATTAGACTAAATGTTATTAATTTAATTTAATTTAAATACAATTTAGTTGCACAAATCAATTTGGAATAAATAAATAAAAGAATTAGTAAATTATGAGTTAAGTGAGTTGATAGAAACAAGGAAGGAATATACTTGAGTTCAAAATTGAAATTGAGGGAATTATGGATTTAATGAAAAAAAGACTGTTGAGTTGAGTTGAGTTCCAAATTTTGCATGTGGAGTTCAATTCCTAAATTGGAAAAGATTGGCCATTATTCTCAACACATAGGTTTGGAGAATTTGATGAAAGATTCGAATTGGAGGAATTTTCTGTGAAAGCTTGGATTTGTCTACATTTTTTATGTGTGTATACAATTCATAGATTCAATTTTTTCTTTAAATTCAATTAGGGTTTTGAATTAATGGTATTGCTAAAATTTAGAATATTGTTGCATGTCAAATTTTGTGAAAGAAAATTTTGTCTAGTAAACCCTAGGTTGAAAATCTACAGTATTTCTTTTAGAAAAATTTAGATTTGTAAGGGGTTTGGAAGAAAATATCAAAGAAACTTTAGAAAATGAATTTTTAGAAAATACTGAGATTGAATCTTTACAATTGAGGCTTTCGATTTGTCTGTAAAAAAAAGGTATATATATGTTATATGGTTAATCAAAAATTCAGCCTCTGATTTTGTTAATTAAAAACATACATACATATCTATATATATCCATTTGTCCTCATTTTTAAAAAGTATATAGCTCGTTATTCTGCCACAGTGAATTTTTTGATGAAAAAATATATATAATTTTTTTTTTACAAAAAAATATATATATTAAAAGTGGGTGGGGACACCACCCCCCACCAATGGTAGCAAGGGTATCGTCCAACAACCCTTGGACGCCATGACAACAAGGCTGTCGGGCAGTAGCCTTAGGCTGTCGTATGCCAGTCCTTGACTGCTGACGGTAGCAAGGCTATTGTGTGGCCAGCCTCAACTGCCGCATGACAGACCTTGGTTGTCATACGACTAGTCGATGGGGGCTGCACCCTGTCCATTGCATGATTGTTTTTTTTAAATGTTATTTTAAAATTAAATAAAACTTAATATATATGTTTTAAAATTAATTTTAAATGAAAATTTTAATATACTATTATTAATATATATATATAAAAATTAAATTAAATATACGTATATATTTTAATTTATAATATAAATATGATTAGTTTAATTAATAAATGTTATTATTTGATTTAATCAATATATATATATATATATATATATATATATATATATATATATATATATATATATATATATATATATATATATATATATATAGTTGGTTATTTATTAAAGTATCTAATTCTATTAGTTCTATTCATGGCATGGTTAGTTTTGCTTTCTAAAATTTAAATGTAATTGGGTAATTTCAAATTATTATTTTAATTAGACTTATGAAATTATAGTGACTTAGTAATTTTAATTCCTAAAATCAATTTATTTTAATAATGTAATAAATTGATTTGTTAGGTGTTAGAATTTATTTTTTTAAATGTAATTAAATTCTATTGTATGTCTATTTTATCCCTTTTACGTTTGGGTTAGAGGGGAATCTTTTTGCATCAACCTATTAGGGTTGTTACCAAAGTCGAGGTTAGGGTTGTTGTATTGATTTTGTTTGTCTTGCATACTTATGTGGTAGTTGATCTTATTGTGACCCAACCTTATGGACTTGATTCTTATGATGAAAATTTTCTATTGTGTGTTCGTATTATTCTTTGGAACTAGATTTGGAAATTATGATTTATGATCACCTTGAGTTATAATTTTGAGATTATGAACCTAGGGTAGGTTATCTAGGTGTTAAAGAAAAAGTGGCTTGCTTTGGAGGTATCAAAGCCCAGAAGTGGCTACCTAGGTATCTTTAGTAGGTTACTTAATCAAGTGATAATATAAATTAAATGGGGTTAAAATAAATTAATAAGATAATGGTTCCTCACCCATGTCTTGAGTGCTAGTATAGGCTAAGGATGTGAGTGGGAGAAGATGTTTTCCCATCTAGTAGTGACGGTGAGTCCAACATGATCAGTTATCTATGTCTACACAAGAGGATTTTAGGCTCCGCATATGATCACACTTGAGAGTATGATTCCAATGAGATCATTCCAAGGGGTTGACATATGTGATGACACTTCTCTGATTTCATCTTAGGTTTCCTACATGTGTTGGTTTCCTCTAGATTAGTATGTGTACCTTTGATTTTGAGATGTACCATTGAGATAGGAGCTTCTAGGATCATTGCTTAGTTCTACCTAATTTTTTTGGTATTTTTATCTGAGTGGGATCTGATGTTATCTCCTCAGCACGGGGTGACCCCACAATAGTGGGTTACACTTTGTTAGACATGCTGATTTTTGCTGAAATAACACATTTTTAATAAAATATGATGATTTAAACCTTAAGAGGTTACATTTGAAGGAATTAATTACAAATGGTTAGCTCAAATCCTCTTAGATAACAAAAACATTGATATAACATCTATACTCCTCATTCATACCTATAATGGAGTCTCCTTCGCACCTATTAAAATGCTGACAAAAAATCACTTCGACTTTATCTTTAGGCAGATCAAATAAATCTATTTGAAAAACCTATCTATTTAGTAAGGTTCTACTAAGAAAAATCTTTCCAATGAGTATAATGTTAATATATATTAATTTTATTGAGTTTGTATTTTTAGTTTTACTAAATATAGATATTTCACCGTATGTCTATCTCTATGTTTGACGCTTATGGAAAAATAGTAAATGAGAGAAAAAAAATTCTAAAAAATATCTATGCCCTAGGTATTTAAGTTCTCTTTCTATCAAAAAAAATAAAAAAGAAATTGGAGAAATACACGACAAGTTATAAGCTATGTAGTCAACGTATGTCAAAATTATGATTTAGTCAACTTTAAACGTTAATAAAATATGCAATAATCATGATAATGTCATAAACCAATTTTATGCCCTCCGTATTGATGTTACAAAACTAAATTCAAAAGAAGCACATTGATATCTATTTTATAAAAAAAGTTATGCTCTATGAAAACAATGTAACTCTTTGAAACTAACGTTTTCAGAAACATACCAGTTTTTGTGGGAGAAAGAAAAAACCATTCAAATAAATTTAAAAATAAAAATAAAAAATATATTTAGAATCTAGACAGAAAATCCTAAAAGACTCTAATCTAATTCATCTTTTGATTCCAAATGATTTAACGACAATATGTATTTGAATTTTTATTTTTTTTCAAAATGTAGAGTTCAGTGTCCATTCAAGCAAAAAAGTGTAACCCACTATTGTGGGAGTAGAACCATAGGTTTCCACGAGGTCGAGAGGTAGTTATTCTTTTACCATTTGAGACTCTGACGTCCCTATTTCAGTGCGGGATTATTCTTGTTGCAGTTGCTTTCTATCCTATCTTATTGGAGACTCATTATTATTCTTTTACTATCTCTATTTGTACTTTGTATTTAATTATAATTACATACCCTGTGACTTATGCAGTAGATGTTGGAGATTAGGTATACATTATTGTTCAGATGTATTTATGATGTAATATGTAAATGATTTAGATGATTATTGTAATTAATATATGTAATTTTATTTTCATAGTTTCTACATCAAGGAACCCTTGAGATGTGTAATCTAATATGAAGATTATGTTTATGTTTATGTACTTATGGACTTTATGTTTTACTTATGCTTGTTTATTCATTATTTCTTGTAAACACTTAAGAAAAAAATATTCTACAAACTTATTAACATTTTTTTGGTTATATCTCCTGGGTTTCCTCGCAAGGCATTACACTTGGCATTAGAGCCCATGTTTCAAACACTTGGAGCTCTAGGAATATTTTACAGCCATTAGATGTCTCGTAGTTAAAACATGAAAAAAAAACTTAGGTATATAACACTCTTGTATTTCAGACCATTGTTTTTTTACAATTTCTTCATGTTTTAATTATTTTGTTCTTCTTGTTGAACGTTGTAGGAAAGATGGTCACTGAGACTAGATCTGTGGCTAGGGGCCATAGTGGAGGCTGTAGTAGGGGACGTGGAAGAATTAGACTTACTATCCCTCCTATGAGTTAGAGAGTTGAGGAGAGCAAGGAAGAGGATGCTAGAGAACACCATGGTGATTTAGGAGAACTCAATGCTCTCTAGATTCTCTAGACTATTTTAGAGTGTCTACCTACGCAATACAAGACCGAACAAGAACCATCACACCATTCTAATAATGAGGAGAGACAAAGATCTAGAATTCCAAAAAGGAGGGACACTACCCTCAGTCAGGGATCTATAAAGGCCAATCAGATGAGAGACCTTATGAGATCATGACCTCCTCCTTTTAATGGTCTTGGAACTAGTTTCAAGGCAAAGACTTGACTCATTGCATTAGATTGATGTTTCACCATGTAGAAGTTTGATACCAATGTTAAGGAAAGATGTGACATCATGAGCCTTGAGGGTTTTGCAGCTTCATGGTGGAAAATTGAGGAGAAAAAATTGTGAGTTACTATGGAGACTGTCACTTGAGAGATTTTCCTTGAAACTTTTGTGAGCATTTCTTATCTAATCAGTGACAGCAACAATGCGCATATGAGTTTCATAATATATGGAAATTGTCTATGTCTATTCAAGATTACACATGTCATTTCTTCAAGATTAGGCCCTATCTAGGATTCACTAATCAATCACCACTAATGTTACAATATTTCATCAGGGGAATCAATGGCTGCATCATCGGAGGGGTTAAGGTTTTCAAACCCAAGACCCTCAAGGAAGTGGCTATTAAGGCTATTTTGGTGGAGACAAATTCAACTCTAGGGCATGGTGGTTAGATAGGGGTTCTGACTGGAGTTCCTACATCTTCAGGCTATAGAGGGAATCAAAACCAAGGTGCATGAAACTTCAAGAAACCCCCTCTCTATTTTCACAGTTAGTAGTAGAAAGGGATGAATCCTCTAGTACATAACAATGGTTCTCACTCCAAGAACTTCCATAAATTTTCATGAAACATGCATAATCAGCCCAGTCAGCCTGCACAAAGGACACATTCATTTGTGAGAAAAGGCAACTATCAATAGTATAGTGCACCCTCCACTAGGAGAGGTCATGGTAGAGGCAATGGTTTCTTCTCATATGGGCAGCATGGTCACATTGCAGTGAACTACCCTCGGCATGCATCACATTTTTCAAGACAGAGACTTACAACATTTGAGCCTACTGTAGGGGATGCCAATAGATCTCATAGGGTATTTGCAACAGTGGACTATCATCAGGAAGAGCATCAAGGTACTGTGGTAGAGACTTCTAGTGCCGCTAGAGGTATTTCTCTTTCCTTTTTATTTGATTTAGGAGCTACAGATTCTTTTGTATCTCCTTTTATAGTAGAGAGATGTGGGCTATTGTCAGTAAAGCAAGACATTGGTTGGAAAGTATAGTTAGCCTTTGGGGCAAGGATATCGATGGACTCTCTAGTGCATATGTGTGAGTTGTACCTAGGTAATTTCACCACCACAGTCAACCTTCATGTGATTCCTTTGGGATCATATGATGTTTTCCTTAGAATGGATTGGTTAGGTTCCCATGGAGATAGCATTGATTTTAGACAAAAGATAATCAAATGCAAAGATGATGCTGGAAAGGATTGTGAGATAGTGGGAATTTAGCACCCTATATCTCTTAGTATGATTTACACTATGCAACTCAAGAGAAACATGTGAAAGGGATGTCAAGTATTTTCTATAACTTTGAATGATATGGATGAATTGGAAATAGAGGAAAAGACTCTTGATCATCCTATACTTCAAGAACTCATCAATGTCTTTCCTAGTGAGATTTTGGGTATGCCACCTAAGCATGAAATAGATTTTCACATTGATCTTATTCTAGGAGAAAAACCTATATCTAGAGTGCCTTACAGGATGACCATACATAAGTTGAGAGAGCTTAAATGGTGAAGATCAATATTTATCCAAGTGTTTCTCCATAGGGAGAACTTGTACTCTTCATTAAGAAGAAAGATGGATGTTTACACTTGTGCATTGACTATAGATAGCTGAACAAGGTAACGATCAAGAAAAGGTACCCTTTGGCATGGATAGATGATCTCTTTGATTAGATCGGTATAAAATGTGGCATTGCTAAAACGTGGCATTGCTAATTTTGTGGCTAGATGTTTAGAGTGTCAGAGAGTTAAGGAAGACCACCAGCATCCAAAAGGACTTTTATATCCCAATATCATTCTATCATGGAAATGAGATATAATCTCAATGGATTTCATCATGGGTTTGCCTATGAATCCCAATAGACATGATACCATTATGGTTACCATTGACTGATTGACCATAGTGACACACTTTTATCCTATGAGGGCATCCTATACATCAGCTTATGTAGCTAGAGGCTTTATGTAGGATATTGTGAGGTTACATGGTATTCCCCACAAGATTATATTAGATAGGGATCCAATATTCACTTTTGCATTTTGGACTTCTTTGCAACACGATCTTGGAGCACAACTGAATTCTAGTTTGGAATATCACCCTGAGAAAGATGGTCAGATAGAGCGAGTTAACCAGGTGCTTGAGGATATGTTAAGAATGTATGTCATGGATAGACAGACTCACTGGGAGGACTATTTATATTTGGTCAAGTTTTTCCTACAATAATGGGTATTACAGTTCGATTGACATGTCACCTTTTTAGGCTTTGTATGGTCATACTTGTCATACACCTTTGAGTTGGGATATGCTAGAGGATTGTATTTTGTTAGGTCCTAAGATGATTTGAGATATGGAAGAGTCTGATCCATTATGAAAAGGGTTCAAAGTTTTTACCTCATTTTGTTGGCCCTTTTGAGATTCTTGAGAGGATAGGACTAGTTGCTTACCGTCCTGCTTTTCTTACTATCTTGTCTTGCATTAATTATGTTTTTCATGTTTCAGTACTTAGACAGTATATTCAAGATGTTGGACATGTATTTGACTGAGATGATTTATAGGTAGAGGATGGGAAGTTGGCTTTGGATCCCATTTACATACTTCAACGGCAAGATCTAACCCTTAAGGTTCGCACCATCGAGAAGGTAAGAGTCCAATGGGATCTTATTGATGAGTCATTAGTGACTTGGGAGGATGCAATGAGATTACAAATTTTATATCCCTATTTGTTTGTAGGCTTCTAGGAGTAAGCCTAATTCTAGGGGTGTGGATGTAGTGCCTACCCATAGTTTTCTTTTCAATTTTATATTGCTAAACTCTTTTAAGCCACTTTTGAGTGTGTGTTGATATTTCAGCTATTATGTGGTTTTGGGTGTATGAAATTACATGGTGATTTTGATGATTGAATAATTATAGATATTATATATTTCTAGTTAGATGATATAGTTTACTTTGATGATGATTATTTATATGTTCAAAATGATGCTTATGGTTATGATTTTACTTACCCTATACTTGCATGTGTATGGTTATCATGTATGCTTTTACTTTCCTGTTTGATGTGTTTGATATGGTTGAGGGACAAAGTCATAGTTACATACTTGTGAGATCCACACAATGTCTCGATCCCGATCATTGCTTGTTATATATAGATATGTATGTACATGCTTGTCTTTTATGGAGGTTTCCAGGTACTGGGCATCAACTTCCCTGAATTGTCAAGATGAGCATGCCCTATTGCAAGTCTCAATGGTAAAAGAGAGGAGATAATGTTCAGATCCAAATCCCAACCTAAGCCATTCTATTGTCTTGAAATAGTGGGCAAGATTATGATATTTTACCCTTTCTGAATTCATCCAGGTGATGTGATTTTATAGTATTTCCCCTTGAGCATGGTTATGGTTTTATTAGTTCAGTTGAATTCTAGTTGGTTGATATGATTGTTATAATTAGACCATTTATTTAGATTAATTATGTGAATTAAAGAAATTAGATCTTTCTATTTATAGTTATTTTAATTGTGGGAGTAATTAATTAATAGAAATTAATTTGATATATTTATTAAATTTAAATATTTAATTAAAAGGCTTATTGTGGAAATAAAAGTATTTAATTAATGAAGATTAATTAAATACATTCCTTTTAAAGTTTAAATAATTATAAAATTCAAATTTTCCAAATAAAAAAGTAATTTAGTAATTGAAAATAAAATAACATTAGACTAAGTGTTATTAATTTAATTTAATTTAAATGTAATTTAGTTGCACAAATTAATTTGAAATAAATAAATAAAAGAATTAGTAAATTATGAGTTAAGCAAGTTGATAGAAACAAGGAAGGACTATACTTGAGTTCAAAATTAAAATTGAGGGAATTATAGAGTTGATGAAAACAAGGTTGTTGAGTTGAGTTGAGTTCCAAATTTTACATGTGGAGTTTAATTTCTTTATTGGAAAAGCTTGGCCACTATTCTCAACACATAGGTTTGGAGAATTTGGTGAAGGATTCAAATTGGAGGAATTTTCTATTAAAGCTTGGATTTGTCTACATTATTGATCTTCGTCACATTTATTCATTTGGTGGTTTGAGGTAGGATTTAGAAACCCTCGTAGATGTAATCCTATTATTTATTAAATAATTGTCTTCTTCGTGCTTGTCAGATCTGGATGTTTCGGATTGCTTTGTGATTTCTTTTCATGTTGAAATTCTAGAAAAATGATTGTAAGAAATTGTGTGTGTGTATACACTTCATAGATTCAATTTTTCTTTAAATTCAATTAGGGTTTTGAATTAATGGTATTGCTAAAATTTAGAATATTGTTGCATGTCAAATTCTATGAAAGAAAATTTTGTCTAGTAAACCCTAGATTGAAAATCTACAGTATTTCTTTTAGAAAAAATTAGATCTATAAGGGGTTTGGAAGAAAATATCAAAGAAACTTTAGAAAATATTTTTTTAGAAAATACCGAGATTAAATCTTTACAATTGTGGCTTTCAATTTGTCTGTAAAAAAAGGTATATATATGTTGTATGGTTAATAAAAAATTCAACCTCTGATATTGTTAATTAAAAGCATATATATATATATATATATATATATATATATATATATATATATATATATATATATATATATATATATATATATATATATATATATATATATATATATATATATATATAGATATATATATATATATATATAAAATTTTAAAAAAATTATATATTGAAAGTGGGTGGGAACACCAACCCCCACCCATGATAGCAAGGGTGTCATCCAACAACCCTTGGCTGCCACGACATCAAGGGTGTCAGACTGACAACAAGGTTGTTGGGCAGTAGCCTTAGGCTATCACATGACAGTCCTTGACTGTCTACGACAACAAGACTATTGTGCGGCCAGCCTCGGCTGTCGCGTGATAGACCTTGGCTGCCATGCGGCCAGTCAGTGGGGTCGCACCCTGTCCATTGCATGACTGTTTTTAAAAATAAAAATAAAAAATGTTATTTTAAAATTAAATAAAATTTAATATATATGTTTTAAAGTATATATATATATATATATATATATATATATATATATATATATATATATATATATATATATATATATAAGTATCTAATTCTATTTGTTCTATTCATGGCATGGTTAGTTCTTTCTAAAATTTAAATACAATTGGGTAATTTCAAATTATTATTTTAATTCGACTTATGAAATTATAGTGACTTAGTAATTTTAATTCTTAAAATTAATTTATTTTAATAATGTAATAAATTGATTTGTTAGGTGTTAGAATTTAATTTTTTAAAAGTAAATATAGTTAATTAGCGATTATTAATAGATTAATTTTGTGATGGATTTTTACAAATTAGTTTATTTATTAAATTCTATTGTATGTCTATTTTATTCCTTCTGCATTTGGGTTAGAGGTGAATCATTTTATGTCAGCCTATAAGGGCTGTTACCAACACTAGTATAAAAACATCAATATATGACTAAATAAACTACTAAAAATTTCATATAAATGACTAAACTTAGTCATGTGACTATTAGTAGTTTATTTCTGGTCATGTATCTCATGACCAAATTTATGACTAAACTATTTTAGTCATTTATTTAGTCATTGATTTGGTGATTGATTTAGTCATGGTATTGATTTATTTAGTCATTACATTAGTCATACATTTAGTTATTAATTTAATCATATATCTAGTCATATATTTAGTCCTTAATTTAGTCATATATTTAGTCCTTAATTTAATCATATATTTAGTCATTGATTTAATCACATATTTAGTCATAGTAGAGCATGATGGAATCGAACCACCATCCTCTTTCTTGTAAAGAAGGTGCTCTTCCATTGAACTAATACCCTTTAAAGAATAATCATACGATGTATACTAGTACTCTCCATTAGACATGATTTCAAATCTATAGTTCAAGGATCCCTAAACAGTACATTTTATAGGTTAATTGGCTGATATAATGTTGGGAAAGATAGCGATTCAAAAATACTCTAATCCAAGAAGCCCAGTTGTTAATGTAATAATTCATGGCCAGTCAATGAAGAATACCTTGATAGACTTAGGTGCTGCTATTAATGTCATGACAAAGGATACTGTGCATAGGTTGAGTATAGAGGGATTAAGGAAAACTCCAACATGTTGGAAAGTTGACTATACTATTTTATATGACTTAATATAGTGTTTTCATTATGGCAACAAAGTCATATAGAGTTTTGGAGTCAGCGCACATCCTCAAAAGATCAGAAATTGGCTAAGTACAGAAGACTAGATAGATAGCAGTGCACCAGTAGTTCAGAGATCAACGCACATGTGTATGACCATGTTATAGTATGTGCCCTAGAAGATAAGTTGGTAAGAGTGTATTCATGCTTATTCTATGAGTGCATGATCAAATATGCAAGTATGACGAAGTTACAGACAGTTGAAGTTACACAGCCAGTGAGTGCCAGAATAGAATAGTGTATGCAGCTGACTGATGGTAAATTGATTAGCGACTATAATATTGTTATGTAAGGGATATGCACCTATTGTAATTAGGTTTTAGACACATAATTATGTTTTTTTAAAACTTTCTTGAGAAAATTGAATTGGAAGCATTGTATGTAATCGGTTAAAGGGTTGACCTAGTTAATTGTTTTATATGCGCATATAAATATTAGATGTGCCATTGTAATTAAGTATGAGAGTGGATATAGAGTTGAAATAAGAAAAGTAGAAGTATGAAAAGATTTTTTGAGATGTATTAGAGCTTTGCAAGAGGTCAAAGCATTAGCGCATCAAAGGCAGTGATCAGACAAGCAGTGTCACAGTGCCAGTTCATCCAGCAGATATAGTGTGTATCTGAGATCAAAAGGTTGTAGCCTTCACCACTTGAGTAGTGAGATCTAGGAAAATGTGTCCATACCCCTAACAAGGTTATTGTAAAAGACTCCTAAAAGGGTCTGACCCTTGACCAGGTCACTATACTAAATACATTATAAAGAAACTCCTAACATGGTTAAGGATCTTCTAACAAGGATCATAAAACACTAGTACAGATTATTAGTGGGTGTCAATTCCCACTGGGGTTTTTACCTATTTGGGTTTCCCCATAACCATATTTGTGTTATGTGTTGTGTTCATCTATCTTGTTTATCTTAATGTTCATTTCAGTAGTTAATCATTCAATATTGTTTAAAGAGTAAAAGAAAAGATTTAATATAGTGAACACTAATTCACCCCCCCCCCCTCTCAGTGTTCTCATTCCTAAGAATTGGTATCAGAGCTCTAGTCCTTAGCAAAGAAGTTTAACCACTTGAGGAGATCATGGACAAGACCAAAATGAAACATTTGAAAAGAAATCTTGAAGCTGCTCTTGAAGACCTAGATAGATCTGAAAAAGAAATTGAAGAACTAAAAGAAAAAGTCAGTGATGTTCAAGCAGTCATCAAAAGACTAAGAAAATATTTGAAAGAATACTCTACCAGTGATTTAGGGATAATGATCAAGAAGTTGAATGAAGAAAATTCATCCCTGAGAGAATAGATTGAAGAATTGGATGATAAGCTAACTAAAAATCAAGAAGTCTATGATGAACAGATCAAAGAGAACCTTCAACTGAATGAAGAATTGAGGCAAGAAAACATAGAAATCTTGGAGCTAAGAAATAATAAAGAAAGCTTGGAATCTGAATTGAAAGAGGCTAAGAATCACATT
The DNA here is from genome assembly GCA_027943335.1 of Chamaecyparis obtusa. Taxonomy (NCBI): domain Eukaryota; kingdom Viridiplantae; phylum Streptophyta; class Pinopsida; order Cupressales; family Cupressaceae; genus Chamaecyparis; species Chamaecyparis obtusa. Next base: position 254,640 of record BSBK01007590.1, on the reverse strand, counting down.
GATAAATTACACACAAGAAAAGATCTGATTGAATCTCAATTATATGCTTGGAAGCTTAAAGGAGATACTAGCGACATTGGATTCAATGATGCAAAAAATCAGATTGACAACATGCGAGCAAGAATGAAAGCACCAAAAGACACCATAGATGCTAAGGAGAGTGGAAGTCAAACTAAAGATCATGTTGAACCATCCAAGAATGAGCGCAAGCTAGTAGATCAAACTTGTTATGCATGTAACAAGCATGGACATATAGCAAGGAACTATATAGAGGTAAGACCTTTCAATGGTTAATGTTATTCATGCAATAAATTTGGTCATAGAGCTATGAATTTTAAGACAAGTCAGAATAACAAGACTCGGCATAATCAGAGAAATTAGAATTAGCCAAATGTAAGAAGTTCTCAGAATGTTACATGTCAGATATGTAACTATGATGGCCACTCAGCTAGATAGTGTAAAATGGTAACCCATGTCAATGCACCGAGTAATATAAGGCCTCTAGTTATTTGTCACTCATGTAACAAGGCTAGACACATCTCAAAGTTCTGTAGATCAAGAACACAAAGTCAAGAAAGCCCTAAAAAGCTAGAAGAATCAATATTGGATACCGAAGGAGAAGTCAAGTTTGTGAAAGCTTCAGAAGATGTGAGCTTGATTTGGTCAGAGGCAAAGAAGGATAAGGTTGATGAGAATGTATTGGATGCATCCACAGTGGATGCACCCTCTACATCTGGATGAATGGCCCTTAGGGTCATAGGGGGACCTAATTTAGCTCTAAACCCCTGCACGGCTGGTATACTCACCCTCAGAGTATGCGCCTTTGGACTTAACCTTTTGGAGACTAGTAGAACCTATGTGTAAGAGCACACTAGCTGATTGATAACAGAATGAAATTTGGAGATTTTCAATGAAAGTCTGGTTTACGCAGCAAGCTTTAATGGTAGAATTTTTACTTTAAAGTACATAGAAGTTTGTAGATCACTCATTGCATTTGAGTTCAGAGTGATTAAAGAGCACAGAATCCCTAGCAGTTGATTGTAAAGGATTGCAGATTGATTCACCAGCGAAGCAGTTTGTTTGATCAGTTGTGGAAGCCCTAATTCATTGCACCAATTCAGAAGTTCTTGGAAACCATTAGGAAAGTGATATACAAGTGATGGTTACTCCCATTTTATTTGATGTTGTGGAGAAGAAAATATATGTGTTTAAGAGACACTCGTTCAAATCTACATTGGATGACCTAGAAGGGGCATTCTCCCACACTCCTATGGGCATTATGCATGTCGAAGACATATGTGCATATATATATTGTAAGAAGGAGCCTATGGGTCTTGACAGAATTAGAGTGCATGTTGAAACCATGATGAAACCAGACAAAACCTTGATGAATTTGTGTAGTTAGAGAATCGTCCTATTATTGAATTTTTTATGGCACATGATTTTTACAAATTTGAATGGATCAAGATCATGCTAAGAAGAATCCATGATGACCTATTTTGGATAGGTGAAGTTCCAATAAGAATTATAGGAGATCTCTTACATGAAATGACAAGCCTCTCAAGAATAGGCATCATTCTCCCAGCGGGAAAGGATCTTAGAAAACTTGTAGAGAAGTCTTGCAAGTCTAGAAGAGATAGGCATGGAATGACCATTGATCCTATATAGTAGAAAGACATCAAACTGATGTCTATGAAATTAGGGTATAAATTTCAGCACACCAACAGGGTGAATAGTGTGTCTGCGGCCACTATTCTTGCACTAATAAGGATTGTCAAAGAAAATGGAGAGTTCAATTTGTGTGAGATCTTGCATGCACAACTGATAGAAAACATTAAGGACATCAAACATGACAAGACCAAAATATTCAGGTTTGGGTCTCTGATCATTTACATGCACTTTCATATACTTGGAAAGGTTTCAGATTTATACCTAGACAAAGATATACCTACTATTGGTTCCTCAAAATGGACTTTATGCTTTTAAAAGAAACCAATACATTTATAGGGTTTTAGGGTGGGTTAGATCCAAATATGGAATTCTATGGTGATTGGACCAACTATAGGGACAAGACTACCCTCTACACTTCTGGCTCTGCAAAATCAAGGAGGGTACTCCTAATCCAATAACAACAAGCCTTACTTCAATAATAACAGACTAGATTCAATAATAACAGATAAATGATAAGAAAATGCTAAATGATGACCATTCATTCATTGATTCTCCATTATCATTTGGTGGAATACTACTTTGTAAGTCACTGTAATTAAAGAATTTTGACAAATTTATATCAAAATGTTAGGAATGCAAATAGAACCTTCTCAAACATTGATCTCTATAAAATAGCTCCATTGCTGGCCAGTGCCTCATCCATTGGGAAACACCCTCACTAAAAAATTGTAATACACAAAACAAATATACTAAACTTTGATAGTCCTCCCCTTTGAAAATTCTATCACCCTATGGTGGATTTTATCAAAGGAATCCTAGATTCACACTACTTACTTAAATCCTTATGTAAAACTTTAAAGAATTTATGTCATATCTAAAGCTTATTTAATCTAATCTTGGATTAGATCTGAAGAATATAAACATACACATAGATATTATCCATGCAATGAATTTTATCAATTCATAACTCAAAGAGAAATACACAAAGGAGAGATATAAACTTTGTATTTTATTCAAATGCTATATCAATGTCATGTATACAAAATTCTTTAAAATGCAACTTTCTAGATATTTTACTGAACTAGCAATATTGTTGTTTACAAAAACTTGCCTAATACAGTCTACAATATCCTAGACTCAAAACTTGTTAGTAAGAATGTCCAAGTTTTGGTCCTTCTAAAATGATCCTGGTAATCCATTTATAGAAAACAAGGATTGCATACAAGCTTCGGATCTTTCTTACAAAAGACATAAAGTGCTCACCACATAAGACAAATATAACATCTTCTTGTTACAATTTTACAAAGTGACTTGTAGAGATGAGTGCCAAAATTTGCAACAAGTCCCAAGGTCAGTTCAACTTCTACCAGGTGTAGCATCTGTTCTTTCTTTAACTATTTTTGGTTCCCATCATTGTTTGCTTTGCTTTCAAGAGGTTGGGGCACTGCCACTTGTTGCCTCTTTAGTGGATGTCACTTCTTCTTTTGCACTTTCTATAGGATATGTTATTTCCCAAGATGTATAAGTTTCTTCACTTGGCTAATGAAAGGCCAGAACTTCATCCCTTTTTGGTAGTAATTTGTCCCAATCAAAAACTACTTGGTGTACCTCATTTCTCACATTAGTGAAATGTATTCTGACATCCTATAATATTTTATTTAATTGTACAAAGGGGGTATTTTCTTCTGTATTCAAAATGGTGTCTATTCTAGCTGACACTTCCCCATCAATTTGTTCTACCCACTAATCCCTATCCTTTATAACTTCATCTACTTTGACAAGACCTCGGAACATTTGATACTTATCCTAGAAGTACCTAACTCTTAAGATCTCTACCTTTCTCTTTGAAGTTTCCCTATTGACCTCAAACTCAAAAAGGTCCTTTAAAAACTTATAAGTACTTGTTAGTTGTATATCCACAATACATTGATCTATAATCAAATCAAAGAATGATTTCAACATGTTCTTTCTAGAAACCCATCTTTCCAAAACTGGGTCTACAGTGGCTATCCCCTTCTTAAAAGAGATCAAAATGTCAAATAATTTCTTAGCAACTCTATAAACCTATCTTGGTTTTACATTTGCAACAAAATGTAGGATTGTGTCCTTTATTCTCTTCTCATATCTATGTTTCTTCCTTTGCTCTATGTCTTCATCACCTATAGAAGGGGGAAGAGGGGAGAGGGGGTATTCAATGATAGGTCTTGAAGAAGAAGGTCAAACAGGGGAAGAAGAAATTTGCAATTGCCCTGATGCTTGAATTGGGAAACTGCTCACCTAACCTCTTTTTCAAATCTACAATTATTGTATCCTTTTCATATATGCCCTATCTTATCTCCCCATAAGCCGTCAACATTGTTTCCAATCTTAGTGTGAGCTCCTCCTTTTCCTTGGCTTCTTTTTCTTCCACTCTTGTTGTTAGTTGAGCCATTGCTACCACCATGTCTGTTTCCTCAACTATACAAGTATCAGTAACCCTTTTGACTATTAGGCTACTAGTAAGATCACCCCTAGTAATTTGTTTTCCTCTGTTATTTCCATTCTTGTTTAGGGACCACATGACCAAGGCCTGATGGTCATTACTGAAGGTGACTCCCTTAATGGCTTGTTCTACCTCCTCCTTGGTCTTATGAATAGGTGTGGTCTATTTCCTTACTACATCCAAGACCACTGCATCAGCTATATCCCATTCTGGGAGGATAAGCACTCCTGAGTTTCTCACCAAGTCTCTCTCCTATTCTGGAGTGAGTTTCTCAAATCTATCTATCATTTATTTTCTTACCTAATTGTCTATGATCTTGAGGTCCTTGTATGGATTCTCCTCATGCCTTTTCTCACATGTTTCTTCAAACTGACTGATGTTCAATTTCCATAAAAATTGCATGAATGCTCTAGCCTTGACAAAGGCATCATCAGCTAATAATTCATCACATGCTTGTTTGATTATTGGGTCCAATTCTATGCCTGCCATCTCTCCCACTATTAGATCTAGTTCAGGTTCTTTTGGTGGATCAAGCATCCCCTCATTATCTCCTCATAGGTCATGAAAATTTTACCTAGATATCCCAACTATTGTACCTACTCTATAACCTCTTGATCATCCATGATGTTTAGGGGTGATTGGGAAGGGGAATAATCTTCTCCAACATGTTGAGGCCTTTCTTCTAGCTTTTGTTTCTTGGTGGGAGGTGGGGAATTAGGAACATTTTCAGCTAGTTGATCCTGAGGTGAGTCTGGAATCTCTACAACCTCCTTGTATTTCTCCACTTGATGTGATGTAGAAGGGATATCCTCCTTTCTCTTTGTTTGTTTTTATTTGTTAGACTTTGGTACTATCACATTGTAACCAGTTTTCTTATGTACCATGTAGTTGCCTAGGGGAAATACTTTTGCAAATGCAGGTTTGCTCAATAATGATAGAGCCTTCTCTGGGTTATCCTTAATGGTTGTCTCCTTTTTCTCATTGAGGTTTTGATAAACTTCCTGAAAATGATCCATGAGAGTGTCTATCTTCTTACCCATGGGATTTATGCTCTTTAGGTGATCATATACCTATTCAAACTGCTAGACAAACTCCAAGGTCTTCTTGTATACCAGCCATTTTTCTTTTCTAATTTCTTTCTCTTGTCTATTAGGGATATTTCTGATAATATCCTCAAGGAAGTTAAAAATATGATTTATCAAAGAGCACCTAACCTTTATTTTTAATCATTTCATTGTAAAACACCTCTGGGATTGCTGTCCTAATAACTGAAGTAGCCATACGATATGGTGCCAAGACTTGATCCATATGAAGCCATCCACCCTTTGTGATTATGAACTAGTGGGAAATTGTAACATTTGGGAATAGAGTTCCTCTACCCTTACCTGCGAGAGTGTTCTTTTCAATGTCTCCTAGTTGTCTAATGAATTTTGCAATACCAATCTTGAGGGGGACTTGATATGGTAAAATGAATGGAGCCCCTTTAAAACCATATAATTTGATAATAGTAGAAACATAGTAAAATATGAAATCCCCCCAATTATGCACAATTTTGAGGCCCTGGGAAAACTATTTTGGCCTGACAAGTTCAGCTAAGGTAGTTGGGATTCTTGGGTTTTCATGGACAAATAATTTCCTTAGTCTGGCTGCAAAGCATCTATCAAAATTAATCAGACTATGATCCTCCCTATCCCATGTCATGGGTAGGCTGCACAATTGGACTGGCATGTCTTCAGCATCCTTTTGTTTCAATAAATCCATCTCCTTCTCAAAGTAACTTGCACCCTTAAATAAGAACATATACATCATGAAAGAATACCAGTAGAATGGCTTATCAACTTTGTTTTTCTAGATTCCTACTAATCCGTTATGAATTAAATTAGCAATGTAAGGGGAAAAGTCAAAAGTAATTGATGGGTATGGGTGTAAAATTTGGACCATCATGTACATAAAATGTACTGGTATTCTTTCCTCCACATCTTATCCAAAGACTTGACATAATGACCAGTATGCACCTTTAGCTCTTAAGTTAAAATAATCTATTTTGAAGGGCTCCTGTGTACTTGGTCTCTTGTCACAAAATTCCTTTAGAGGACCACTTCTGCGATAATCCCTTTGTACATTGTACACTTATTTCATTTCCTCAAAATCAATTTTTTGTAGGTCATCGGAAGGCTCACTTAGCTTAAAAACATTCCTGATTTCTTCAGCAAAGATGTTCATTAGTAGGTTTCCTTTAACATCCCTAATTATTCTAGTAATTTGGTCATAATTCTTTGCAACTTGAATCATTAAATCTACATTTAGGAAAATGTCAGGCACCAAAAGCTGGCCTAGGTCAAATTGCCATATATTTTTGTTAGGAGGGGCATTTCTCTAGCTAAAACCTACTTGGAACAATGCTAAACCAGTGATATTAGAAGTGCCACTTGCATTGAGTGTGCCAATCTTAGCATCCCTTATGTAATTCCCCATGTCATACAAGCCATCTACTACCTTTACCCTAGGTTCCTTTAGCGTCAATTTCTTGGCCTTTACTATATCAGTCGTTGAACTGGGTAATAGCTGTAACAAATCCTCATGTAGAACCCTCTTACTATAATTAGTTTCACCAGATAATTCCTTTCTAGGTGGAATTTCAGGGTTTGAAAATTATTTATAGTTTGTGCAAAAGAAACACGACAGAATTATAATGCTTTTAATAGGAAAAAGATTTGCACAGATATTCACCAACCTGTTTTCAAAATTTTCTCAGGAAATGTCAACCAGCTTCTGCAAATCTTCTAACCTAATTCTCTGCCAATTTTATATCCTTGTGGTTTCAAAGAAAGTGTAAATCTTTGATATATCAGTAGTCAAAACCAGTCCTTTCAATAGTTTACTCCACATGATCTAGCCATTACTTCTCTAAGAAATCAAACTATCATCGCTCAACGGGAAAATTGAATTTTGCACCAACTTTGCTTCAAGTTTGAATTTGGACCGTTGATTCTTTTTAAAACATAATCCAATGGTTGTCGCATGATCGCAAGGGTTGAAAAGATTATATGTGAACATGTGACAATCGTTTGATCAAAATGTATTGATGAAAATCCTTTAATTGTGTCATCCAAGACCCACTTGATACTTTGGATTTATTACTACTATTAGATGTTGCATCTAATGGTCACTGTTATTTTCCCTTTCCCTTTATGACTAGACATAAAGTAAGGCACCATTGCCTTGATACCAAATCGATGATTGTCACATGATCACAAGGGCTTTGAAGATTCCATGCGAACATGCAACAACTGTTAGATCTTCCATCTATTGTTGTTACCTTAAGTAACCGGCCCCACTTTGCTTTGACCAATCAAGAACGTCCACATTGCAATATCTAGCAAGCAGACATGTAGAATTTTCTTAGCAAGCACCAGTGCTACTGACATCTTCCACATCAGCAAATATCTTTGACCAATCAACAATGCCCATGTGTGTACACTTGGCAGTGGACCCACCTTTTTCTTACATCTAGGAATAAATTAAAATCAACGGTTGTCACATGATTGCAAGGCTTGGAAAGATTCCTTGTGAACATGCGACAATCGGCCAATTTTCTGCAAACTGTCAGTCTTGCAGATCCTTCTAAAACTGGGCCCATTTTACTTAACCAATGAGAAGTTGCCATGTCACAATATCTGGCAAGCGGACATACAAATTTTTCTTACCAAGTGGTAGTCTTAATGACAGTTTCCATGTTAGCAAATATCACATCCAATTATGAACAAACACTTGTGTACACTTGGCAACAGTCCCACTTGACAACCCTGCTGAGCTTTATACAAGATCAACGACTATCGCATGATCGCAAAGGGTCAAAAGATTCCATGCAAATATACGAAAGCCGTTCGATCAAGATTCAAGATTCAAAGCTTAATATAATTTCAAAACATTAGGAGATAAAGTATTTAAGGACTTAGGAATAATTAGTAATATCACCAGGCCTTTTGACTTAGGAAAAATTAAAAGGGATCAAGCCTAGGTAATATGAAATGTTAAGAACATGACCCCGCTTGGTGATAAAAATTAAAACACATGCATTTTAGGAACTTAAGTGACCTGTAAAAGTAACGCTCAAATAGATTATAAAAGAGTGACCTAGGGTTTTCTCATGAAAGCAAATGCACTTAGAGTTTTTTCATGCATGGCTTTTCAATTAGGGCTTTCTAGATTTAAATGAGAGCTCTGGTATTTTGCAAGGGTTTTTCTCAATTTTAGGATAATGCACAGATGTTTCAATTTTGTAAAGAAATTCAAGATTTTATGCTTTGAAAATTGAAGTGCCAACAGTGGCTCTGTTTGGGGATGTATGCCTCTTGCAGGCATAACAAGAATTTAGAATCTTTGGGATAAGCAGACCATCTACTGAAACAAAACAACTAACCTACTCACACAACCTAAAATAAACACACAACTGGGAATGGAAACTAACTACTGTTCATGGATAATGAGAGTACCTTAAGAAAAGTATAATTTGAGGAATTTTCCATGAACTAGTAATTCCATTTCATTTCCAACCAAGTCCTTCAGGATAAAGGAATCAAGTCCCCATTCTTTACTAATTAGATATGGTCCCAACCAAATGGGATCAAACTTACTGTGCTTGCCCTTATCTTCAAGCTTAGCATTCCACATCAAGACTAGATCATTAGCTTTAAAATCTTTGATTGTGGTTTTCTTGTCATACAAATTTTTATACTTTAGCTGAGATTTTAAATTTGTATCATGAGCTTCCCTTCTTGATTCATCCAACCGTATCAAATCTTCTAATATGATATTCATCTCATCATCATATAACTAAATGAATTTGTACATCTCCAGTAAGCTATTTTGTGGTAACCTGGCATGAATATCATATACCAAATCAAAAGGAGCACATCCAATGGCCTTCTTGACTGTCACTTTGTTAGCCCACAGAGCTAGTTGTAGCTTGGAAACCCATGCCTTCTTATTTATATCTACGACTCTCTTCAAAATTTTAATCAGGCTTTTGTTGCTTGATTCAGCTTGACCATTACCTTGAGGATGATAAGGAGCAGCATATGAAATTTTGATCCCATATTGCAAACAAAAACTAACAAATTCTTTAGATCTAAAACATAGAGCATTGTCTACAATCATAACCTCAGGGCATCCAAACCTTATCAATAGATTTTACATCAAGAAGTCAGTAACCACCTTACTAGAGGCTCTTTTAGTGGGAATTGCTTCCACCCATTTTGTAAAGTAATTAGTAGCAACCAGGATCCATGAGTGTCCTCCACTGGACTTGTTTGGGATTTCCCCTATGAATTCCATGCCCCATTTCTGAAAAGGGGCCTCAACTGTTACAGGGCCCAGACGCAAATTGCCACTAAATTTTAGCTTTCCTAAAAACCTCTGGTAAGCATCACATTTTTTGACAAAAGAATGTGCATCTTTGAAGATACTAGGCCACCAAAATCTAGACCTTATTATCTTATGTGTAGTAGTCTTGTCCATTTAATGGCCACCACATGCACCTTCATGCATTGTTTGCAACAAATTTTTAGCTTTGTGAGAGTCAACACATTTCAGCAAGACACCTTCATTACTTCTCCACCACAGCTCACCTTTAATATTTACATACTTTATAGCATGTAGTTTCATAGTTCTCTTTTTGTGGTCATCAATGTCAAAGGGAAGTAATAATTTCTATAAATATGCAATGATATCCTTATACCATTCACAACAATCCAAGTCACAGATGTATGGACTTTGTTCTTCTTCAAGAGCATTGATGTGGTTAGCATCTAAATTGATTTGAGCCATAAGTTTTTCTAACCCTAGTCCTCTTACCAGCTTTGTGATCTAGATGTCAATGTTAAACTCTTGTATTCTATTTATCCACCTACACCTTCTCCCTGAGACCTCTTGTTGAACAAGTATATCCTTTACAATAGCATTAGGCACATATGCAATTACAGTTGCCCCAACTAGATAACATCTAAAAAAATTTATAGTCTTGACTAATGCATAGGCCTGTTTCTCATTTATATCATACTTTAACTCAGCTGCTTGCAGGGAGTTACTGAAAAAGGATATGGGCTGTTCAAAACCCTCTGCATTCTTTTGCAACAAGACTACAGCAATAGTATGATAAGAAGAAAATGAAAAAAATTTAATAGGCTTACTAAAATGTGGTGATCTCAATATAGGAGAACTTTTAATGGCCTTTTTGATGTCACAAAAATATTTCTTGGCCTCCTCACTCCATTCAATCTTTGCATTCTTTTTAAGCATCTTGGAGATAGGGACACTGATTTCAGCAAAGTTTGTAACAAATCTTCTTACAAAATTTATCTTCCCAAAGAAGGATTGGATACCTTTGACATTTCTTGGCAATGACACTTTGTCAATTGTTGTCACCCTTTCTAGATCAACCCTAACTCCATCCTTGGATACAGTGTGACCCAATAGTTTACCCTTAGTTACCCCAAAAGCACACTTCCTTGGATTAAGGGAAACCCAATACTCCAAAGCTCTTATAAAAAAAATTTCTAGGTGGCCACAATGATGATCTTTCCTTTCTGAGTAAGCTATCAAATCATTCTGATAAACAACAAGAAATTTGTTTATAAAATCTGCAAATGCTACATCCATGGCCCTTTGAAAAGTAGCCCCAACATTGGTCAAACCAAAAGGCATCCTAACATATACATAAGTGCTCGTGGAGTAGTGAATGCAGTTTTGAACTGCTTTGTTTCTTTGACAACTACCTGATTGTAGCATGAAAACCTATCCATCATAGACATTAATTCAAAACTAGTAACTCTCTACAACATGGCTTCCATGTTTGGTAGACCATAATTATCTTTTAAGGAATTTATGTTCAAATTTATAAATTCCACGCAGAGTCTGATGTCTCCATTCTTTTTTCTCACTGGCACAAGGTTAGAGACCCATGTTGAATGTCTGATAGGCTGAATGATACCTACATCACTCATCTTTTTTAACTCATATTGCATCTTGGGTGCCAAAGTAGGGTTGACAAGTCTCAGCTTTTGTCTGAAAGGCTTGGTGTTTTCCTTCAAGGGGATTTCATGCTGAAACAAATCCTCTCTATATGCCTTTAACTCATCATAAGACCAAGAAAAGACATGCCTATATTTCCTAAGAAGGTTTATCAGCGATTTTCTTATTTCAGGAGCCAGACTTCCCCCAATATACACATTTTTTGGGGCTTCCCCTATTCCTAAGTTTATTTCCTCCACACCTTTAGGATTACTCAAAGGCTTTGTTTTAAAAGAACTATCATGATTATCAAATGATCTTTCTAGCATCACCAAACCCTTTGGGACCCTATTTGATTTGAGTTGCAAAATTTCTTTGCCAAGAAAAGTGTCCTTATTTTTTGATGTTTTTATACATTCATCAAAATCAATCTCCTTATCTCCAAAACTTGCATCATAATGCAAGAATCTTAAAATGTCCAAATCATCTTCAAAAATCTGCCAGTTTTCAAAATTATCTGGTATGGAAGGCCTGGTTTGAACCTCAATCTTAGATATCCCTACAAAAGTGATATCCTCTAGCCTTAAAGCAATGTTAGCTAGTAAATCAGCAATCCTATTATGGCTTATATCCATCCAATCAATACAGAAAGCATCAAAGTGTTCTCTCTCATCCCAAACATCATTCCTATAAAGTTTTAACCATTTGTTTCTTGATGCATATTTGGATCTAACCTGAGATACAACTAATTCTGAATCTCCAATAACTCTGAGATTTTTTATCTTGTGTTTTGAGGCTAATCTCAATCCTATCAATAAAGCCTCATATTCTGTAGTGTTAATGGTACAAGTGAAAAGCAAGGTGAAGGAAAACTTAAAAGTTTTTTTAGTAGGGGAAATTAATAACACATCTGCACCAGACCCTTCTTTAGAACTCACACCATCAAAATACATGGTCTAGAGGTCATTTTGACCTGTAACATTACTTTCTTCCTCAACTAAGAGGGGATATTCCTCCTTATCTTCATTTTCTCTACTCTGTACTTGAAAATAATTTATGTCAGTATTAAGGAAATAATTCATGTTATCATCAGTAGTTTCTTCCTCAATCATGTGAGGAGTTCTAACCTCCCTGAATACCTTGATACTCTCATTATTGATATTAAATGTGGAAAAAGATAGATCACACTAGATACTACCTCCCATTGTTGCACTCCATTTTCTTGATAGTACTGGGGAGGTATGTCCACAACTAAGATACTCATAGTCAGTTGTTTTCTTGGGTAAGAAGCAAGCTTATAGGGTAGGGCCTTGATTGCTCCAATTACCAGTACTTCTATGGATTCCATAGCTTGGCATCTCCCATGGGGGGTTTCAACTTGTAATCCCATTAACCTCATGATTTTAGCACGCATGACGTTATTTGAAGCTCCTGAGTCAATCATGCAATTTTTTAACATCTTATCATTTATGACCAATTTCAAGAAGAAAGGGTCAATATTTCCCATAGAAGTGTTCACAAAATTAGTATCTAAATAGATCTAAGGTATTTTTGAAACAATCTTCTCTGTATCTTTCCTTTTAATTGGAGTTTGACCCTTCATCTTAGTGTTTACTAGTTCTTGTATATTTGTGGCCTGAACACCACTTATCCATTTGAGGACCTTCTCTTTGTGTTCACTTATCCTCATCATTTCCATCAAAGGTACTTTAATTGTGATCTGGGATAATATCTAGTTCATGTCAATAGGTGCATAATTTAGAACAAACAAGTCTAGCTTTCCTTGTGGGACATCATTATTCTCAGACTGTGTTGTTGCTCCTAACTTTTTTTCCCCTGTTGATTTACTTTCATGTTGGGGAATTGGGATATTTTCTATTGGAGCTTTGGCCTTGATCTTGAGCACATTGCTTGGCTTCTCAATGCCCTTCAACTTAAATTTCTTGGCATCATTAACAACCTTATCTTTCACAGCAAATTGCTTTATGTCTTCTTTATTTCTTTTAATAAATACACATGTTGGCTTACCATCTGTATTGCCAACAGTTCAGTTTCTAAGGACATAATTACTTCTAGTCTGTGTCACAATATCAGCAATGATCTGGGCTATCTCTTCATCAGAGGGTCTTCTCAGTATAACAGATTCTTCCACCCCCTTGGAGTTGCTATTTATGTCATCAACTTCCTCCTCTTCTTCATCAAAGAAGATCTGCTGATGGTAGGCCTCTCCTCTGCTTTGAGAATTATTCACACCTTGATTTTCATTTTCCTCCTTAGAGTCAACTTCTTCAAATAATTTAGCAAAATTCATTCCATAGCCTCTGTCATCATATGATTCATCTTCTTCCTCTCTTTGTTCATCATTTTCAAACATATTCTGAGAGATCGCATAATAATTTGAATCATGAGTGGATTGGCATGTTGTGCACCATGGGACCTCATCATTCATATTGACTGAATGCTTTTGCAAAGGTTCATGGGTCTTATCATTAGGCTTTAGGTCCTTTCTCTCTGGAATAGTAGGTTTCCCATCCTTTTACTGTGTATGGTAGGGAAAATTTTGTAACCTAGGTTGTCTGTTGAAAGTATTGGTTAGAGGCCTATCATTTCCTTGAAATTTACTTTTATTTTCATTTGGTGTTAGATCTTTCAAGGCATTTAGGATTTGCTTGAGTTTATCATCCTCCCTAGGCTTTACATTGGCAGGTTTATCAACTTCTTTCTTGCCAAACCTAGGGGCTTAGGATCTTCTCTTCTCCCTAACTTGCCAGAAACTCTCCTATTTCTTTCAATATTTATAGAAAATATTTGAGCTTCTCTAATAGTTATAGGGTTTTTATCTCTGAGTAGGTATCCCATTTTGGCATCAAAAGCATTCAGATATATTGTCAAACACACCTTCTCATCTAATCTCATGACTTGGAAGAGCTTGTGCATTGCCTTCTGAAATCTTACATTGAATTCAAGTACTTCTTCATTTTGGTTTTTCTTTATATTGTTGAACTCATTAAACATGAAGCCCTCATTGGTCTTATCACCATATTGGTCTTTGAAACAATTAATAAAATCATCACAAGTACCAATACAATCATAAGGAAGCCCTCTAAACCAATCCCTTGCATCCTCAGTCAAAGATTGAACAAACAATTTTATGATTACATCTTCATGCTCTATTTCATAGTCATCAATCATATCAATGAATTTCTTTAAATTCTCTTCACAAGTGACAACATTATTACCAGTGAATTTAGGTAACTTTTCTTTGATTTTTGTAGGAATCAAATTAGGATAACCAATAATGTTGTTGAAGAGAAGTTGTCTATACCTTTCAACATGAACTGGTCCCTTTGTAGTGATCCACCAACCTGAGAAGTAGAAGCTTTATTATTTTTTGTGTTAGCAATATTTTTACTAATTACTGGTGTGACAATAGCAGCCTGGGTGGAAGAATTTCCAATGTTAGTATTAGATATCACTAGGAGTATTTGTATTTGAAGGCCCTGAAGATTTTCTAAGAAAGTCAATCTTCTTTTTCATTTCTAATGTTGTAGCCTCAAGTTCTGCCTTCTCAAGTTCTTAGCCAAAATTTCTTGTTCTCTTTTAGCTCTTTCCAAATCACTATCTAATTTAGATAATGGTTCCAATGGGACTTGGTTACTGATAGGCTCATTTATTGTGATCCCTATTGAGATCTACTTGCCCTTATCCTTAGGTCTCCTAACTTCGGTAGTGAGTTGGATAATAGGTTGTTCAGCAACTTTCTTAGGAGCCCTTACAATATTTATGGCTTCCAAAGATAGAAACTATCTTCTCAATTGGTCTGACCTAATCTGGGCTTACCTTATTTCAACTTATTTTTCCTTTTCCCTTTCCTTCCTGATAGCAATTTGTTCCTAGATTCTATTCTCTAAATTAGACACTTCTTCAAAGATGTCTTTAGAACCTGGGAGAGTGGTTTCAGATTCTGAAGTTTCAACCAAGAACTCTTGTTTTTCACCTCTAGGATTATGAGGGCTTCTAAAAAGAGAGATCCCCCGGGTTGGAGGATCACCTCTTCCTTCTAAGCCTCTAGTTCTACTCCTTGACCTCCTATTTTCTCCTTGAGGTTCTACATTTATGGGCATCCCTTTCTTATGATGTGTCTCACCATCCTCTTTAGAATGATGTGAATAGTAATCATCATATGCTCCTAAACCTAGATCTATTGCTTCTTCATACTCGGAAGCATTTCCTTCTTGGTCATGATGAAAGGTATTATTCTCACTTGTATTTTTCTTTTGTCTCCATGCCTAAGACATATCTCTATCACCTTGATTTCTTCTAGGCTGCCAGGGTCTAGAACTACTTGGAAGTTCACCTTATAACCTATTTTTAGGGTGATCCTTCCTCCAAGCCCTAGTATTTCTCTCACTCATACCTGAAAGTGTGTGAAATGATCTTTATTTTTATTACCTTTTACTCAGCACTGCTGTAGAGATCTCAAAGTCCCCACCAACACAAGTTAGGAATTATTTTCAAAAACTTAGTAATTTAGAGTATTCAATACTTGGGAATAAATAAATGAAAGAACTTATATCAAGTAAATGCAAAGCTTGCTAAGATTTTCAAGATTATGCAAAAATCAAAAGCTTGCAAATAATTCTTTGTTCTTCAATGGTACTTACTGGTTCTAACAAATAAGAAGGTCAGGAGTCTAGCTCAACTTGTACCTGCATTATTTGATATCAAATTTATAACACCAGAGATCTAAAATTCAAATTTATCATAGTTATTTCATCTCTATTACCCAGCAGAGTTGCCATTTTGTTCATTCCTCAAATTGGACTTTATGCTTTTAAAAGCAACCAATACATCTATAGGGTTTTAGGGTGGGTTAGATCCAAATATGGAATTCTAGGATGATTGGACCAACTATAGGGACAAGACTACCTTCTACACTTCTGGCTCTGCAAAACCAAGGAGGGTACTCCTAATCCAGTAACAACAAGCCTTACTTCAATAATAACAGAGAGGATTCAATAATAATAGATAAATGATAAGAAAATGCTAAATGATGACCATTCATTCATTGATTCTCCATTATCATTTGGTGGAATACTACTTTGCAAGTCATTGTACTTATAGAATTTTGACAAATTTATATCAAAATGTTAGGAATGCAAATAGAACCTTCTCAAACACTGATCTCTATAAAATAGCTCCATTGTTGGCCAGTGCCTTATCCATTAGGCAATGCCCTCACAACAAAATTGTAATACACAAAACAAATATACTGAACTTTGATGGTCCTCCCCTTTGAAATTGCTATCACCCTATGGTGCATTTAATCAAAGGAATCCTAGATTCACACTACTTACTTAAATCCTTATGTAAAACTTTAAAGACTGTATGTCATATCTAAAGCTTATTTAATCTGATCTTGGATCACAGCTGAAGAATATAAACATACACACAGATATTATCCATGCAATGAATTTTATCAATTCATAACTCGAAGAGAAATACACAAAGGAGATATATAAACTTTTGGATTTTATTCAAATGCTATATCAATGTCATGTATACAAAATGCTTTAAAATGCAACTTTCTGGATATTTTACTAAACTAGCAATATTGATCTTTAGAAAAACTTTCCTAATACAATCTATAGTATCCTAGACTCAAAACTTGTTAGTAAGAATGTCCAAGTTTTGGTCCTTCTAAAATGATCCTGGTAATCCTTTTATAGAAAACAAGGATTGCATACAAGCTTTGGATCTTTCTTACAAAAGACAAAAAGTGCTCACCACATAAGACAAAAAAGACAAATATAACATTTTACAAAGTGACTTGTAGAGATGAGCACCAAAATTTGCAACAAGTCCCAATGTCAGTTCAACTTCTTCCAGGTGTAGCATCCATGTTTTCTTTAACTATTTGTGGTTCCCATCATTGCTTGCTTTTCTTTCAAGGGGTTGGGGCACTACCACTTGTTGCCTCTTCAGTGGATGTCTCTTCTTCTTTGGCACTTTCTACAGGATATGCTATTTCCCAAGATGTATAAGTTTCTTCACCCTACCAATGAAAGGCAAGAACTTTATCCCTTTCTGGTAGCAATTTGTCCCAATCAGCAACTACTTGGTGTACCTCATTTCTCACATTAGTGAAATGTATTCTAACATCCTATAGTATTTCAATTAATTATAAAAAGGGGGTATTGTCTTATGTATTCAAAATGGTGTCTATTCTAGCTGACACTTCCCCATCAATTTTTTCTAGCCACTGATCCCTATCCTTTATAACTTCATCTACTTTGACAAGACCCAAGAACATTTGATAGTTTTCTAAGAAGTACCTAACCAAATACATTTGATAGTTGTCCTTAACAAACTTGTAAGTACTTGTTAGTTGTATATCCACAATACATTGATCTATAATCATATCAAAGAATGATTTCAACATGTTCTTTCTAGAAACCCATCTTTCCAAACCTAGGTCCATAGTGGCTATCTCCTTCTTAAAAGAGATCAAAATGTCAGATAATTGCTTAGCAACTATATAAACATCTCTTGGTTTTACATTTGCAACAAAATGTAGGATTGTGTCCTTTATTCTCTTCTCATATCTATGTTTCTCCCTTTTCTCTATGTCTTCATCACCTATAGAAGGGGGAAGAGGGGAGAGGGGGTATTCAATGATAGGGCTTGAAGAAGAAGGTCCAACAGGGGAAGAAGAAATTTGCAATTGCCCGGATGCTTGAATTGGGCCCTGCTCACCTAACCTCTTTTTCAAATCTTCAATTATCATATCCTTTTCATATATGCCATGTCTTAGCTCCCCATAAGCCTTCAACACTATTTCCAATCTTAGTGTGAGCTCCTCCTTTTTCTTGGCTTCTCTTTCTGCCACTCTTACTATTAGTTGAGCCATTGCTACCACCATGCCTAATACGAAAACTATAGAAGTATCAATAACCCTTTTGACTATTAGCCTACCAGTGAGATCACCCCTAGTAATCTATTTTCCTCTGTTATTTCCATTCTTCTTTAGGGACCACATGACCAAGGCCTGATGGTCATTACTGAAAGTGACTCCGTTAATGGCCTATTCTACCTCCTCCTTGGTCTTATGAATAAGTGTGGTTTGTTTCCTTACTGTATCCAGGATGAATGCATCAGCCATATCCCATTCTGGGAGGATAAGCACTCCTGAGTTTCTCACCAAGTCTCTCCCCTATTCTAGAGTGATTTTGTCAAATCTATCTATCATTTCTTTTCTTACCTCATTCTCTATGATCTTGAGGTCCTTATCTAGATTCTCCTCATGCCTTTTCTCACATGTTTATTCAAACTGATGGATGTTCAATTTCCATAAAAATTACATAAATGATCTAGCCTTCACAAAGGCATCATTAGCTAAGAATTCATCACATGCTTGTTTGATTATTGGGTCCAATTATGTGCCTGCCATCTCTTCCACTGTTAGATCTAGTTCGGGTTCTTTTGGTGGCTCAGGCACCCCCTCATTTATCTCCTCATAGGTCATGAAAATTTGACCTCGAGATCCCAATTGTTGTACCTACTATGTGACCTCTTGATCATCCATGATGTTTAGGGGTGATTGGGAAGGGGAATAATCTTCTCCAACATGTTGAGGCTTCTCTTCTAGCTTTTCTTTCTTGGTGGGAGGTGAGGAATCGGGAACATTTTCAACTGGTTGATCCTGAGGTGAGTCTAGAATCTCCACAACCTCCTTGTATTTCTCCACCTATTGTGATGTAGAAGGGATATCCTCCTTTCTCTTTTTTTGTTTTTGTTTTTCAGGCTCTAGTATTATCACATTGTAACCAATTTTCTTATGTACCATGTACCTACCTAGGGGCAATACTTTTGCAAATGCAAGTTTTCTCAATAATGATTAAGCCTTCTCTGGGTTATCCTTCATGGTTGTCTCCTTTATCTCATTAAGGGTTTAATAAACTTCCTGAAAATGATCCATGAGAGTGTCTATCTTCTTACCCATGGGATTTATGCTCTTTAGGGGATCATATCCCTGGTCAAACTGCTAGACAAACTCCAAGGTCTTCTTGTATACCAGCCATTTTTCTTTTCTGATTTCTTGCTCTTGTATATTAGGGATATTTCTGATAATATCCTCAAGGAAGTTAAAAATATGATTTATCAAAGAACACATGACCTTTATATTAAACATTTCATTGTAAAACCCCGCTGGGTCTGTTTTCCTAATAACTAAAGTAGCCTTATGATATGGTGCCAAGACTTTATCCATATGAAGCCATCCACCCTTTTTGATTATGAACTAGTAGGCAATTGTAACATTTGGGAACAAAGTTCCTCTACCCTTACTTGGGAGAGTGTTCTTTTCAATGTCTCTCAGTTGTCTAATGAATTTTGCAATACCAATCTTGAAAGGGACTTGATATGGTAAAATGAATGGAGCCCCTTTAAAATCATATAATTTGATAACAATTGAAATAGGGTAAAAAATGAAATCCCCCCAATTATGCACAATTTTGAGGCCCTGGGAAAACTATTTTGGCCTGACAAGTTCAGCTAAGGCAGTTGGGATTCTTGGGTTTTTATGGACAAACAATTTTCTTAGTCTGGCTGCAAAGCATCTATCAAAATTAATGAGACTATGATCCTCCCTATCCCATGTCATGGTGAGGCTCCATAATTGGACTGGCATGTCTTCACCGTCCTTTTGTTTCAATAAATCCATCTCCTTCTCAAAGTAATTGGCACCCTTAAATAATAACATATACATCATGAAAGAATACTAGTAGAATGGCTTATCAACTTTGTTTTTCTAGATTCCTACTAATCCATTATGAATTAAATTAGAAATATAAATGGAAAAGTTAAAAGTAATTGATAGGGATTAGTGTAAAATTTGGACCATCATGTACATAAAATGTATTGGCATTCTTTCCTCCAAATCTTCTCCAAAGACTTGACATAATGACCAGTATGCACCTTTAGCTCTCAAGTTAAAATAATCTATTTTGAAGGGCTCCTCTATACTTGGTCCCATGGAAATCATTCCCTAAATCTTGTCACAAAATTCCTTCATAGGACCACTTCTGAGATAATCCCTTTGTGCATTGTACACTTGTTTCAATTCCTCAAAATCAATTTTTTCTAGGTCATTGGAAGGCTCACTTAGCTTAAAAACATTCCTGATTTCTTCAGCAAAGATGTTCATTAGTAGGTTTCCTTTAACATCCCTAATTATTCTAGTAATTTGGTCATAATTCTTTGCAACTTGAATCATTAAATTTGCATCTAAGAAAATTTTGGGCACCACAAGCTTGCCTAGGTCACACTACCATATATTTTTGTTAGGAGGAGGGGCATTTCTCTGGCTAAAACCTACTTTGAACAATGCTAAACTAGTGATATCAGAAGCACCACTTGCATTGAGTGTGTCAATCTTAGCATCCCTTATGTAATTCCCCATGTCATACAAGCCATCTACTACCTTTACCCTAGGTTCCTTCGGCATCAATTTCTAGGCCTTTACTATATCATTTATTGAACTGGGTAATAGCTGTAACAAATCCTCATGTAGACCCCTCTTACTATAATCAGTTTCACCAGATAATTCCTTTCTAAGCAGCATTTTAGGGTTCACAAATTCTTTATAGTTTGTACAAAAGAAACATGGCATAATTATAATGCTTTTAATAGGAAAAAGATTTGCACTGATATTCACCAACCTTTTTTTAGAATTTTCTCAGGAAATGTCAACCAACTTTTGTAAATCTTCTCGCCTAATTCTCTGCCAATTTTATCTCCTTGTGGTTTCAAAGAAATCATAAATCTTCAATATATTAGCAATCAAAACCAATCCTTTCAACAATTTACTCCACACGATCTAACCATTACTTCTCTGAGAAATCAAACTGTCATCGCTCAATGGGAAAATTGAATTTTGCACCAACTTTGCTTCAAGTTTTAATTTGGACCGTTGATTCTTTTTAAAACATAATCTAATAGTTATCGCATGATCGCAAGGCTTGAAAAGATTCTATACAAACATGCAACAACCATTTGATCAAAATGTATCAACAACAATCCTTTAATTGTGTCATCTAGGACCCACTTGATACTTTGGATTTATTACTACCGTTAGATGCTACATCCGATGGTTACTATTATTTTCCCTTTATGACTAGACATAAAGTAAGGCACCATGGCCTTGATACCAAATTGACAGCTGTCGCAATCTTAAACAATGCAGCAAATAAAAGAAAGGTTGCCAAGGTTACTTCTGAAATATTGAAGATTCATGGAGTAACTCAAGAAGACCTAGACAAAGCAAGACAAGAAAAGATTTATTTGGGAATTGAGAGTGCATTTGCAGTAGAGGCAGAGTCTAATGATCCTAAATTGAAGAAGGTAAAAGTAGAGAAGTCTGATGATCTGAAGGGTAAAATAGTTGTTGCCCCTCCTGCACCCACAGAAATAATTGACCTTACTACTCCTCTAGAGTATAAGACAATGGAAAAGAGGAAGAAAGAGATAGGAACTAGTCATATATCCTCATGCACTACAAGAAGCCAAAGAAAGAGTACTCATGCACCACCACAAGTAAGTTTTAGACCTAGTCTAAAAGTACTAAGTTCAAGGATAATTGATGAAGGAAGGATTGATCAAATAGGAAAATTTTATGATAAGTACAGTGAAATAGATAAGTCAAAGATTCATGGCATGATTATCAAGCACATGCTTAAGTTTAAGAAGACGGTGCTAGAATTGAAGACAATGATTCCAGACAATGTTTGGAACATTTTAGACTTCTTGAAGAGACAAGCAATGGAGGAAGATCTGAGAATAAGAGAAAAGATCTTAGATGAGATTTTAGCAATATGTTCTCTAGAGGAGAAGACCTTACTATTAGATTTGGTAAAGCCACATTTTAGAACCAAGTCAAGAAATTTGCATATAATGGACAAGAATTATGAACTAGTTGCAAAGGAAATAGAAAAAGCTTTTGAGACAGTTTTCATGAATAGATACATGTATCCAACTACTGTGCCCACAACTCAAGTACCCACAAAGGTAGCCAAGGAGTCAGAGACCTTAAATGTATAGGATACAGGTCCTCAAGATTCAGCACCCACAGTTGTAGCACCCATAGAGGTAGAGAAACCTGTTCCTATGGAAGAAACACATAAGGATGATACAATTTTTATTGACAATGTTGAGATTGCAATGGCGGCCTCAGATCTTGATTTGGATAAGTTTGAAGAAGCATTTGTAAGAACTCAAGAGGCTGAGAATCTATGTGGTAACACTCCTCCTAATCAATAAGAAGTACTAATTGAGGATATGACAGAAGTTGAAAAAGAAAAGGGAGAAGAAAAAGAAAAAGGAGAAATGGAGATGAAATAAAATGAACCAATAGAAAATTCATATGTTGAAATGACAATAAGAGTCAAACAAGAAGCAATGGATAGCACTCCTATCACTCCTTTTGTATCATTGTTTTCAAGATTGACACTAGACACCACTAGTCTAGATTCTTGGGGAGAAGAAGACCTGATCAAGATCAGTGTCTTAGCTATGGAGAAGGCCAAAGAGAACTAGGTAATGAGGAACCCATTGTTTGTTGAATTAGTCAACATATTGAATAGTCTACTGCCTTCAAACAAGAAAGTGTCTAAGGTGCATTCAGTTGATGATGTTAGCAACATCCTCACAGCCTTCAAAACCAATTTTTCTACCTTGGAAGAGTCCGCATCTCAAGTTATAGAAGAAAAGTATAGGAAGAAGAGACTAAGTGAACTGGTCAGTAACTTTGCACTTGACCTAAGTTCCCCAAAAATTGGTCAAGCATCTTTGAAGGAGTTTGTAGAAAATGGTAGGAAGATCATTGCAGATTGTATGGACCAAGATAATATGACTCATGATCATTTCAAGAAGATACAAGAGGCAGAAGAAATGATAGAACAAGTAATAAAATTAGTAGAAGACCCCTCCACTGATGTAAATATGTGTAATAATGTATATCAAGGGTAGATTGACAAAATAGAAAAAGCAGAGAAGGAGATGTCCAAGATAAGGGCAAGGCAAACACATCTCAGGAATGCTCTTGTGCCCTCCCTAGATGTGCATAATAAGAATATCAAGGAGATTGATGCCACCATGGTGACATATGATCAAGGTCTTGCCTTAGATTTGGAGAAGTTGGAGAAGCTGAATTATGCATTATGCACACATCTCCAAACAGTCAATGCACTAATTGCATTCTGGAAGCAAGAGATCCACAAGTTACAGATAGCACATCCAGATGTACTTTCCCTATAACTACTTGTAGATACAATTTTTGGAACACATTTGTCATTAATGTCAAAGGGGGAGTATCTATAGAATATGGAGATATAAATATGTAAAGAAGATGTATAGTAAAGAATATAAGGGAGATATAAGATAGAGTATGACAAAAGTTTTTGTATAAGAGAATAGTTAGTAATTGTGCCATATTCCTTTGTTGCCATCAATGACAAAGGTGGAGATTGTTGGCAAGTTGACTATATTGTTGTATATGACTTAATATAGTGTTTTCATTATGGAAAAAAAGTCATATAGAGTTTTGGAGTCAAAGCACATCCTCTAAAGATCAAAAATTGGCTAAGTACAGAAGACTGGATAGATAGCAATGCACCAGTAGTTCAAAGCATCAGTGCACGTGTGTATGACTGAGTTATAGTATGTGCCCTAGAAGATAAGTTGGTAAGAGTATATTTATGCTTATTCTATGAGTGCATGATCAGATATGAAAGTATGATGAAGTTACAGACAATTGAAGTTACACAGCCAGTGAATGCCAGAACAAAACAGTGTAGGCAGCCGACTAATGGTAAATTGATTAGCGACTATAATATTCTTTTGATTACATAAAAATAGGTTTTGAAAGGACCTGAAACCTTTTACAATGAGAATAAAGATAAGACAATTAGGCTCCAATAGTTCAAGTGCATCAGCACCAAAAAAAGAAACACAAACAAGGCCTTAAACACAAAGACCAGCCACAAGACAAAGGACAACAAAAAAAAGGAAAGCAAGATAGCAAGCTGCTATCTAAACACATTTCATTAGTTCTGTAGCTTGGTCCACAAGAATCTACATGTTTTCAGTAGATAGCTTTAGCTCTTCCATGTCATTTTTGTTGCCAACTTCCCCCATCCTGGACCTGGATCTCGTGCGCTTACTAGGTCCTTGTTCCTCTTTAGACTCTATGATCTCTTGGTTCCCTTTCCCACTATCAAACTTGTCAACTAGGATCTTCATGTGCTCATTTGAAGCCTTGAGGATATAAAAGCTTTGTTCTACAATTTTCCCCATGGTCTTCTCCAGCTTGTCAATTCTCTTTTCCATAGTCTCAACTTTCCTACTTAAAACATCACTGCATTGGATTTTCTCCTCCATGGCATTAAGTATGTGATTAAAGGTAGCAACACCCTCAGCTCTAGCAACAATGTTAGTGAGCTCATCAATAGTTTGGTCCAAGGTTTTCTCCCCCAGGTTCATCCTTTTAAGAATCCCTATTTCTTTTTGCAGCTGGTGGATGTTGGACTTCATCACAGTGATGTCATTCTTCATTATGCTAAGGGTAGACAAGAAAGCCAGGCACCCTAAATTCTCAAAATCCTCATTCCTCACCTCATTAATCTCAGGACCCCTATTATTTGCCTCCATGTTCTCCTTAGGAATGTCTTCCTTCTCCTTATCTAGGTTTTCCTTTTCCTTCTCATGCCCTTCTTTCTCAATATTAGTCACATCCTGTGCAACATCTTGCAAGATTTTTTCCTCAACCCAACATCCTTACCAGTACCCCCACTCTCCTCCCTAGAAGGGTTGTTTTCCACATAGTTTTCCTGATCATTCTTACCCTAGGAAGAGGAGCCCTCATAAGAAGATATGAAGACCCTCTTCACCACTTTCTTCTTCCCAGTTTTAGTTCTAGTACGATTGTCAGTTGGTTCTGGTCTCTTCTTCCCCTGCTTCTTGGGACTCTCCTCCCTACTCTCTTCTTCCTCTAATTCCATGTCAGTAGTAGAATCCTCCATCTTCCTTTTCTTTTTTTCCTCCTTAGGGCTTTCCTCCTGGTAATCCTTAGAATCCCCCTCTTCGTCTTTTGTTTCCTCCATAAACGGCTCCTCTGACTCCTTCCCATTAGTATCATAGTCCTCCAAGGCTTTTCTATTAAGCTGAGATCTTTCCACCTTCTTCAACTTCAACACCTCAAATATGAGAACCATGAGCCCTTCATGGCAAGCATGATCATCCTCCAGATCCCTTTGCTAGTGAAGGAGGGAAGCATTCAAAGAACTTAGTAAATAGAAAGGAAAATTAATCTTAACCCCATGCCTAAAATGGTTCAGAAGAGTAAGATGGTGGTTGTAGATTTTAGTATATCTACCATCAAGGGTAATGTAGCCTATGATAACAAATAACACAAGGCACCAGGGCCTAGAAATGAACTTAGGGTTAAAGTATCAATTGTCCACCTTAACCATACAGTCTCTCTCCTATTTCTTGGTCCTCCAAGGCTTTGTCCAAAATCTTCCTATCCCTGTAGAAGTTGATGCCCTCAGTCATCAAGCCAGTTGCTTCAGCAACCACCTCCTCAGTCACCTCCATGTTTTGCATGCCCACCAAAATGCTTCCCTTGTTCCAAGTTTTGATGAAATTTTTGGTCATTGCCACTTTTCATCCATGTAATCTCTCCAAGAATTTTGCCAAACCCCCATTTTTAATAATTTTCCAAATTTCCTTATTATGTTTCCAGTCACTACAGTCTGTCGGCTCACATCTCCTCTTTTTACCTCCCATGGCTTTGTGAAATAATAGAAATCCTAAGTTCAAATGAATTTCCTCTCCCTACAACTTTGCCTTCAAACTGTAATAACCAAAATTAATGTTATTCATAGCCCACAACTCGTGCCAAAGGACCCTAATAATTGTCTCGAAATCAGGCCATTGTCCTTCATGATAGTCGCACAGATTTTTGCACTCAATACTCATTAATGATCTCTTCATTCAAAACATGTTGCTTACTCCTCATCCTCTCCTTGCTAATTAATGATGATCCAACATAGGGGATGTTTGAACCATCATTCCATTCAATTTCCATGTGGCTTTTACAAGCCACGTTCGTAGCCCAGTCGACCACTAAATTTGTCTCCTTGAAAATGTGGGATATCATGCATTTTTCAAAGGTGTCAATAATTTTTTTTGCCTTACTTAAAACATTGGCTATGGACCATGAAGGGTTCAAAGTGTTCTTCAAACACTTAACAATACTTAGGGAATCCCCTTCAATCCATATTTTATTATAATTCTTCCTTTTGGCAAGTAACAACCCATAGAGAGCAGCATTAGCCTCCGCCACCTGATTGGTGTTGAAGCCTATAGGAATAGCCATAGCCCATTTGCAATTCCCAAATTCATCTCTGATAACCACTCCACATCCATCAATTCTAGGGTTGCCTTTAGAGGCACCGTCAAAATTGATTTTGACCCATCCATTAGGAGGACAGTCCCACCTAGCCTCTTCCCTTAGATTTCTTTGGATTAGAACTTTCCTTCCTTCAAGCTTCCACTTCTTATAAACTTTGGCCTCCCATTCATTCTTCAGATCATGATAGTTCTTTATCAACCCCAAGTTCTCCAACAAAGCACTCTTAATCTTGTGAAAAATACTCTCCCAATTGGACTCCTTATCCCTAAAAATTTTGTCGTTCCTTTCTTTCCACACCCCCTAGCACAAAAAGGGTAGGAAGAAATTCCAAAAGGAGATTAAAAACTTGTTTTTAGTTGGTGGTTTCCAACACATAAACAACTCCTGAATGTTATGAGGGAACACCCGCTCCATATTCATTAGATCAAAGAATTTTCCCCATATTTGACTAGTGAAAGGACAATGAATTGTCATATGGTTGATATTCTCCTCATTATTTTTGTAGAGACAGCATCTATTAGTTATAATTAGGCCTCTTTTTCTGAGGTTATCAATTGTGAGAACTTTATCCTACAATAAGATCCAAAAGAAAACATTAATTTTAGGAGTCAGCCCCTTGAGCCAAGCTTTGGCCCAGCAAGGTTCAGGGCTGTCTTCAAAGTTCTATATATACAGGGAAGAAACTGAAAACAAGCCATTAGTACTAAATCTCCAAATGAGGGAGTCCTCATCATCAATAAGAACCATAGCATTCAAAAGTTTATTCAAGCCCCTGAGGGAAGGATCAAACCTAGACAAGTCAGTCCATTTTACCCTCCTCCCAATAGTTTTCCACTTGATTGCCCAAGAGCTGTTTACAAAGAATAGACCAGTCGTTCCATCTTGGATCCTCTTTTAGGGGTTTATCAAGTAACCATATGTCATCCCAAAAAATAATTTTCTTGCCATTACCAACCTTTCATTTCACCCCCTGCTGCTGTCATCTCCTTTCTTCTAAGAGCATTACCCCAAATACAAGATCCACATTGGGAAGAATCAGAGTTCAAGAACTTAAAGAAGTCAGAGTTGTCCCTATTATATTTTTTGTGCCATATAGTGCTCCACTCTCCCATGTTCTTGAACATCCTCCAAAGGAGTTTAGCCATGAGATACTCATTTAAACTTCTTATAGTGCGTAGACCAAGACCCCCTTTCCTATTTGGTTTGCAAACCTTCTCCCATGCAATAAGGGCCATCTTTTTCTTTTTCTCAACTCCGGACCAAAGGAAGTTCTTTTGGATTTTTTCTATACTATCATCAAACTTTTTAGGTATTTTGAAAAGGCTTAAAGCATAGAGAGGGATACTTTGAAGGGTAGCTTTGAGAACAACAATCTTACCAGCCTGGCTAAGAAGAGCACCCTTCCAACCAGCAAGACTTTTTTGAAATTTATCAATCATAACCTTCCAAAAGGAATCCAGGGGATTGAGGTAGAGAGGTAACCCAAGATAGGACCCTAGGAGATATTCCACCTCACAACCAAGAATTCTTTTAAGTCTCTCTTGTCTTTTTTTAGGCACATTGATGAAGAATATAGAACTCTTATTCCAATTTATACTCTGACCAGTAGCACCCACATAGTTGTCAAGGGATTTTTTAATGGTTTTACCATTTTTGATAGAATCATCACCCATAATTATGGAATCATCCATGAACTATTGATGTGAAGACATTAAATCATTAGAAGAAGATTTCAAACCCCTGAATTCACCTCTATTAACTAGCCTGCTAATGTGTCTACCCAAAGATTCAGCCAAAATAACAAAAAGAATAGGAGACAGGGGGTCCCCTAACGAAGACCTCTAGAAGATTTGAAGAAAGGGGTAGGAGAACCATTCATGAGAATAGAGAACATGGTAGAGGAAACCAAGCAATGGATAAGGTCTCTACTCCTTTTATTAAAACCACAAGCCTCTAGAGTAGCCATCAAGAAGTCCCAATCAACCCTATCATAAGCTTTGGACAAATCAAGTTTTAGAAAAAAACCCTCCTTCTTTGACATAGTTAAAGAATGTATATTTTCATGGACTGAACTGATTGAGTCCAAAATCTACCTCCCGGGGACAAACCCATTCTGTTGTCCAGAAACAATAGAAGGAAGAAAGGTGAGGATTATTGAAGTAAGGATTTTAGAGATAATCTTATACACCAAGTTACAAAGGCTGACGGGTCTGAATTGGTCCATACTATTAGCCCCACTTCTCTTTGGAATCAGAGCAATAAATGTACCATTCAATTCCTTGAGGATCCTTCTAGCCCCAAAAAATTCCTTGATAGCATTAGAAACATCATCTTTCATAATCCTCCAATACTTTTGAAAGAAAAAATGAGGAAACCCATCGGGACCAGGGGCTTTATCTCCATTAAAGGAGAACACAACCTTCTAAATTTCCTCCATAGAAGGTATAGCAACAATAGATCTATTATGAGCCTCATTCAGGATAAGGGGTATACCATCCAACAACTCTCCTTAGCACTCCAAATCCAGGTTCTCAGCTTTCTTTAGAAGCACTTCAAAGAAATTATTGGCCTCACTTCTGAAATCTTCCTCCTTCTCACTAATGGTACCATTGACCTACAATCTAGAGATTTTATTGCACATTCTATGTTTCATAGTGGTCATGAAGAAATATTTGGAATTCATGTCCCCTTCTTTTAGGAAAAGCTTTCTCGATCTTTGCCTCCAAAAACATTCTTCTTTTGAGATAATATCATGATACTCCATTAACTTATTATCTTCCTCCTTTTTGGTGTTCCCACTGTAGCCATCTTTCTGAATGTTGTCCTGGATCTCTTTTAGTTCTTCAGCAATTTTATTTTTATTGGTAAAGATGTTACCAAAAGTTTCTTTATTCCATTTTTTAATGTTGTCCTTCACATTTTTCATTTTCTTAATAACTCTGAAAATTGTCGTTCCTTCAATCCTAATACTCCACCAAACCTCAATCAACCTTTCAAGGTTGGGGTGGATTGTTGATGAAGAGTACCTACAAACAATAGATAAGCCAATGCTTACAAGAAACATGTCTCCCCTTAGGAAGAAATAGATACATCAAATGATGAAGAAGCCAATCCTTGTGCAAATGGAATGAGGAAGAAGATGAAGGTCTCCATGCATGAATATCTGAAGACTAAGTAGGAATCTCCAAGTTCAAAGAATCTATCACTTCATGTGACAAATCAAGTGAAGAAGGAGAAGAATCAAGTACACCAATCTCCAAAGAAGGTGAAGAATTATCCCCATCTATGATGAAACTATCATCAAGGGAAAGAGAAACCCCCTCATGTATGTCTGCCAAATCTGCATCATGAGAATCAACAAATGCTAAAGATGCATCCAAGTAGTCATCACACTCTGCAAGATCTGAAACACTATGATCATCCTACTGAATAGTAGAGCCCATGTATGAAGAAGCAAGAGGTGGAGGAGTAGGAAGATCAACACTTGTCTCAACAACAAAATGATTCAAGTGTCCAAATTTCTCCTCATAATTATCCATTGGCAAAGGGATGGGTACATCATTTATATCATCATCATTATCAACAAAAGTGGAAAAAGAATACAAGCATGATGTATGATCAACAACTCCCATAGCTATGACATCTCTAGTCTCCATGTCCCTAATGTAGACATAATCAGGAGTGAACTCAACAATTTTACCTTGTGCCCCATGTGTGATTTGGTAAATAGAAAGAAGATTAGTGGTCAAAGATGGTACACAAAGAACATCATTAAATGTCCCTTCTCCCATATGAATAGAACCTTTCCCACAAAATCTCATGAATGTGTTGTTACCCATCAAAATATTAGGAGAATTACAAGGCTCAAAAGATGAAAACATATCCATAGATGATGCCATATGATGTGATGCACCTGAATCAAGAAGCCATTTACCTTGCTCAGGATGTGTGGAAGCCATGAGTGCTTGTCCTTTACCTTTATCTTTGGATGATGATGGAGATGTAGAAGCTGCCAAATGTGTAGTAGAAGAAGGAGCAGACACTGATGAGGGAAACTTAATGTTGTGTTTCTGAATAATGTGAGTTAGCTCATCAATCTTCTTTTGAAAACACTTATGCTCATCATGTCCTAACTTTTGACAATATGCACATTTATCTCTCTTTCTTCTCTATGATTCCTCTCTTATAGAGGACTTGGATTCAGTACTTTGTGGTGAAGAAGATTCATTACCTTTGTCATGAGGCTTAGGATCCTTATTGTGTTTCTTTCCTTTCCCATGAGAAGCTTTTGAAGTAGACTCACTTGCAATCAATGCTTGATGTGGAGAAGGCTTCAACTGACCCATGTGTGCTAACTTTGCTTGTTCCCTTGTGAGCTGGGTTGCAAATTCATCAAGAGAGGGCAATTTGTATGCACTACCAAGAGCATCCATAGTAGCAAAGAATGTAGAAACAAAGATAGAATAATCAGGACCAAGCTTGGAAAGAATAGAAAAGATCAATTGTTCATCCCCTTTAACAATGCCACATGAAGAAAGCTCCAATCTAATAGTATTGAACTTAGAGAAAAAATCTTGAATATTGTCAAAATCCCTAGGATTAAGACCTATGAGATCATTCTCTAATCTAAATTTTCTCATTCTATCAGGTTTACCAAAGAGTCCTTCCAATGCGATCCAAGCATCATGAGGATGTGTGCAAGATTCAATATGAAAGAGCATGTTGCGATAAATGGATGATCTAAGAGAGCCAAGTGCTTTATCTCTTCTATCAAACCATTTTCTCCTTTCTATAGCACCTATTTGAGGTTCTTGATCCTACCCAAGAGTCATTATAAGCAATCCAAGACTCAACAAATGATCACTTAAAGATACTTTCCATTCATGGTAGTTATATGGAGTGAGGATTTGAACCTTTGAATTATCCATATTAACACCAAATAATGACTAATAACTCCTTCAAATGACTGATGCAAATCAGAAAACTCAAATCCAAGGATTAACCAAGTGCAATTATAGCCCCAAAATAGCCTATTTCTGAAAGTGATATGTCTACCCAAAATCACTCAAATCTGATTATAGATCTAGAAAGTAGATGAAAAATCATGCACTTTCAAAAAAAAATTCACCTCAAAATGTTACCGTATGTGCCCAAACGAAGCCCTGGAAGTTGCAAAAATTAGGAACAGATAGGTACAGTCACCAAAAACTGCAATTTCTGACAAATGAGGCCACCAAAATGCCAAATCAACACCACCACTGGAAAACTCAGAAAATTCTACCCAATTTCAAAAAAAATTGCACCCGATTTGGAGCCCGAATGACCAAGTTATGGCCTCTCAAAGTTGGACTGCAAAATCAAAAATGCAAATGGTGAAGGCAGAGAATTTTCCAAATCAGATGACGTCAGAAAAACACTAGGTTAAATTTGATGGTCTGGAAGCCATCAAAAAAACCCAATGTTGCCTGCGTTGACAGTTGTATGGCCGTCAAATTTAGCATCGTTAAATGATGATGTCAGCACAAAAAGAGACCTTAGCTGACGTGTTTGTTAACTGGACCAACCCTACAAGTCCATATTACTGGCGTGATAAGATGACATGGCACCTATGTGTCTTGTTGACATGGCGAGAATGTGGGAGTGCCAAGTGGCACTATCTGATTGTGTGTCGCAGGTTGAGGTGGCAGGGCTGTGGACGATGGATGCGGACAACCATTCTGCCATGTGGCGGGCTGCGTATCTACCGTGTGGTGCTATCTTAGGGATGGCTGAGGGCGCTGAGGTCTACCACTACAGTAGAGGAGCAACCGCTTGGGCGGCAGTGGATGAGGGGCGGGAATGTGGGAGTTTAATCCCACATTTCCTGCACGTTAGGCTTTAATGCCTATTTTTATATGCAAACCCCTATTTGATAAACAAACAAGAAACTCCTCCCTAGACTATGTGTTGTTCTTTTTGCTTGGGTTGCGTGCACTCTATGGTGGCTAATGTCACTGGTCTAATGATGTCAGTTGGATCTCTGAAACTATTCATTGGTACATATAATAAAGATAGGGCACGTACCAGGCCCAAATTTTTGGCAAAATAATAAAAAATTTAGAGAAAATTGCAGAGCTAAAAATATATATTTTTTTTTCAAAAAATTGTACCGCAGAGGCAGATCGGGCCATACGGTTCGATTTGCAAAAAAAATTTGCCTCAGATTTGACTTTCACCGAATATGGGCAAGTTTATAGTCGATTTTAACTGAAACAGCCTCTCGAACGCAATGGTGAGGTCAGATCTACTCCAAGACACCTTTATCACACACTGGTTGCTAGATCTGAGATTTGGACCTTCAAAGCTTGCATCAAGCTCTCTTCAAATTGGCTAATCAAGAACGCTCCAATGGCTCTGATACCATGTAAGAATTTGCAAATAGCAAATATTGAACCAAGATCAAGAGGTTGAAGAAAAGCACAAGAGAGAAAATATGAATGCAAGGATGGATTGAATAGATCTAATGAATTAATTATATTCACCAATAAATTGATTGATCAATATTTACATAATAGGTCTCCTTATATAGGAAAGGCAATAAGAGACAATGATAAGGACCTAATCAGCTATCACCTATGCTAGGTGTAATCACATGTCCACCAAATGTGGATCATCCTCCAATATGCAATAAAGTATGTGCATTGGACTAGGATGATAATGTGATAAGAGCACAAAAGGTGGATCTCACACACAATGAGGTATGTGAAGACAACTATCACACCAAAAGTGGAATTTCTCCTACACCATGTGCTTAATAGATGTGCACACTCCTAGGTGTCTCAATCACTAATTACTATGCAATGCATTAACCTAAGTAAGATTAAGTAAAGTGTAATTAGGAATATTTAATTACACCAACAATATTATTGCAATTCTAGCTAGTCACAATCCCTCCTGAGGCACCATCTGCATCACTACCATGGGACCTGCCATTACAAAAAAATTGGATTTTCTCCACTTTATCTTTAGACATCTTAGTCTCCTGTAAAAGAACAATATCAGGCTTGTTGTCTCTAATCATGTTTTTGACCATTGCTTGCTTGTGAGGATTATTTAATCCTCTTACATTCCATGATATAAACTTCATTTCTTAAGGAATGGGCCAGACTCTAGGATGGTCTTTTGCCTACCATCCACTAAACACTTACTGGTTTCAAGTGCTCACCTCTTTTGGTTCGAGGGTCTTCCCAGGGAAACATGGGGAGCCCCCACATCTCCAATCTTATTGCTTCTAGTGCTTTTGAGGATTGAGGAGACATTCTTCATCTATCCTTCATCTTTATTATTAGGTTTCTTAACATTTTTAGCTATCTTTTTCTTCTCCACTTTGGACCATCCTTCTTCATTCAGTTCATCTGATCCCCCAAGGGCCCCCGCTGAATCCACCACATCACTCCACATAGCTTTAGAAGGGCATGGTGCTACCTTATTTGGTCCCCATGAAGAACCAAAGTTCTTCTGAAACCCCTCCTTTGAAAAGCCCAAAATCGGGCAGACTTGGGCATCTTGCCATATAGCCAAACTCTAAGAGGGGGGAAAAGGCCATAACCACCTGACATCTCTTGCTCGATCAAGCCAACATCAAATTTATTATTACCCTCTTTTATCCCCAGGGGCCTGCTCTGAATATGTCCCGCTACGGAGTCATCAGAGCTTTTAGTTTTGGATTCCTTTAAGACTTTAGTGCTATCTGCTAAATTCTGTTCAGAATCAGAATGAGATGTGTCACATCCTTCACTAGGCATACCCTTCTCATTCTTCTTTCCTTCTTTCTTCTCATTACTACTACTCCCCATCGAGTTCAATCCATCCACAACCTTCTTTACCCAAATCTTTTTCATTTTTTTCTTTTGGGGTAACGTCTTTGGACATTGTTTCACCCAGTGGCCTGTTTTCTTGCAATGAAAACAAGTAAAGGGTGTAGATTCAAACTCTATCTTCTAGACCCAAGAGCCAAGTTTGGACTAAAGGGTGATTGATTTTGGCATAGCCACTCCTTGTTGCACTCCAACATAGATTCTTGCATACGTAAGGCATTTTCTAGAGACCGTGACCAGGTCCATAGATAAGAGCTCCCCAAAGACATTAGTAATTCCCTTAAAGATGTCTTCCATCCAAAACTCAAGAGGCAAGCTTGAAAGAGTAACCCAGACTAGTGCCTGCACATTATGATCCTTTTGCATATCTAGGTTAGGACACCACTTATTCATGATCATAGAATGCTTTCCTATCATCCAAGGTCCCTCACAAAGAATAAACCTTAAATCCTCCTCACACAAGAAGGAAAAATCCAGACATCCTTTGGGAAGAGCAACCACCTCCACTTGACCTTTCAGACTCCATTTCTTTTTAGCAAATTCCCTAACCACCTCGATATTAGGGCGAGATCCCAAGAATATCCCCACAAGAGAGTTAGCCATTGAAGAAATATTTACATCTATTATTTGATCCAAAATGGATAAAGCAAAAGTTCCCTCCTTGGTGTTGGATAAGATTTCAACAAGTGGATGAGAGGACTTACCCATTGGTTTCACGCCAAAAAGTCCTGTCAAGCTTTTGATAGAACCAGCAGGAGATGTCCTATTTTGAACACAAGCTCCCTTCATGGGTCCCCCTCCCAGGTCCCCAGTCCAAGTCTAACATTAGGAATATTACCTTGGGCCCCATTTGCATCTATTTCCTCTAGTTGCCCACCACACTCTAAAGGACCAGCGTCAGAACCGCCATTCCCCTTGCTTAGCATGCTTGAAATTTCAATTCCTCCTTTCCCGCTTCCTATTCCGACTGCCTATTCCATCTTTTTTAAACTAGTTCCTTTGTTCTTCTAGCCTTAGCATGAGTTTCTTGTGACTATAATATTATTATGTAAGGGCTATGCACCTATTGTAATTAGGTTTTAGACATATAATTATGTTTTTTTGTAAACATGCTTGAGCAAATCGAATTGGAAGTGTTGTATGTAATCGGTTAAAGGGTCGACCTAGTTAATTGTTTTATATGCGCATATAAATATTAGATGTGTCATTATAATTAAGTATGAGAGTGGATATAGAGTTTAAAAAAGAAGGGAAGAAGTATGCAAATATTTGTTTAGATGTATTAGAGCTTTGCAAGAGGTCAAAGCATCAGCGCATCAAAGGATGTGATCAGACAAGCAGTGTCATAGTGCCAGTTCATCCAGCAGGTATAGTGTATATCTGAGATCAGAAGGTTGTAGCCTTCACCACTTGAGTAGTGAGCTCTAGGATAGTGTGTCCACACCCCTAATAGGGTTATTGTAAAAGACTCCTAACAGGGTCCGACCCTTGACCAGGTCACTATACTAAATACATTATAAAGCAACTCATAACAGGGTTAAGGATCTTCTAACAAGGATCATAAAACACTAGTAAAGATTATTAGTGGGTGTCAATTCCCACTAGGGTTTTTACCTATTTGATTTTCCCCATAACCATATTGGTGTTATGTGTTGTGTTCATCTATCTTGTTTATGTTAATGTTCATTTCAGTACTTAAGCATTCAAGATTGTTTAAAGAGTAAAAGAAAAGGTTTAATATAGTGAACACTGATTCACCCCCCCCCCCCCCCTCTCAGTGTTCCCATTCCTAACACAATAGTCTTACAACTTACATCCAATTCTACTATCACCCCAGATAGCATAATCAAAGATATAGTAGTCACATTGGATTCCTGGGAATATCCTACTTACTTTATGATATTGTCACCCAAAGTAACCCTTGCCTATCCTGTAATACTTGGAAAACCATCATTAGCAATAGTTGATGCTAATATCAGTTGTAGATCAAGAAACATGACCATCTATGATGGCCAAACAATCAATAAGTTAGCCTTATATCCTTTAGCCCAAGCACAAACTAATTTCACTAAACCTATTTGGCCCGACTCGGGAGATGAGGAAGAAGTAATAAACTCTATTCCCCAAATAATGATGTTACACAAAAAATACTTACTAAAACTACAAGAAGAGGATGATATGCTTCAAAGAATCCTCACAAATGATTGTGTTATAGAAAAAGATATTTCTGCATGCTCAATTCTACAATTGACTACCTATGAAAATTGTGTCCTACTAATGGAGCCTAAAGTTATCCATCAATTACTACCTTGTGAGATATCAACAAGCCCTATATCAGAAGTATCAATGCTAGACCTAACAACTATTGTAGAGCTCTCACCTAGTCACAATCTTCATGTTAACAATAAAATACCACCACAAAAACTAAAATTGTTAACCCAACTCCTATGCAAACGTGAAAAATATTTTTCTTGGGACTAAAGAGATATGAAAGGATTAAGCCCCAAAATCTATACACATACGATCTACATTAATTAAGGTGGCCTACCACTCTGCCAGCCTCAAAGAAGAATAAACCCAGCCCTCAGAGAAATTGTGAAAACTGAGCTATAGAAACTACTGAATGCTGGTTTCATTTATCCAATCTCAGATAGTAAATGGGTTTCACCTCTTGTAATAGTTCCTAAGAAGGGGGGTAAATGGAGAATATGTGTAGATTACAGAGAGCTCAATAATGCAACAAAGAAAGAACATTTTCTATTTCCATTTATTGATCAAGTTCTAGATACCTTAGCAGGTAAAAAGTACTTCTCATTTCTTGATGGATATAGCGGATACAATTAGATTAGCATTTTTTCTGAGGATCAAGAAAAGACAATATTCACATGTCCTTAGGGAACATATGCATATTTTGTGTTACCATTTGGTTTATGTAATGCACCTGCAACCTTTTAAAGGGTTGTAATCAACATTTTTTTGGATATCTCACTGTTGGAAAGTTGGCTATACTGATGTATATGACTTAATATAGTGTTTTCATTATGGCAACAAAGTCATATAGTAGTTTGGAGTCAGCACACTTGATGAGAAGATCACAAATTAGTTAAGTGTTGAAGACTGGATAGTGTACAGAGTTCCTGCAGCTCAAAGCATCAGTGCACATGCGTATGATTGAGTTATGATGTGCACCCTAGAAGTTAAGTTGGTTGGACTATATTCATGCTTATTCTATGAGTACATGATCAAATATGCAAGTATGAGAAAGATACAGGCAGTTGAAGTTGCACAGCCAGTGTGTGCCAGTGAAGAACAGAGTAAGCAGCCGACTGTTATCATTTTGAGTTGTGGCTATATTATAATGATGTAAAGGCTATGCACCTATTTTAATTAGGTTTCTGACATATATATATTTTTTATTGTAAACAAGCTTAAGACAATTTAGTTGGAAGCGTTGTATGTAATAGGTTTAAGGGTCGACCTAGTTGTTTATTTTGTATGCACATATAAATATAAGATGCGCCCATTGTAATTAGTATGGAAGTTGATAGAGAGTTGTGATAAGTAGAAGAGAAGTGTGTGAAGACACTATAAGATCTATTAGAGCTTTTCAAGAGGTCAAAGCATTAGCGCATCAAAGGAACTGATCTGACAAGCAGTGCCATAATGACAATTCATCCAGCAGATATAGTGTGTATCTGAGATCAGAAGGTTGTAGCCTTCACCACTTGAGTAGTGAGCTCTAGGATAGTGCATCCACTCCCCTAATAGGGACTATTTTAAAAGACTCCTAACAAGGTCCTACCCTTAACAAGGTCTACTGTACTAAATGCATTGTATAGCAACTCCTAATAGGGTTAAGGATCTTCTAACAAGGATCACAAAACACTAGTACAGAATATTAGTGGGTGTCAATTCCCACCAAGGTTTTTACCTATTTGGGTTTCCCCATAACCATATTGGTGTCATGTGTTGATTTCATGTTTCATGTTTATGTGTATGTTTATTTCATTACTTAAGATTTTAAGTTCAGTTTAAAGATTAAAGCTAAAAGATAAAATATAGTGAACACTGATTCACCCCCCCCCCCCCTCTCAGTGTTCCCATTCCTAACAATTGGTATCTAAGCTCTAGTCCTCAGAAAAGAAGTTTAATCACTTGAGGAGATCATGGACAAAGTAGAAATGAAACATCTGAAAAGAAATCTGGAAGCTACTCTTGTAGACCTGGACAAATCTAAAAGAGAAATTGAAGAACTAAAATAAAAATTCAGTGATGCTCAATTAGTTATCAAAAAGCTAAGAAGGGATCTGAAAGAATGTTCCACCAGTGAATTGGGGATAATGGTCAAGAAGCTAAATGAAGAAAATGCATCCTTAAAAGATCAACATGAAGAATTTTATGATAAATTGATCAACAATCAGGAAGTCTATAATGAACAAGTCAAAGATAACCTTCAACTCAATGAGAAATTAAGGCAAGAAAACATGGAAATATTGGATCTAAGGAACAGAAAATAAAGCTTGGAGTCTAAATTAAAAGAAGAAAAGAATCACATTAACAAATTACACACAAGTTTTGATCTAATAGAATCTCAGTCATATGCAAGAAGAGCTAAAGGAGATACTAGCTACATCGGATACAATGAAGCATAGAATTAGATTGACAACATGTGAGCAAGAATGAATGCACTAGAAGACTAACTGATACTAAGAAGACTGAAGATCAAACCAAAGATAATGGTGAACCACCTAAGAATGAGTGCAAGATAGTAGACCAGCACTTGTTTTGCATGTAAAAAGCATGGACATATAGCAAGGAACTGTACAGAGGTAACACCTTTTAATGGTTACTATTATTCATGCAATAAATTTGGTCATAGAGATATGAATTGAAAGACTAGTAAAAAGAATAGGATTCAGCATGATCAGAGAAATCATAATCAGACAAATATAAGAAGTTCTCAGAATGTTACATGTCAGATATGTAACTTTAATGGTCGCTCAGCTAGACAATGTAAAATGGTGACTCATGTCAATGTGTCAAGGAATATAAGGCCTCCAGTCATTTGTCACTCTTGTAACAAGGCTGTACATATCTCAAAGTTATGTAGATCAAGGACGCAAGGTCAGGAAAGCCCTAAAAAGACCAAAGAACTAGTATTGGATCGCGAAGGAGAAGTTAATTTTTTAAAAGCCTCAGATGATGCGAGCTTGATTTGGTCAAAAGGAAAGAAGGACAAAGTTGATGAGTATGTATTGGATGCATCCACAGTGGATGCACCCTCTACATCTAGATGAATGGCCCTCAGGGTCATAGGGGGAGATAATTTAGCTCTAGACCCCTACGTGGTTGGTATACTCACCCTCTAAGTATGCACCTTTGAACTTAAGCTTTTGGAGAATAAAGGAACCTTCATGCAAGAGCACACATACTAATTGTTTACAGAACAAAAGTTGGAAATTTTTAAGTGATAGCCTAGTTTACGCGGCAAGCATTAATGGCAGAATGTTCACTTTAAGTACATAGAAAGCTTTTTTATTACTCATTGCATTCAAATTCAGAGTGATTGGAGAGTAGAAAGAGCTTTAGAAGTTATTGTGAAGCTTTACATATTGATCTATCAGTGATTAGTAGCACATTTGATCGGTTACAAAAACCCTATTTTGTCATGTCGATTCAGAAGTCTTCAAATTATCTTAGAGAACATTTGGAAATCGATAAAACAAGTAAGTAATGGCCACTCCCATAGTATTTGATATTGAAGAAAAGAAAAGATATGTGTTTAAGAAGCATCCATTTAAGTCTACCCTAGATGACTTAGGGGGAGCATTCTCCTGCACGCCTATGGGCATTATGCATATCGAAGACATTAGGGAATACATTTACTATAAGAAGGAACCAGTAGGATTGGACAAATAAAGGGTGCACATGGAAACCATGCTAAAACTAGACAAAACCTTCTTGGATGAATATGTGAAGTGGACTGATCACCCTATAGTGGAGTATGCTACGGCATATGAGTTCTATGAGATAGAATGGATTAAAATACTTCTGAGCAAAATTCATGATGACCTATTTTGGATAGGTGATGTGCCAGTAAGAATCACTAGTGACCTAATATATGAGATGACAGGCCTATCTAAGACTGGCACCATCCTTCTTGCGAGCAAGGATGTCAGAAAAATTGTTGAGAAAACATGCAATTCAAGGAGTGATAGGCACAAGATGACAATTGAGCCTATTGAGCAAGCTAACATCAAATTGATGTCCATGATACTTGGATATAGGTTTCAACACACCAGCAGGGTGAATATTGTGTCTATGGCCACAATTCTAGCAGCCATTAGAATTGTGAAGGAAGATGGAGAGTTCAATCTGTGTGAGATCTTGCATGCATAGTTGATTGATAACATCAAGTCAGTCAAGCATGATAAGACCAAGATATTCAGGTTTGGGTCTTTGATCATTTACATGTACCTTCATATAGTTGGGAAAGTGTCAGATTTGTATTTGGATAAGTCCATTCCAACCATGCCACAGATATCTTACAAGGCATCCACTGAGAGTACATTGGGAGATTACATAACATTGTAATTGAAGACCTTCGGGGCCAAGATGCAAATGAGGTATAGAATTCTAGAAAACATTATTGAGAAATACAAGGATACTATTTGTTTTATGGTTGAAATAGATACAACATGCATGGAGGTAGTTGTACCTATAACAAAGTGGATTCATCCACTTGGATATGAAGTAGATGAACAAGTTTTAGAAGCATATGCTCAAGTATTTCTTTCAGCTCCTACTAACCCTAATGAGCCAAGGTGGGGAACTTATGAGGAAAAGACAAGAGAGATAGATGCTAAACTTAACAATGCCACAACAAAAAGAAAGGTTTCTAAAGTCACCTTAGAGATCTTAAGAATACATGGAGTGTCTCAAGTAGATCTAGACAAAGCAAAAGAACAAAAGATTGCTTTGGAATTAGAGATCACAGATGCAACAAAGGCAGAATCACATGATCCCAAGTTGAAGAAGGTAAAGATAGAGAAATTTGATGAATAGAAGGATAAAACTGATGATACTCCTTCTGCGCCCAAGGAAACCATTGACCCTACTACTCCTCTAAAGTAAAAGACAATAGCAAAGAGGAAGAAAGAGGTTGGCACTAGTCATCCATCCTCGCAAGCAACAAGAAGTAGAAAGAACACTCAAGCTCCTCCTGAGGTAGATTTCAAACCTACTTTAAAAGTGCTAAGTGCAAGAATAATT
Organism: Chamaecyparis obtusa; assembly: GCA_027943335.1. Classification (NCBI taxonomy): domain Eukaryota; kingdom Viridiplantae; phylum Streptophyta; class Pinopsida; order Cupressales; family Cupressaceae; genus Chamaecyparis; species Chamaecyparis obtusa. Next base: position 212,879 of record BSBK01007590.1, on the reverse strand, counting down.
GATGAGGGGAGAATTGATCAAGTAGGGAATTTTTATGAAAAATATAGTGAAATAGACAAATCTGAGATACATGGTATGATAGTCAAACACATGCTGAAGTTCAAGAAGACAGTCTTGGAACTTAAGACTATGATCCCTGACAATGTGTGGAACATTCTAGAATTCTAAATAAAGATAGGCTATTGAAGGAGATCTATGGATAAGGGAGAATATCTTAGATGAAACCCTTCTTGTATGCGAGCTAGAAGAGAAGAAGTTGTTGTTAGATCTGGTGAAGCCTCACCTCAGGACCAAGACAAGAACATTGAATATAATGGATAAAAACTATGAATTAGTTGCCAAAGAAATAGAGAAATCCTTTGAAAAGGTCTTTATGAACAAACACATGTATCCACCTACTGTGCCCAAAGCACAAGTATCCATAAAGGAAGTCAAGGTGGTAGACCCAACTAATGCATCAGTAATAGGTCCTCAGGATTTAGCGCCTATAGTGGAAGCACAATCAGAGGTAGATAAGTCTGCACCCACTAAAAAGTCACAAAAAGATAGCACAATTATCATTGATAATGTGGAGATAGCCATGGTGGCCATAGATAAGGATCTGAACAAGTTTGAGGAAGCCTTTGTCAGCACCCAAGAAGCTAAAATTCTTTGTGGTAGCAATTCTCCAAATCCATAAGAAATTTTTATTGAGGAAATCATAGAAAAAGAAGAAGAAAAGATAGAAAAAGAAATAGAAAAGAACAAAAATGAAGTAAGAGTTAAGCAAGAAATAATGGACAGCACTCCCATCAATCCATCACCCTCTGCATTGTTGTCAAGTTTGACACCTGACACAACCAGTTTGGACTCTTGGGGAGAAGAAGATCTGATAAAATTTAGCATCCTAGCCATGGAAAAAGACAAAGAAAAATAAGTGATGAGGAATCCCCTCATAGTAGAATCAGTAAACATTCTAAACAATTTGTTTCTAGAGGACTAGAAAATGTCAAAGATACACTTTGTTGATGATGTGAGTACAGTCATCTCACATTTCAAAAGTAATTTCTCAAGCCTTGAAGAATCTGCATCCCTAGTTGTAGAAGAAAATTACCTGAAGAAGAGGTTGAGTGAGTTAATGAGAAACTTTGCACTTGACCTAAGCTCACTCAAGACTGGTCAAGCATCCTTAAAAGAGTTTGCAGATCAAGGAAGACGAGTCATTGTAGAATGCATGGATCAGGATAAGCTTATTGATGCCCATTTCAAGAAAATAAAAGAGGCAGAAGCTATGATTGAGAAAGTCAAGAGTTCAGTGAAAGAAACATCCACAGATGTAAACATGTGTAATAATGTATACCAAGGGAAAATAGATAAGATTGAGAAGGCAGAAAAAGAAATGACAAAGATCAGGGCAAGGCAAACATAGCTCAGGAATGCTCTTGCACCCTCATTAGATATACTCAATTAGAACATCAAGGACATAGATGCCACAATGGTAACATATGATCATGGTCCTAGCACTAACTTGAAGAAGATGGAGAAGCTACAGTATGCACTATGCGCCCATCTCCAGATAGTAAACTCTTTGATCACATTTTGGAAGAAGGAGATCCAAAACCTAAAGATAGCATATTTGGGTGTTTTCCCTTAGTGAGTATATGTAGATATAGTTTTTAAAACACCTTTGTCCTTAATGTCAAAGGGGAAGTTGTGTATAGAATATGGATCATAATATGTATAGGGAGATATAAGTGTATGTATACAAGACAAAAAGTTTTTTGTATTAAGGACAGTTAGCAACTTGGCCATATTCCTTTGTTGCCATCAATGAAAAAGGGGGAGATTATTGGAAAGTTGGCTATACTGATGTATATGACTTAATATAGTGTTTTCATTATGGAAACAAAGTCATATAGTAGTTTGGAGTCAGCGCACTTGATGAGAAGATCACAAATCGGTTGTGTTGGAGACTAGACAGTGTACAAAGTTCCTGCAGCTCAGAGCATCAACGCATGTGCGTACGATAGAGTTATGATGTGTGCCCTAGAATTTAATTTGGTTGGACTATATTCATGCTTATTCTATGAGCACATGATTAGATATGCAAGTATGAGAAAGATACAGGCAGTTGAAGTTGCACAGCCAGTGTGTGCTAGTGAAGAACAGAGTAAGCAGCCGACTGTTATCATTTTGAGTTGCGAATATATTCTAATGATGTAAAGGCTATGCACCTATTGTAATTAGGTTTATGACATGTATATATGTTTGATTTTAAACATGCTTAAGCCAATTTATTTGGAAGCATTGTATGTAATAGGTTTAAGGGCCGACCTAGTTGTTTATTTTGTATACGCATATAAATATAAGATGTGCCCATTGTAATTAGTATGGAAGTTGATAGAGAGTTGTGATAAGTAGAAGAGAAGTGTGAAAAGACACTATAAGATGTATTAGAGCTTTGCAAGAGGTCAAAGCATTAGCGCATCAAAGGAGCTGATCTAACAAGCAGTGTCATAGTGACATTTCATCCAGCGGATATAGTGTGTATCTAAGATCAAAAGGTTTTAGCCTTCACCACTTGATTAGTGAGCTCTAGGATAGTGTGTCCACTCCCCTAATAGGGACTATTGTAAAAGACTCATAACAAGGTCTAACCCTTAACAAGGTCTACTATACTTATTGCATTGTAAAGCAACTCCTAATAGCGTTAAGGATCTTCTAACAACGATCACAAAACACTAGTACAGAATATTAGTGGGTGTCAATTCCCACTGGGGTTTTTACCTATTTTGGTTTCCCGATAACCATATTGGTGCCATGTGTTGATTTCATGTTTCATGTTTATGTGGATATTTATTTTAGTACTTAATCTTTTAAGTTCAATTTAAAGATTAAAGCTAAAAGATAAAATATAGTGAACACTGATTCACCCCCCCCCCCCCCCCCTCTTAGTGTTCCCATTCCTAACACTCACATGACTACATGGAGATTTATATGGATGAATTCACTACATTTGGTGTCACTTTTGAAGAAAATTTGGAGAATTTGGATAAATTTTTTATTATATGTAAAGAACACAATCCGTCTCTCAATAGTGAAAAATGTTGCATGATGATGAAAGGAGTTGTACTAGGGAATTTCAACTTGGAAGCTGGAATACAAGTGGACCCTATAAAAATAGAGGTAATTCTTACATTACCTACACCTACTAAGAAAAAATATGTTAGATCCTTTCTAGGACATGTTGGATATTATAGACGTTTCATTCAAAACTTCAGTCAAATTGCTAGTCCACTATACACCTTGCTTACAAAAGAGGTTGAGTTCACATGGACCCCAACCCATGAGGCATCTTTCCTGCAACTTAAAAACCTTCTTACAAAAGCACCAGTACTTAGAGGACCTAATTGGTCTTTACAATTTCATATACACAATGATTCCTCTGATCATGCAATAGGAGCTATCCTAGGAAAGAAGTTTGATAAACTTGAAAATGTCATTTACTATATCAGTAAAAGTCTCCATGGACCAAAGTTAAACTATACAGTCATAAAAAAAAATTACTGGCAATTTTTTATGCTTTGAATAAGTTTTGTCACTATGTAATAGGATATCCAATATTTTTTCATACTGACCATGTTGCCATAAAATATCTTATGAACAAACCTATCATTTCAAGCCGGTTAGCAAGATGGCTTCTGCTCCTACAGAAATTTGATCTAACAATAATAGACAAGCCATGAAAAAAAAATGTTGTAGAAGATTATCTATCTAGACTGTAACATAATGATACAAATACCTCTGTGATAGATGACACATTCCCTAATGAACATTTGTTCCACATTGCTATCAAGAGCCCATGGTATGCTGATATAGCCAATTACCTTGCAGATGGAAAGATGCCTACACATTTCTCTCCTAAGGAAAGAAAATTGTTAGTTGAAAAGAGCTTTCAATTTTCTTGGATTGACAACACATTGTTTTACATTGGCCTAGACCAAGTCATGAGGTGTGTATGCGAAGATGAAACATATGACATCCTCCATGCTTTCCATGATGAACCTTGTGGAGGACACTTTGCAACAAAAAGGAAAACTATGAAAGTATTGACAACAGGTTACTATTGGACCACACTACATAAAGATGCATCTAATTATACCATAAAATGTGATAAATGCCAAAGGATGGTTCATCCTACAAAATCAGATGAAATACCTTTACATCCACAAGTGGTTGTTACACCATTTGATAAATGAAGCATGGATTTTATTGGTCCTATAGACCCTCCATCTAATGGAAAATCATACATTTTGGTATATATAGATTATGTAATAAAATGGGTACAAGTGAAGGCAATGAAGCATGCCCATGACAATAAAGTAGTAGAATTCCTGTATGAATAAATATTCACTCACTATGGTGTACTGAGGGAACTAGTGACTAATCAGGGAGCACAATTCACATCCAATCTGATAATAGACCTCATGAATGAATACAACATCAGACACAGGAATTCCAGTCCGTACCATCCACATGACAATGGTCAAGTGGAAATCACCAATAGAGAAATTGAAGCAATACTTACAGAAATAGTTCAACTCAACCATCATGACTCAAGCATCCATCTCTTAGAAGTAGTCTGGGCATACAGGATAACATGGAAAACAACAACCAAATTGACTCCATTTGAATTACTATATTGAAAAGAAGCCATGCTCCCAATTAACATTGTGGACTTCTTTGAAGCTGAACATTGATCTTCCTATAGCACAATGAGAATGTTTATTGAATCTCAACTCCTTGGATGAGATGATAAAATCTGCACTAGAGCACAGAGAGATAGTCCAAAAGAAAAGGAAGACATGGCATGACTCTCACATCAAGAACAAATAGTTCAAAGTAGGTGACTAGGTTCTATTATTTGATTCCAGATATCAATAACAACAAGGAAGATTACAAACAAGATGAATAGGACCATATGAGATAAATCATTTCTTTGACAATGGAGCAGTCCAACTGACAACAATTGACCTAGTTCATTTCAAACTATTAGTAAATGGTCATCGACTCCATCTATACCATCAACCCCAAACCAAGGAAGATTTCATGCAGCAATTTCATGAAGATATTTTAGTAGCACAATAGGTAATATCTCCTGTAGCAGAAGGTGCCCACCTTCTTCCTATAGCTTCAACTTAAGATCCTTTTGGGTACACTCATAATAAACACTTCATTTCAAATGAAGTTTAATTATCCATTCACTTTCTCAATTCTTCTTTCCATTACACCTCACTTCTTTACCTTCCACCCACACATACTCCAGTCACCCAAATTTTTCTATTTTATAAGTTTTCAATAAATTCCACATCAACAAATGAACACATTCAATGAATGTGCCTTTTATGATGAATTCTATTCTCGTCACCTTCCAGTGCATCTGACAACACAATGAAAGGTACAACTTTTCAATTTGTTTCCACTTTTAGCACACACATTTTGGCCATTATATCTAATACTGCATATATTTATATCATATGGCATTACACCAGTTTTCTCCCTCTCGTGAAGAATGAAAAGTGTCATTTCATGCGAGATAAGGAAGTGTATTAATTCTTAAGTTGCTATTTTTTGTACCTATTATTCCTAGCAATATTGTTTGTCAGTTCAAATTTTTACTTATGTGTTGTGGCATTAAGTCCTTGTATTGTTTACATAATTATTATACCTAAATTCCCTAAATTATTCCTGATTCCTGATTGACGTATCCCTAGATGACATAATCAATTTGTGCGGAAGTTAATTGCACTTAAAGACATAATTCCTTGTCGAAAAGTGTCATTATCACTCATATTGCCCATTTTTCAAAAATAATGCAACATAGAGATTGCAATGGAGTTGTAGTTTGAAGTGTCGATATGAGCTTAATTTCAGGTTATTTCAGGAGGATTTAGGAAATTGGGGGTTTAAAAGCAGAATGAAGCTGTAAATTGGCAAATTGAAAAAGAAATTTGAAGAAAGAACTTGAACATTTTAAGAAGGCCATCATAAGGAGCCTCAATTGCCTCAATCATCAGTCCATTCTTGTACTCAAAATGCCATAGTACCTTTCAAGAGAACTTGGTACACTGATTATCTAGAGCAGGCCCATATTGTGGAGAAAAGATAGAAGACTCAACGAGATAAGTTTGATCCTCTTACCTTGCAATCTATTATCTCCAGTCTATACATTCATTTTATATTTAAAAACACTTTATGGAGAGAGGAAAGGAAAAATATGCAAAAAGAGATTGATGATCAGAAAGAGGAAATTGAAGACCTAAAAGAGCAAATAGAGAAACAGAAACAAAAGATGGATCATGCCTTAAAGTTGGCTGACCAAATTATAGCGTGTAGGCCTCCTTCGAGGGTATATACCCTTTTCTTGAAAGAGAAATTTCTCTTATTCCAATTAATGATGACTATCCAGGATAAAGACTCTGAGTTTAGAATAGCTGAATAATTTTATGGTTTATATCAGACACTCCATGTTTTGCAGAAGAACTTACTTTTTGAGTTGTATCTTCACAGTTTCATCATTCCAAATGAAACTGATTGGAATCCCTTACTTTACATAGGGGACATATATCTAAAAGAATTGATGTCGTGGATGCACAATGAAACCAATTATGACAAACAATTGGACAATTATAGGGATCAAGAAAAATCAGAGTATTTACCTTTAAGGGTTGAATCTAGTAAGTCAGATGTTCTACTAAGAGATTGGTTCACTCTTACTTGTGGGAAGACAAAACCAAAAACCAGGGATAGGATTTTTTCTATCAAAGATAAAGTCTACAAAGAATACCAAGGATTTCCTTATTTCACATTTTAGAGAGCCCTAGCTAGAGTCAAAAGTAGATGGAACAGATTTCCCGAGGTTTCAAAATGTTTGAACCATATAGTCCTATCAACTTAGAGGTAGTAGTAAATAGAGCACCAAAATACATGCAGTTGGGAAAATCAATCAAGCATGATCTCTGGTGTCCTTTAACCTTCCAACCACTGATGCTTTTATCACCCTTATATGAAATTAACACTACAAAGTTGGACTAGTTGCGAGAAGATTACCGAATGGACTATTGGGAAAGAACCAGAGGGTTCTACTACACATTCAAGAGAAAGTAGAGAGGCAAAAATGAGGTTGGAGAATTCAAAGGAGTTTCCAAGAAGTGTAATTCTTGAGGACAAGCATTATGCTTGTTGGGGGGGAAATGATGAGGCTAAAATTTGTCTTTATTTTATGTTGTTTTTATGCCCTGTTTTAAGACATTTCCAAAAAACTTCCTGTGATTTTTAGGTACTTGAATTTGTATACATACTATAAGTACAATCAGATCCACAAAATTATGGATAAATAATAGTTTAGATACCTTGCTAAATATTATATATATGTTGCAGTATTTCATATAATTGTTTTAATGTATGTCTTAACATTTGGATTAGATTGACTAGTTGAATACTTGAATATACATGTACGCACTACTAATCTACCAGGATAAAAGAAATGGTTGGAGAATGAATCAATAGCATTGATGAGGAAGTGATGAAGTTTTGGCCATAATGAGAAGAACCATCAAGATAACTGTGGAACATGCCTGAGGGAATATAGGGCCACGACTATGCTAAATCTCCTCTACAGTTAATATTTTGTTGAAATGGTTGTTTAGTCTTTATGATCTTCTATTGTGGATTGTCGCATTCTCCTTTCTTTATGGATGAATCAGTCAAACCTTATATGTATGTTCAATGTCAATCCTCTATATATAGGGATATGATTTTTGGAAATCTAGTTAGACAAATGATTGTATTACTGTTATATTGGAAGCAAGTTACTCTTTAAGTTCCGTGCACTACTCTGTTATGATGTAATTAGTTTTCTGAATATATATAATGGAGTAATTTTGAGTTAAATTTTTTGTTCATATCTAATAGAAAATGACCAAGGGGGGCCACATGGGAGGTGGATTAGAGTAGAGTAGAGCAAGTAGTTTAAACTTTTTCAGTATTAGAAGTAGAATTCATTATTTTCTCCTGTAGCATCACAACATGTGAATGTTCCTGCAGCACTTGAAAAGATAGTCATAGTAAATGCTTTGGAATGATAGAATAGGTTGAAGTTAGAACTTATAGTTGTCAATGTCAATTTCAACTATTTATCTATGTTTTTTACTTTCTTGCAGCAATAGCACAGTTATTTCCATGTATTTTCCTTCCTGTAGCTTAAGTAAGATGACTTAATAAGAGGCTTAGTGCACAAATTGTGTTGTCCCATTTCCAGTATATGTCCTTGGGTTGACAATTTCAATGCACTCCATGATAAGGAAATAATACTTAGTTTGAATGCACTATTCTTAGGAGAATCTTTGGCATGATTATTACTACCTATTATGGGGTTGTTCAACAACTTTTGAATAGTTGCAAATTTGTCATTGACAACTTTGACAACTTTTGTTGTCAAGCTTGTTTGGGTCACTCAAATGAGTTCTAGGTGACCTCAATGGTGTAACTAAATCTTTGAGACCCTTTCCTCCTTTATTCCCACATTTTGGGATGTCAAACTAGCCTTTGACCAACTAGATAACTAAATTTGCAACTACACAAAGAAAAACAAGACTAAACAAGTCTAGAGAAGACCTAGATTAAGTCTTAGCCAACCTTCCTAAAGACTTGTCAGGCTCCAAACACTCACTTGGGACTCTTCATATTCCTTATTAATCAATGACTCTGCTAAGGTCTCTACAAGCTAAAATTTTTGGGCTAGGGTAGCTTAAAGACCCTAGGTGCTCCTGCACCACTCTGGCCCTATGTTGTTGTGCCTCCTTTTGGGCCTGGTCTCTCTCTTATCTCATATCTTGCACATGTGTGTCTCATCATGCTCTCTCATGCTGCAACTATTGGTCCCTCATGAATATAGTGATTTGTACATGTTTTAGCTCAGCCTCTAATGCAGTGACCCTCTATTCTAATATGTCATATGTTGGTGCCCTCTTCTCTAGCTGTGTTGTTGGCCTTTCCTTTGACCTAGTACCCCTGTCCACCCATGGCCTCCTCACTAACTACTCTTCAAACTCATCAATTTCCATAGCCACTTCCACATCTCTCGACATGCATCAGGTGGATGGTCTTCTACTAGAAGGGACATCACCTCTGGACCTACTAGAGCTACCTCTTGCACCTCTCTTCCCTCCACCATCGCCATCTCCTCCATCATTGCCTCCATCCCCTCTATCTCCTCTACCTCTGGGTCTCAAATTTGTCAGAGCTGTAACCTAGGGTAAGGATGCTCTTGGAGCCATCTCCTGTAGTCTAAGGTCATACCTACATCTGTAATCCTAGGGAGAAGGTCTGGTACTACCCTATGTCATAGTTGTGTATCACGAAGGTATATGTCATACTATAACATGGGACCTCGTCCAAGGTTCTCCTACTCCCTATATCGAGCGTAATCTCTAGTCTCATTATTGATGCCATGTGCCCTACCAAACTCTCACCACACTTTACTAATCACAAAATGCTCTATTATGCCAGAGTGTCTACCTAATAGTGGTTTTCTATAGAACATGAAGGCTAACTCATCCCTGGCCTTGGCCCACTACTCATAATCAATGTATGGTCACCAAACAACTGAATGAAGATCATATAACTCATGTCTCCAATATGGGGTATCCCCCACATGAGTCTATTATATGAATCCTGAATATATGTATATAGGGTCTACCCCTTTGTCTAGGTTGTACCCTCAGGAGGATGATGACGATATGGTCCCACGCCCATACCTATGCAAGAATGGCCCTTCCTAACCAACTCTTCCCCTCCTTGTAGACTATATCGTGAAACTTAGGATACTTGTCTACTAGGAGAGAGGGTCATCATTCCATGCATCGAGATCAATATTATGTGTGTGAAAAAATCCTATCCAACACAACACTTCAATGAATCATTACTAAAAATTTGGCATATCCGACAAGAACTAAAAGTCCACATTTACAACTAAAATCACACTTGCAGATCGGGATATAAAATATCTCAGAATGTCCTTTATTCATTCTAACTCCATGATCCTACTCTTAGTTGTAGAGGCTACTAACGCAAAATCCAAGCCAAGCCAAACAATGCAACATATAATTATTAGGTGACACATAAAATGAGGCCACACCAAAAACACCCAAAATTCAAACATTCCAAAATTTGTTAAAATAAAAAACCCACTTCTAAAATCTATCCAAACTTCCAAAAATATAATAAAATTTACATTCTGGACACACACAAAATCCGGTAGCATAACAAGGTAAAAAATTCATTTCTCAAAAACATGAAATGAATAAAAACTCATTCTCATCTAATCAGGCGATATAAACGCATGAAATTATGGGGGAACACTAGTTCTTGTAATACCCCAAAATTGGCACCTTATAATTTCAATCAATTTTGGTGCATTTTCTTCAATTTTACATCATTAAAGTCCTATTTCACTAGGCAATTTTCCCTCTCCTACCTGACTTTATTTGACTTGGTGTCAATTGCAAAAACCCTAAATTGCATTAATCTTACACTATAATTAATTCCTAAGTATTCGACTTTATTAGCTAAATAATCCCTATGATAAATTAATTTAATTCTAAAGTCCTAAGTGCTTTAAATTAAATTAAACCCGCCCCATTTGGCTAATACACATAAAAGGAATTAATATTATTTGGTTATTTGAATAGATTATCTTATTTGGATTTAATAATTCAAATTATTTGAAGGGTCACCCATATGCGGCAATAATTCATTCTTTTAATTAAGTAATTCCTAAATATTTATCTCAATTGGGAATGAAGAGTCAACCATTTCATTTCAAGAAACTCTTCATCCTCTCTCCTGGGATTTTCTATATTATGAACCTTCTCCTTCATTCGAAAAGAGGCAATTTTAGAGCACATAAACTATAGCGAATTTTATTCTCAATTATCTTCATATTTTCAAGCTTTTATTGCACATTAGATTAATTATCATTTAGTGTAATTGCATTCTCATTTAATATAGTTTGCTTATTGGTTAATAGCTTAATTCTCATGTTTATTTCAATCTCCTTAAATTAGGATCTGCATTCTCATATCTCTTTCAAATTCTTAGATTAAAATTTGCACTTCATTTTAGATTAATTACATCTTCATTATAGCTTAATTTCTCATTTGTTTGTCTTCCAAGTTTTCAAAAATCCTCCATCTTAGTTTGGTATTTTGGTTGTTGACTCTTGTTCTAAGAGTATTTCAAACACCCCGGCTAATTAGGAGGCAATAGGTTGAATCGATAGATATTGCAAATTGAGTAATCCATATTCACCTTCGTAATTTTGATGATCGAGCAATGACTATGTTGTGTATATGGCTAGATTAGAGGTCCACGTTCAACTATAGACATTTTGGCACCCACTATGGGGCATAAAACTTGATTTCTGGCCTCATCAATCTCAAGCATTTTTTTTTAATTCAGAAATATGTCGTACGTTCGTACTTCTTTGTGTACAGAAGTTCACACGAGATTTATGAGCATACCGTGTGAATTTTTTCTTTTGATAGCACTCTCTTGTGTGAAATAGTACTTTCTCATGCCAGGCCCTGCACTTTCTCACGTGCAGTGCTACACTTCCTCGCGTGAGCTTTGTCATCAACACTGTTAATTTTTTAGTTTCTTGTGCTTTCTATTGTAGATTTCTAACACTTTCTATTTGTTGTTGATTTCATATCTCTATTTCTATCACAGCATAACAGTGGTTTGTAGGTCACTTTGTCGAAGATCATAAAAATGTGCTAACAGTTTGCTTGCAAGACGGTTGACGAAGATTATTTAAAATGTTGTGCTTATTTTACTATTTTTCATTCACATAGTCTAATTAGGGCTTTCTTAAAATGTCTTAAGTGTCCTGATAGAAAAGTAGGGGAATAGGCTCTTCATTACATGGAAGTGATGCCCATGGATGAAACTGAGACCCAGATGTTGCTAGAATGATGGATACTTGGGGAAGCAAAGCAAGGGAGTGAATCTTTAGCACTTTGACTTGCTAGGGGATTATGCTCTTCTCTCTTTGAGAGAACCAAAAACCCAAAATCTTATGGATTTGGTGGAGTGAAGCTAGCTCGGTGATGAATATGCTTGATGTGTTTGGGTAAGGTGAAGAGGTAGAGAAGTATGCTCTTCTCTCTTTGAGAGAAATAGAAAATCAAACCCTCGAATCCAAGCCAAGTTGTGTCACCTTTAGAGGGCCTACCGGAAGTTGAACCTCCAGGAATGACCCAAGTGAGTACGCACCTATTGTCGGTGATTCCACCTCACTATAATAAAGAATTTTTTGTTGAGTCTAAAGACTCCAAAACCATGTTAACTTCCTTCTCTTGATTTTGACTATCATCTTGAGAAGGCTCTATCTGTTGTACTGAGTGGCGCCACTCCTAGCCTTGCTTGCGGGGGTGTATGACTTTCGAGTGTTGGTGTGACTGTGAGGCCTCAACCCTATATCAGGGGCACCGAAGGTTAGTGTGAATGGAATCCCACTAAAAACTTTCCTTATTTAGTTGCCTACCTAGATCACCTCTAAAAGGAGACATAATCTTTGCGTAGGGAGGGGGGAGAATCTCTCATGTAGATTCTCACCATAGGCATGCACCTGGATGCTTGAAGGTGATATATGATGCTGGCCCCTACCTCAAGGGTAACCTTAAAACATATACTATTGAGTCCTTGGAAACACCAAAAACATGAGTGCCCTCTAGGGGGTGACACGACTGTGTGAGGTGAATGCATGCGCATAAGCAGTGAGGAAAAGGTTTTGTCTTCTCACCATTTTTTTTGTAGGGATAACTATGTGTTTGTTATCGAGTCTTAAACTTGTCCATCATGATTAAACAAAGACTCCCATGATACTGCCAAGTTTCTTTGTCCTTGGTAGGTTTGTTTACGACTACTTATGTCACCATTGTTTGTTCTAAACCTTCATGCTTGTAAACGAATGCTTGAAACCTTCAAAACTGAGATTGTTGACTAAATTGTCCTACAAACTGTTCGTAAACTAGAAATTCTATCAGAGAACAGTTCAGGCTATGTCTCAAAACGTGACTTTTTACCTCAAAAATTGTGTCAAACTGTCAAACTTTGGTTCTTTCCTATGTGAAGTTTCACTTTCCAGAGCATTTCCTCACGTGAGATTTCATTCTTTCACATGAAGTTTTGCATTCTCTAGCACAGCCTAGCATTTTCTCATGCGAACCTGTACCTTGGTTTTCAAAACAAAGACTTATTTCCCATTGATTGGTGAACTTTTTACCTAATATAGTTTTTGTCTGAGGTCTGTTTGTCCATTTTCCTATCATTCACTATCAGAAATTGAGTGTCTCAAACTCTGAACTGATCGATTATTGCTTTGACTCATTTTGTCTCTCCTTTGTTTATCTTATCTCTTTGTACTTTTGTACCTCACATCACGATAGTCTTGTCTTAGTTGTTCTAGCCATACTCTTGATGATTCATGCTAGGTGCATCTCACATCTTAGTTGTTATATCCTTTATCTCCTTTTCATTATTTGTAGAGATAAAGTTTTAGCATTATCTTGAGTCTTCTCTCATCACATCTTCATCTATGACTGTCACGACTCGAAGTGGAAACACTTATCCCATTTGTAATACTGGTCAACATAGAGGTAAACCTCGTGATCAGGAAACAAGTTGTCCCGAACCTATTGTGCAATCTAAACATTGTGAGGGATCCACAAGTTCCTCTTCGTTAAGTACTTTGAAAGATAGCCCATCTCATTCATCGCCTCCAGTGTTCCAAGAGTGTTTTAATCCATTGTTTCAAGCGCAACCTGGTTTCTCATTTCAAGAACAAGACAACTCATTCTTCCAAAACAACTCATTGTTTCATAACTTTGGAAGACCACTTCCTCAAACTAGTCCTATTATTGAACCTATCGATCATGTTGATGATATTGACTCATTTGAACCTATTGATCCTCTTGATCTGGTTCATGCACCAAAAGTTACCATAGCTACACCCTTTCGACATTGTTCATATCATTTTACTAAGTCTTCATTTGCTACATAGTCCTACGACAAGATGGGAGATCCATTTGACTTCCAATCAAGAAAATACAGCCAAACTTATGATCAATCTCAAAACAACCAACATCATGGTCAATCTTCCAATGACCAATGTCATCCCTTCCTATAATAACACCTACTGCTCTATGTCTCCTAGACCTATCACCCCTCAACCCTTTTAATTTACATATACAAATTTATGAGAGGAGGATGTCAAAAAAAATGAACATAAGATTAATTAAATAAATAAATACTCATCTCTAAACAATTTTGCAAAATACCAATATATAAATAATAACATCATCTTACACAATTTAAAAAAATATCCTACTATCTATCTAGGTGCCACCTCAGACACCTAACCTATACTACCTAGCTAACTAGTCTACCAACCTGGCTAACTAGCCTATCCTATCAACCTTCCTCCCCTTTCTACATGGGCCGCATGTACCCCAAGGATGATGGGACATGTACAGTAAGGAAATTTCCTAGGGGGGGGCAAAAATCACAAGTGGGAAGTATGTAATCTTATTATTCCATATTCATTGATTCCTAACTACATTAGTAATCCTGATTAACAATAAGTTAAGAAGGAATTAGTGTCATATTGATTAAGGGTTATTTCAAATTTTAGTTGAGGAAACCTAGGATCATGGGTTTAAGTATAATGTTATTGGATTATATTACTAGTTAATAAGCTAGGGTTATTAGAGTTGAGTTAGGGGATTTCTTTTATTGGCATCTTCTTATAAATGTATATTTGGGTATGTTTGAAAACACAAATGTTAGATCATATTAGGGTATAGAGTTTAATAGAGACTTAAATTGCTGTTAAGATATAGTATTTTTGGTATAAATGGATTTAACTTTTAAAGTATCAATATATTAAGTTAATGTTTTATTTTTTTCATTAGGTAATCGATGTAAGCCAAACTAGCGTTAATCAACATTAAGAATTTAGTCAATTGGCAAAATGACCCTTAAGATGATTGTTTCTTTTCATTATTGAACCAATTAGTTAATAAGGAAGCGATTACTATTAGCATGCAGAATCATGAATTGAACTACTTGTTAGTAAGAAAAAGGATTGGTGAATTGATAGATTGGGGTTACTCGATGTGTGGCTCTAACCACTTTGATGATAATTATAGATTTTGATTATTAAATTCTATACTTAGTAACCAATGAAAATAGTTATTATTATAACAACACCCTTGTTTAACTATTATTCAGATATGTGAATTTATATTAACTTTGACCCTAGAAAAGAATAGACACATGTCATTTGACATGAGGATCAAATTAAGAATGTTAGTATTGTCAGCCCTCATCTATGTTGATAATGAATTTGATGATCTAGGTATGCTTACACTGAATTAGTGGTTGGTCAATTATTATAAATTAGGAAGAAGACTTATGCCCTAAACACTTGGAATGCACCTTGAACATAAGTCCCTATGGAAACTATATACACTAGGGTTCCCATTTTCAAGGTCTGACTCTTCTTACATTAGTTAACTGCTTGATCCTAGATTACACCCGGCATAGCTGATGATGAATTACAACTAACCTTGTAGCCATCTCTTAACATTTCACCCTTTAAAATAAAAAAAAATTGTTACATTTTTGGATGTTTATTTATGGGCATGACAATGCTCAACCTCAAAATGAGTAACATTATGATCAATCCCAGAATGATCAGAATCAGCACCAAGCTCAAAATAAAGCTCAAGGTGGTCAACCAGCATATCACTATCATCCTTCCCCTTTCGATTAGTGCCAAGATCAAGTCCCAAGCATTTATGAGATCCTTGGCAATGATGGTGATGACACAATAACTCAAAATGACATAGACATTGTGAAAGAAAACAAGGGTCTTATTAAGATGATGGAGATCCTCCTTCTAGAGGAAAAGGAAAAATACGTTCTTGAGCTGGCCAAACAAGGGGCTAAATTACCCTCAGATTATCAAGTTGAAATGCTTTTGGCCAAAGAAGAAGAAACTAAGACCACTAAGTTATAGAAGATGGTCTGAGACATGCAAGATTAGATTAGCCAACTTGCGAAGAATAAGGAAAAACCCACACAACAATTCACAATGGAAAGCATTTGTCATTTCCCCTTTGACAGGAGTCTTCACATGCCACCTTTTCCCAAAGGTTTAGATCTTCCTAAATATGACAAATAATTGGGTACTACCGATCCCCAAGATCACCTAAGGGAGTTTGGTGCTTTATCCATGGAATTCATGCATGAACAAACATATCTTCTGTGCCTATTTCCTCATAGCTTGAGTGGGCCAGCTATGGAGTGGTTTTCTCGATTGCCCACTAGCATTAAGAATTTTGATGAAATGGCTAATCTATTTCTCCAACATTACTCACATAATATTCAACATTTGATCAACATTTGGGATCTTTGCAATTTGAAATAGTGACAAGGGGAATCTTTCCTAACATTTCTCCAAAGGTGGAGACAATTATGTACAAGGTGTCCTCACAAGCTACCAAAGTCTGAGAGACTTGACATTTTTTTGGATAATCTTGTCCTAGACTTCAGATACCAAGTGCAATTACAAGGTCCCCTAACCTTTGATAGCATGATTAAACAAGCGGTGCGAATAGAGGCCTTTATGATTAAGAAAGGGGAATTGACTTTGAATAAAAACAACAAACAAGGATCTTCAACTTCTAACAAAGATAAAGGGAAGTTTGTCAACCAGAATAGAGACATTTTGAATGATGGAGTGGTCAATAATGTGACTCTAAAGCTTGCTAGGTTTTTTTTTAATCTCTCTTCTAGAATATAGGTGAACAAAGCTACCGAAAATCCTGTGATAGAAAACTAGCAACCTTCAAATTTTTCTAGAAACAAACTTTGGGTATCTCGACCCAAGCCTGAATTCACTTCCTTGGGAGAACCACTTGATGTGGTCCATAAAAATCTTGTGCAAAATTAGATACTTACTCCTTTGGAAAAGCATCTCTATGACCCACAACCATGACCTCGTTGGTGGAATGATAATGCATACTGTGACTATCACCAAAATAAGGGTCACAAGACTTCTACTTGTCTTCAGCTGAAATATAAGGTCCAAGATTCTATTGATAGCAGTGACATTATTATGGATGGCCATAAAAAGAATTTGGACCATCAAGCATTTAAGGATCCCTTCCCTCCTCATGAGCAGGGTGAATCTTCAAACACTAAGAATACTAATGCTAAGGTCAATTACACATACACTAACAATGACAATGTCATTGGTATGATCAAACCTATTAAGGCTGAGTACTTCGATGTGATTACTATTAAGGGGAGTGGTGATGCTCCCAAACCTAAGACTCCTTTCATCTTGTGTAGTTCTGCATCTCACTCATTTGAATCTGAACAACCTCAGGATTGTGCCAATTTTGTTACTCAATCACATGGAAGGGTTGTTTTGAAAGGTCCTGATCCTCCTGTATCTGCTCTGAAAAAAACTATGGATAAGACTATTGTTGGCCCTGCCAACAAGAACATGAAATCGGTCCCTACATCTAGCTCAACTAGTTATAGCATCTTAGATCAGCTCCAACATACCAACGCTCAGATCACCATTTTTGAGTTGTTGAAGATCTCGCCTACTCACAGGCAGATTCTAGATAAAGCCCTCACCGAGGTAAACATCCCCAAAGATCTTGATCTCGATCGATTCCAATCTATGGTGGGTCATTTGACCTTGCCTTATTATTTTTCCTTCTCTAAAGAAGATGATCACTCTCTGAGCCATCCGCATAATGCTCCCTTGCATATAGAAGTCATGATAGGCCCTAAGCATGTCTGTTGAGTGCTCATAGACAATGGTGCTAGTCTCAATATCTATTCTGCTAAGTTTCTTACCCAGCTAGGTTATGATGAGGATTGCATAGACTCTCACAAGAAGATTACTATCAAAGCTTATGATGAAGAGGAATGCAAATCCCAAGGTTTAGTTGTGCTACCTATCCACGTAGGACCTGTTGAGAGAGATGTTATTTAACAAGTTCTTAACATTCCCCTTGCTTATAACATACTATTGGGAAGATCATGGCTCCACAAGATGCAAGCCATCTCTCCAACTTATCATCAGTATATAAAGTTTCCATTTCAAGGGACAGAAGTAACAGTACCTACTACTATGAGTCATACTTGTAATATGCTCACAGAATCTGGTGATAGCTTTGTTCTGACCAACAGGGAATTTATTGAATCTTATGATACCAAAATCAAGGTGATAGAAAAGACCCTAAAGATCAAAGATACTGGCATGGGGGAATATCAAATTGAGTTTGTCTTGTCATTGAAAGCTCTCCCCACATCTCCACATTCCTGTGAAGAACCCTTTGAAGAAAAATTTGGTATTGGCTATCAGGGCCATGAGCTTGAACAACCTAGCTGTAGCTTTCACTCATGCAAGGATTCAAATGATGATGAAGCAAAGATTCAGCCTATGACACATGAAAGGCTCTCAAATATTCAAAATCCTGATTCAGACTATCAGGAAGAGTCCTATCTACCTTCTCAAATGCCTCAAGAACATGATCCTGGTCCTCACCAGGAGGATTTTATCCACTTTACTGAATAGACTTCTACTACTACTGACTCTAATGGTACACATACTAAATGGGGGCAACTAGCTGATGTCTCCTTTATCTTGGGTATGCCTCAAGGTATGCCTATTCTTGATTACTCCACTTCTACTACTAAGCAAGATCATGTTGTTGAAGAAGCACTTCCTATGACAGATGATAGTGATAAAGAAGATCTTTCACCTACTATATCTCTAGCTGATTACATCAAACAATGTCACCACAGTGAAATGAACTCAAAGGAATATGAATGGGACTCCATATTAGATGCTACTACACAAATACCAGTTGATGTTGTATACAAAGATGCTACTCCTACCAACTCTGAAAGAGGAGAAAGTTCCAATCTTTCGAAACAAGAAACTGATGATGATCCTTTCCACCCTTCTATCGAGATCATTCTTATGGCTCCTAGGCCATCTACTCCAAGTTATACTTCTACTGCTCCAGAAAATCATGGGTGTGTAAGACCCCATCCTATTACAGTCTCATGGAATCTTTGTGCACTCTTACCACCTAAAAGGGGACCTAATTCTCAAAATAGGTCATCTCAGTTAGGCTCACACAATATTCCTCTGAACTTATCTGACTCTTCTAAGACAACTCACAATCGATGACGTTCTATGGAAGATAACTTTCTTGATCTATCTTATTCACTCATGAACGATGAGGATGATGTTGATATCTTTGCACTCGAGCCCATCCCATTGACTTATCTTCCCTCTTTCCCCCCGGGATAAGTGGCTTGCCCACTTCCATTTCCACCTCTCCACCTAAACCAGTCAAATAAGCCTCTTTCATCCACCATTCCCGAGTCTTTTGGAAGTAATTTGGATGTGCAACATAAAAACAAAAATAATGAGAATCCACTTATATCTCAAGGTCACCATGTCCCATCTAATCAACATGTGACTATGAAGAAAGAAAAGCAATAGAGGTGTTCAAAAGACCACAAAGGTCCTCAAAAAGAAGAAGACAATCAAAAGCCAGAAAATAAAATAAAAAATGGATCTCGAAATCCATCTTACAAGCATTGTCATCAAAAACACCTCAAAGTAAAGAAGAAATAATTCAAAAGCTAAGTGGATTCCAAAAAAAAAAAAGGGAAAATCAAAGTTGCCATTCGAGCTTCCAAAATTCTCATGCTTACCTCCATTTCATCACCCTTGCCTCTCATATTTTACACTTTTCACTCCATCTTGCCTTGTCCCAGTGCATATCAGCATCTCCTCATTGCTAATGACGTGATTAAGAGAAATCTAGAACTTACTCTCCCTAAGTGTTTAGAGTGTGGGAAATCTGACAGAGAGTTAAGATATGTCCATGAGGATATTTGTGGGTCTCACTTAAGTGATCTTTTCTTCACCATGGATCTCTCGATAGTTGGATACTACCAGTTCTGATTCTACAACTTCTCAACTGACTACTACTACAAATGACTGTGTTTCCAGAGTTCCCTACTGAAGGAGAAAAGGTCAAAGAGCCGATCAACACTCTTCACTTGAAGAAATTCTACAGCTGAGACATTGCTTGTGTGCTCATGTACATACTTATTGATCTTGAAAAAATCCAAAAAATGGTATATTGTCAAAAATCCTAAAAAATTGTAAAATGTCCTAAAAAAATGATCTTAGTGAAAACCTGGTAAACAGGCGCTTTGATGTATCTATTATCTTGGTGAAAACCTGGTAAATAGACGCCTTGATAATAATAAAAAAAATGAAATATTCAAAAATTAAAAAAAAAGAGAAAAGTACAAAAAAAAATTGAAAAAGAAGAAAAAATGTGTCATTGATGAAAACCTGGTAAACAAGCGTCATGGTAGCAAAAATAGAATCTTTGCCAAGATGGTGAAAACCTGGTAAATAGGCACCTCTTGTTTCTTGAAGCTATATCTCATCTCAACACCATTTGGCTCTTGCTTTCCTGCTTTAGTTTTCTTTCCTTGTTTCCTGCTTTAGTTTTCTTTCTTGGTTTCTTGCTTTAGTTCATTCCCTGCTTTAGCTCGCTAGCTCATGCATTCACTTTCACCTATTTTCGAGACTTTCCTTGACTCTACATGGATTGGAACTGGTCACACTTGGGGGCACCTTCCTAGTCTAGGGGACATTGTCCTATTGCTTTCGGAGACGCTTTCTTGCATCAGTCACCAGGAGTTCCCACTACGTCTGCCTACTGATGCCTAGCTATTTTTGAGATCTCTCTCCTTTAGGGTCTCTCATGTATTAGTCACCAGTGGTTCTCACTATGTCTTCCTACTGATACCTAGCTATTGATTGGATCTATTACCTTGAGGATCCCTCATACATCAGTCACCAGTGGTTCTCACTGTGTTTGCCTACTGATGTTTCGCTAGTAACTCCAAGATCTCTCTCCTTGAGGATCTCTCTTGTATCGGTCACCAGCATTTCTTGTTGTGTCTCTCTGCTGATACTTCATTTAGCACTCTGATTTTCTCTTCAAGATGACTTCTCGTGCCATATTCTTCTGATCTGACTTCAATCTGCTTGAACACAAACTTAAACTGAAACTAAAACTGAATTTTTGATTCTCTGAAGCATGATAAGCTTTTCTCTTTTGTGTGTTTGATCTTTCATTTTGTCATTTCCCCTTGAGTGAATCTAAGATGTCTTCTTGACCAAGAGAAGAAATTATTGGGGGCATGATCTTTCCTTTGCTTTCTATTTGTTGGTTTAGTTCTAATGATCTGAGGAATCCACATAAGAGGGGTGTCCATCTATAAGAGCCTTCATCATGTATTGGATGGCCATGTGTACCTTGACTCCTTTTATATGGAAACTTTGGTGAGGTTGGTTCTTCTCCTTGTCTATTTGAGTGACTTCTTTTTGCTACAAGTAAAATCGCTAACGCTCATCCTGCTAAGTGAACATAAGGGTCACTGCAAGCATTCTTCAGTGAAAGAAGGAACTCTCATGTGTCTGGCGTGTTTGTATGCAAGAAACATTCTGGTCATTCTAGCGGCTATGCTTTGATGCTTATGTTAACTTGCTAGATCAAAAGGAATAGGTGTTCAGGTCAATATGGCTTCGTGTGCCTTAATGCTTACATCTCATTCTGACAAATCTAAGACTTATGTCATATTCATATTCTCATGATGGCAATGTCAGTGAGGATTGTATGGCATCTTGAGAATGTCCATACCTACAAACTCTATGATGATAATATGACAAATCCGACAACCAAGTCCTAGGGTTTGCATCTAGCTTAGGCTTGCATTTTCATTCTAGGCTTGCATTGAGACAGTGTTTTGGTGCTCTCTTGATTGTCTTCCTCTGGATTTGTTCATCAAAGGTTCTCATCTTTCATCCTGACTTCGTCATGATTGCACAAGTTTTCAGGATCAAAATCAAAATCTGACATCTCTAGATGGCTCAAAATCACATTTTAAATTCTGGGATCCTTTGGGATTGGATGCTTGTGCAGTCAGCCTTTTGGCATCATTTTCCTACTAGATTCTCATCTCCTTGTCATTTTCTCAGCTTCTTCATCTTTTTCATCAAAGTTAACTCTAGTCAAATTTGGTCAACCATGGTCAAACTTGGTCAATAGGACCTCCAAATCACTCCAATTACTTATGTAGCTTCTCGAATCTAGTCTGATTGTTTCTATTCTGCAACCTCTTATTGTCAATCATCCTTCTGATATGTCATCTTTTGATTTCACTTCCGAGGGGGCAGGATGATTGCATTATTTGAATCTTATTGAACCAATCTCATATCAATCTGATCTAAATCAAAGTCCTCACCTCTTGGGGCATCTCTCCACTAGGGGCATCTTTGCTCCTCGCATTTGGTCATCTTGTCATCTATCTTTTAGGTATCTAAGCAATCTAACTTGAATCCTCAAGGATCAAGCTTCATTCTGGAGATGGTTCTTGAAATCTCATTAGGTATTGGGGCAATCTAACCCTAATTCTTGAAAGTCAAGCTTAAATCTAGAGATGGCTCTCAAAATCTCTTTTAGACCATTATCTGGGAAATCTAACCCAGGTCTCAGAGGGCTAAGCTTTGTATTAGGGCAATATAACCCTAATTCTGGAGAATAGTCATAAATCTACATTTGTCATCATTTTGATCAACAGGCATTGGTGCAATCTAACCCCGATTCCGGTCTTCTCTCAAGTTGTCATTAGACCGTTGTCTTCGCAATCT